>VBSM01001044.1:14035840-14127774 GCA_008086735.1 Cheirogaleus medius | reverse complement strand
CAGCGTGGCATCTGGAGAAGACAGCGTGGCATCTGGAGAAGACAGCGTGGCATCCGGAGAAGACAGCGTGGCATGGAATGCTTCCCCTTGCTGGGGCAGTGGTAGAGCCACTGCAGGACAGCAGTGATGAGTGAATGCCACAGGCCCACTGCAGACCATTGTGGGCACAATGACACCCTTTTTAAAGACTCCCAGAAGATCCTCCTATGACACAAATGGAGATGTTGTCTCCATAGGCAGAACAAACCTGTGTGTGTGTGTGTGTGTGTGTGTGTGTGTTCCCCTGAGAAATATATTGTGAACATTTTTCCTTACAGGTAATTTTCTTCTATAATAAATAGATGGGACTTCCCAGTTCTCCATGTTTGAGAATATGATATTTATTCAACCACTCTTCTCTATTGCTGGTGTTTCCAGTGTTTTTTTTTTTCTCTCTCTCTATTATAAAGCATAGTGTGTTGAAAACTTTCACAAATCCATAATTATCTTCTTAGGACTAACTTACCTGAAAGTGGAATTTTGGGGTCTAAAGGGTATAGAAATCATTCTGAGGCTTCTGAAGTACAAAATGCAGCTTCCTTATATGTAAAGTGAAAGGGTAAGATGAACGTGGGGACTTTTCTTTTTAGCCAGGAGACCCTTCCAGCAGAAACTTCCACAGACATCTGGGAAGTAGATGAGTCAGAGGCAAGCATGCTTTGGGGAACTAGGGCTGGGCCCTTCTGCTTCCCTCCCTCTCTGCTGCCAGGGACTCCGAGGAGCCTCCAGGTCTCACAGGCACACAGTTTGCAAATCACAGAGTGAGGTGACCTTGCATTCCTTTCTACTGACGTGTTTGCTATCAGTCACTTTGATTGAACTGCTGGCTGTCTAGACGGGTCTGGCGGCTGGGTCCTTTGGAGATTACTATCACTGGGTCCCTGCCATGGCCCTTCCTAAGTGGTCAGTGGGTACTTGTTAATCTTAGATAGCAGCCTTTTCACAACACATCAGAAGCAGGAAGGATCCTGCAGGTAAGGTTAAAGGGAAGAAACTGGGCTGCACCCAGTTGAGGGAGATGACCTAGGAGCCTAGATGTGGCAGGTGAATTTGGGGAATTCCTGCAACTCAGAACTTAGGGAATGTAGATATTATATAATTTAAAAACATAATTTTAAATATACAGGCGTTTTTGAGAAGATAAAACCCAACCTCTTCTTTTTGTAGATGAGAAAATGGAACAGAGATAAGATAAAGGACTCACCGCAGGTCACATAGCAACTTAATGGTATAATCAGGCATCATGAAACTACACAAATGCTTTTTTGCTTTTGAACTTTTTGCCAATCTTTCTAAAGAGAAAAGGACAGAGGGGAGGAAGAAACGAACATTTAGAACACCAATTATGTGCCACACAATTATCTAGATGCCTTCCTTATACCTTTTATTGATTTATTTTTTTCAAAAAAAAAAAAAAAACCCTGTTAAAAAGACAACATTGTGCTGTCTTGCAAATGAAGACTTTGCCTCAGAAATTTAGTCCTGACTCCACAGGAACCCAGCACTGACGGACAATGTTGTGATTTAGACTCGATCTCTGACTCCAAAGATCATCCTTTCCTAACTTGGTTCTATTATATTAGCTTAAAAAGATCCTTCATGCCTAAATATCAGAATGCAGAGAAATCTTGGAAGTAATTTTAAGACTAAATAAAGTAAATGATGCTGAACAAGAAACAGAACTCATTAACAGACAATTCTCTAAATAGGATATAGACATCAATTTGACTCAGACACATCAATCTAGGAACAGACAATGACCCCAAACCCTGTCCAGAGCATGTCCTTGGAAGTCCTTTCTTGGCAAGAAGGTTGGTGTTACAAGAAGTGGTGTAAGACATAAAGAGAAACCTTCTTTCTCAAATCAGGAAATACCACTTAGGTGTTGGGTATTCTGATGTCCTCTCTAACTGGGAAGCCTGTAGGTCCACATCTCCAGAGTCATTTGGAAGACCCGGGCACCTATACTGCAGGTGCAGGGATACAATCCTTGGGGGAGACGACGGAATGTGAGAAATGACGATATGTGCATGGTTACCTTGAGTTTGAACTCTAGCACCAAATTTTATTCAGTCCACATCTACAGAAGGAGATCTCGCCATGATTTTGGTGGGGTTGGCGGGGAGTTCTAGCCTCATCCACCAATGTTAAATTTCTCTTGGAAGTTCATAAGACTAGATTGGGGGCTAATAAGCATTAGGCTTCCTTTGCACAAAAGTTTTATGATTCATGAAGTCCGCTGTCATACCGCTGAGGAGCCCATTGTTTCATGAGGGAAAGGGCCTTCAAAATCTCTCCTACAGCCAAATGTGGCTGGACCTCTCTCTCTGCTTTTTCACTCCTCCAACTAGCAGATTCCAAGGCTCAGGTCACACAAGAGTAGCTTCCCTCTGCCCAAGTCATACAGAGTGGCTTTTTATTCCTGGAAACTACAAGCTGCCACACCAGTCTGGCACGCCCTCTGTGGCCTCCCCAGACTGACGCCAGAGCCAAGGCCCAGGGCCTGTTGCTTTCCTGAAGTGTCCCCCCTGCTGTCCTTCCCTGCATGCCCTGCTCAGCACACTGATCACTTCTCTCCTGCTGCAACACTGAGAGCGTCACTAGCTGCTCTCTCCTATCATTCTCTTGTTTTTCTTGTGTGTTAATCCCACCGAACCTAAAATTTATACATTTCTTGAGTTTAGGGAAGGGATGAGATTAGGGAAGGATGATATAGTGAACTAACATCTCAGTACAGGAAACCTGAGAGAATGGGTGCATGGGAGTCAGACTTTCAAGATTCTGCTTGGCCAAGTTACTTAAGCCGCCCATGCTCCAGTCTCCTCATCTATTATATAAAGTGGGCACAGTGATGGTGCCTACCTCACAGGGTACTAATTCAATCAGATAACTTATAGAAAGTGCCTGGCACATTATCTGTCCTCCAAAATGTCAGCTGCTGCTATTATCCTCATAATCCAGGCACTGTAGTAGGCCATTTTCACTCACCAACTCAGCTATTCATCACAGGGGTTTGGCAGGTGGTGCAGTAGATGCAGTTGGTGGCCTCCACACCACCCAGCTACTGCTACCTTCTCATTGACAGTCCTGCTTTCGGTTCAGCCTCTGTCTTCCTCCCTAACACCCTGTCCTCAGGGAAGGCGATTCTGTCCTCAGCCCAGGCCTAAGTACTGCATAGTCTACACCCACCACACAAGGTATTACCACTGAGCGGTTCAGAGGTGGTCATGTGACATAGTTCTAGCCAGTGAGGTAGGAGGGGAAGCCTGGCTAGGTTGGGGTGGTGGAAGATTTCCTTATTGGTGCAAAAGAGGCACACAGGAAGACATCCCTCTTCCTTACCCTGGATTTTGTGGTGTCTGGACGTTTGCGCAGCACTGCTACAGCTGTAGAGAGAGCCAGCGCAGAGGCAGGAGGTCACAACCAAGAGAAGCAGAGGCAGGCCCCGCTGCCTGGCACACCTGTGCTCACACCTGAGTGCTTTCTGTTGTGTGAGATGGGACTTCCCATGATTACTAAGCTCAAGTCATACTTTTTCTACAACCTACAGCCAAAAAATCATCCTAACAGATATAGAGTTAAGTATTTTGCTCCCTGCATCCCAGATGAGGAACTGAACCTCAAAGCGATTTGCATTATTTACTTCAAGTCAGATAGGTAGCAAGTAGCCAGGTAGAGCAGAGCCTAATATTAAATACATCCCCTGTGGCCTGCAGTGCCCAGGGCGTCACAGGATGAACACTTGTGTTTAATAAGTAGGCTGCATCAGAAACTCATGATGCCAACCCAGCTGCTATACCTTGGGCAGCCTAATAGGTACGCTGCAAGGTGCACTGCAACGTGACGTGCTTCAGCCGTCTTAATGACTTTCCAACTCAGTATGCATGGCGAGTCTCACGAGTTCTCTCAAAAGCAAAAAGAGTAATTATCTACTGTGATTCTCATTTCGAGGGCAGACTTCAGCACCCTCAGCTTCGTGACAAGGAATGCTGGCTTTTTATTTAAGTAACACACTTTGGTTTGGTAGTTACCACTGCTTAATGTCATCTTCTTTTAAAGAGACAAGATTCATGCCATAAATGCTTAAGAAATCTAGTTCTTCTTTTCTGCAGCAGGTTGTTCTGAACTGATCTCAGCATTTGTCTCCACTCCAAGAGAATCACCTACCTGGGGATCTGGGAGGAAAGCTTGGGATGGGGTTTATAAGAAGAAGATCAAATCGGGGTGGAAGGAGGGTGACCCGACTTTCTCTTCACTGTGGGGCTTGTGCCCTGTTTTAGTAGATGCCACTCTGATTTTTATCAGGGGAAGAGGCATTAAAATGCACCTTTAATTCTACTGAAAGTTGACCAAAGGGAATGACATACTACACAGTTACAGAGGCAGGACTGAGTTCCCTTTGACGTCCTGGCCGCATATGGTTCTGCACCAGCCAAGCTCAGTCCTCACTGGATCTGCATCTGGGCAGATCTTCAAGGGCAGTGACCTTGACTGATCGGGCCAAGTGAGGGAGTAATGAATGGGCCTTTGACATAAGAGTGTGACTGGGCGATTGCTCTTCAGTATTCCACCCACAATCGCCAAATTAGTGGTTAAAACTCCTCCTATCTTAAGCAACAATCAATCACAGGAGAGAAGCCAATAAAAATAAGGCTGACAGTTACTGAGCACTTACCACGTCCCAGGCTCTGTTTAAAAACCCTGTGTGTGCGTTACTATTTGAATTCTCACAATCCGTGTTAAACTGTCACACTTGTATTAATTAGTATAACTCTTACAAAATTAATAGTAGATAGGGAAGGAAAAATAATTTTCTATCTACTCTTCCTAATTGGGACTCCCTATAACAAAAGAGAGATTAACAAGAGAAAAATAAACAGGAGTTTATTAACATTTAGACCTCATATATACATGGGAGAAAACCCAGAGAAATAAGTAAATCTCTAGGGTAGATCTCAAAGAAAAAGCATTTGACTTCAGGTTTAAATACCCTTATTCTCTGAAACAAAGAAAGAAGGGTATAGGGAGAAAGCCTGGTTATGACACAATGGCCAGGGAAAGCCCTCTAAAACCAGGGTAAGTTTTGTTGGGCAGATTTAAATCCATGTCTTCTCCATGGATAAAGTTTCTAGTGATTTAGTCCTTCTTTTCCTGGGGCAGAGAGGGAGACACCCGGTACAAATGGAGATTTCCTTTATAAATGTAAATTTTCCTTACAAAAGGGTAACTTTTCAGAGCTGCTTCTGTGTCTGCAGTTTCTCAAAATAACCAGCTGGAAATAAGCAATGTGCCCAAGAGGCATATTTTGGGGTGGCACATTCTGAGCCCCATCAGATGTCACTATAGATAACAAAACTGAGGCACAGGGAGGATAAGTCACTTAGTCAGAATTTCATGGTTTAGGAATTTAAATCCTGGTATTTTGGATCCAGAATCCAGCTTTAAACACCACCCAATAGTGCCTTAATAGCCAAAATAGTTCCTGAGAAGGAGCAGATGGTTTGAAAATGGTAGACAGATGGTGAAGAGCAAAACATTTTTACCAAGCTGGTTTCATCTCTCCACCTCAGCTGTGCCTGACAGGCAGCAGGTCATGGGGGCAGAGCCTGCGTGATGGAGTGTCCAGAGCCCAGGCTGACTCTGCCTGGACCAGTTTTTAAGGCCCACAGAGGATGTGAAACATGCTCCCGTCTTTTTGATACTTGGACTGAAGTTTAATGACTTACGAACTATAGAATGCATAAGAATCGCCAACTGATTCAGAATCTTTAGGAGTAGGGAACAGGAATCTGCATTTTAATAAGCTGCCCAGGTGATTCCGATGCAGGTGGTCTTTGGACCATGCTTGGAAACCACCTGGTCTTTGGGTCTCTTTTCTGTTCCTTATTTAATGACACCAGGCTACAGTCAGCACTCCATATGCATGGGTTCTTCATTCATGGATTCAACCAACTGGGGCTCAAAAATATTTAGGAAATAATAATGATATAATAATAAAAATGCAAATTAAAAAATACAGTATAATAACTGTTTACATAGCATTTACATTGTATTAGGTATTATAAGTAATCTAGAGATGATTTAAAGCATACGTAAGGATGTGCATAGGTTATATGCAAATACTATGCCATTTTATGTAAGGGACTTGAGCATCCCAGGATTTTGGTATCTGTAGGGGGTCCTGGAACTAATCCCCTGCAGATACCAAAGGATGACTGTACTTGCCTTTGTGGTAGTATTTCTGGTCTGCCCTTGTCTAGAGAGGCAGCAGAGATGGTAGGAGAAGCAAGGCATGTAGAGTCAGGCAGTTGGTGGCAATGGGCCACTTACTACCCACTGCCTCCAACTCTGTTTTCTCTGTAAAGTAGGATTAAAGGAGACCAAATAGAATGGGCATGGATTGGTTTATGTTGTTATGTTTAATAACATTGCAGAGAAAAGCTGGATTCTAAAGAATCCAAAGTTCTTAAGTAACTTAAGTAACATGTTAGAACTATCTCTTGCTCCCTTAATTTTAGTTTTTCTCAACCCTCTCTTTTAAGGAGATGTTGTCCAAGCTCCCCTAGTTTAGATCTAGCATACACATGGTGTACTTGTAGACACGTCCCTCACATCCTTTCTCTATGCAGACTTTGCTGGTTGAGCTTTCTGTGTAGGCCACGTGCAGCCTCAGTGTCCCATGCAAGCTCTACTAAAGATGGTACATGAGGTCCTAGTCACCTTGCAAGGAACTTTTTAAAATTTTACCTATTTACTTTTAAACCTGGCTCTATTTGAGAGCCAGCATGGTCTGGCATCTGCTCTAATTTTAGGGTCATACTTAAGAGCAGAGGAGTGAGAAAAGATTTTATTGTTAGCTACCAAATTGTGGAATCCCTACTGTTAGAGAATAATTTCTTAAAAAACATAAAATCATGACTCTCATATGATGGGGTTCAGGACACCCTACCCCAAAATACATCACCGTAGCATGTAAGAAAACAGCAGAAGCAGGAAGGCCACTCTCACCTTCCTCTCACCCTTCTCCCCTGAAGCAGGTTATAAGAGTCTCATTCCAGAGGAGCCCTCCCTATATGTAAAGGAAAGGGACCCCCTTATCTCTGAAGAAAAAGGGACACAGAGAAAAATCTGAACAAACAGACCTTGCTAAGTTCTCCCCAGTTTATTACCTTTAGATCATACCCCCTTTCCCCAATCATGCTAACCCATGACTGTCCACTCTTCATCAAACATAGCATAAAAATACACAGGTTTCCCTGTTTCTTTGGGTCTTCATTTTGGAAGACTTGTACATCATGTAATACTTATATTAAATACATTTGTAAGCTTTTCTCTTGTTAATCTGTCTTCTGTTATAGAGTCCTCAGCCATGAAGTTAAGATGGAAAGAAAGGATATTACTTTTCCCCTACACATACAAATATAGAATCCACACATGTCAAATGTTTTATTTAACTCATTCATATTGAGAGAACTAGTAAGATGTTACAATAAGTTCAAAGGGAAACCCAAAAATACCAGTCATTTATATAGGAAATCAGGAATGCTGAAATTAATTTTCTAATAGATGCAAAAACAGCCGGTGCCAAAGGGTGGAAATCAATTGTCACTTTGCAGGACAAAATTTATTTACTTTTTTATGGATGGGAATCATCTCCATCACTATTAGTCATCCACGAGTTACTATCTACCTCTGTAGAGTTGCAAAATACCAGATGACATGGAAAGGCACAGACCTCTACAGAATCAGATGAGCCTGCTCCGGACAGTGTCTAGCATTCCATTGAAAGAACATCATTTTGCTCATTTCAAATTTTTTCAGTTTTTCCTAACCCTGCTGTGTACTTAAATCCGCAGGGATGCTAAACATCCCTTGTCTGAAATCATGGCAGGATATACTTCATAGCACTCCTCTGCCCTCTTGCAACATTGTCATGTAGTTGAAAACCAGTTAAAAAGCATTAAATATTCCTCTGGATCAAGGAATGTGTTTGCTTTGACTTTCTTGCCTCCTGTTTCTCCTGCAGTGCTCCCCTGGACCCGGCCCACCCAGGAGACCTAGTGCCCATGCTTGGGACCCCAGATGATGGCTCTGTTTTGCCTTTCCCCACGTGGGAGACCAGAATATGCCACCCCACAATATGAAGGATTTTCGAGCCAGATGCAGGAAAGCTATTTGCCCTTCCTCTGTCTAAATGCAGGACATAGATTTACAAGGACAAAAGGTTTCCCACCCACTTTCTCAACCAGGGAGAACAAAGGTTAACCACTGTGACATTAAATTTGGCCTGAGGTTGGTTTTGTACTCGGAGTCCCTAGGTAATGAACTGCAACCTAACTTAGTACGCAAACTAAGTGAAAGTCTAATTTTGGAGTACATATTTGTAACCAATAGCTGAGTCTCAGCCAATCACAGTAGCTGTGCTTCAGTCTGTCACAGGTGTAACTTTCAGGCTGTTTCTGTACCCTACTTTCACTTTCTGTCCACAAATTCTGCAAAGCTCTCTGAACCTTTTCTGGTTCTGAGGGCTGCATGATTTGCAAATGGTTCTTTGCTCAATTAAACTCGGTTAAATTTTTTTTTTTTTTTTTTTGAGACAGAGTTTCACTCGGTTGCCTGGGCTAGAGTGTGGTAGCGTAGGCCTAGCTCACAGCAACCGAACTCCTGGGCTCAAACGATCCTCCTGCCTCCAGCCTCCTAGGTAGCTGGGACTACAGGCATGTGCCACCGTGCCTGGCTAATTTTTTTTTTATTTTTAGTTGGTCGGCTAATTTTTTTCTATTTATACTAGAGACGGGGTCTCACTCTTGCTCAGGCTGGCCTCGAACTCCTGAGCTCAAGCAATCCTCCCACCTCAGTCTCCCAGAGTGCTAGGATTACAGGCATGAGCCACTGTGTCCGGCCTTAGTTAAATTTAATTCATATAAAGATTTTCTTTTTTCTTTCTTTTTTTAACCCCACTGAAGACAACTTCATACCTTATCGGCCTGAAGATGATACCAGAAGAATCTACATTTTAACAAGCTTTACTAACTAGCCTTCATCTGTCATTGATTTGCTGCCCCTAGAGACTCAAAGTCCTCTTCCTTTTTCTTGTCACTTCTCTAAAAATTTACTATGCTTTGTTGAAGATGTTGGATAAGCTGAAATTCAAAGTCACCTCTTTTGAGAACTACTCATTCCCTGGGTAGCTCTCATGTATATGTGAAATATACATGTTAATAAACTTCTGTTTGTTTTTCTCTTGTTAATCTGTCTTTTTTTTAATAGGGGTTCATCCCAACTAATATTCTTTAGGGGTTGAAGAAAAAATGATTCTTCCCCTCTACCCACCATCCAACACTTTCTCAGGGAGTTCCATGGAAAAAAAGAATTCCCGTTCAGTTTATCCTCACTGATCCCAGGGTTCAAGGCTAAAAAGTGAGGCAGCACTTAGAAAGCATCAAGCTTTCTAATCATTAATTTGCCCCAATTTCTTAGAAAAGGAATAACACTACGGGTACTGCCAGGGGGCAACCTGGTGTATGTATGTGTGTGTGTGTTTGTGTGTGCGTGTACAAAGACCCTCTCCTTGACCAAACTGTAGTCAGGGTCCTCAGCCCTCTTCCAGACTAGACCTTAACCTTGGCCCCGATACCTAGCCCAGTTTTAGTAAGAATCCTGCTAAGTCAGTTTAGCAGGAATCCCTTCACTCTTGCTATCAGGTCACCTTTGATAGTTGATCAAATTCCTCATCCCTCACCTTTGATGTATGAGTCCTTGACCTGGCCTCAGCAAGAATTCCATCAAGGTGGTTTAGCAAGAATCCCCTACACCTGATGTCTCCTCTTAGTGCTTTTTTGTCCACTGACATCCTCCCCCTGCTCCTTGGCTGTAAATCCCCACTTGTCCATTTATTTGGAGCTGAACTTGACCTCTGTCCCCTACTGCAATACCCCTCAATTCAGAAGCCTTCAATAAAGTCTTCCTTATCATTGTTACAAGTGTCTGAATAATTTTTTCTTTAACAATGTGTGTGTGGGAGGGAGAGAAAAAGAGAGAAAGAGAGAGGAACTTTCTAGAGGGAGTGAGACCTCTCAGTGAGGTGGACACCAGGACAAAGAGGCTGAGAGGAAAAAAGTAAAGTAGCACCAGCTCTTAGATTTGCTATAATAGCTGTGTAGGGAATTTACCTTTCACTCCCTTAGTTTTCTGATCTGTACAATGGAGATAATGGTACCTATTGCATAGTATTGTTATGTAAGCTTAGTAATATTTATTAACATTAATTATATTTATATAATACATGCATTAACATTTATAAAGCACTTAGGTGTATTTCAAATGCATGGTTTGTTTTTGTTATTTAAATGGCAGTATTTGTTACTTATTATTTAAAAGTATTCTCTGCCAAGTGCAGTGGCTCACACCTATAATCCTAGCACTTTGGGATGCCTAGGTGGGAGGAATGCTGGAGGTCAGGAGTTTGGGACTAACCTGAGCAAGAATGAGATCCTGTCTCTACTAAAAATAGAAAAAATTAGCTGGGTGTGGTGGTGCACCTGTAGTCCCAGCTACTCAGGAGGCTGAGGCAGGAGGGTTATTTGAGCCCAGGAGTTTGAGGTTGAAGTGAGCTAGGCTGATGCACAGCACTCTAGCCTGGGCATCAGAGTGAGACTCTGTATCAAAAAAAAAAGTGTTATTCTTAACCTTTAAGAAAAATACCATTTTTATCCTAAATAGAGTGCTATACATGGTACAGTGAACATTACAACATTACAAGCAGCTAAGAAGAGGGAGGAATCATCTGAATAGGGCACTTTTCTGCCCTGGGTGGTGAAAGTCCTCAAGAAAGAATCCTTCACTCTGGAATATCTAGAAAGTTAATTTTGCTCCTTCTGTGAGGGCAAGAGAGATAGAAGAGATGACAGTGTGCTGGACTTCCCAGAAAGGTGACTCGAAAGTGCTCACTGTTGGCCGCATTGTCCTGACCAAAGCAAGCAGTGGAGTGCGGCGGTCTCTGCTCCAAGACCACGGTTCTCAGCTGCTGTTTCCCTGGGAAGGATTGTGAAGGAGTGCAGTGTCCCTTTGGGAAACATCTGCTGCAGATAATGGGGGCAGAGAAGGTGGAAATGGTTACATCTCCCAGCTGGTCTTCAGGAAGGTGCTAACCCACCTCCTCTTTTGAGAAACGCTCCCAGAATAAATGTGTGCCCTGTTGTGGAGAGAAGGCTGGGCCACTAAGGAAGTCAATGTCTGCAGCATCGGGGCCAGAGGAGAGGCTGATTTATGCTCTCTGGGTCACTTTGTCTTAAACTTCAAGACTGTTTCCTGGAAGCACTGCTCTGATAGTAAAGAAGAAACATTAGAGATGAGAATCTGGGTAGGAGAAAAGTCTCTGGGAAGCCTAAGGTATTTGGGATCCCATGAGAAGGAAAACCCAACTTTGCAGAACGCAACCAGGGTGCTAAACTCTGAACACTCCTTTGAGCCGGCGTGAGGCCAAAGAATAGAGAAAACATCTTAAAACATTACTGCTTCTGGGAAAGGTCATAGGCAAGGAAGCTCACGTATTTCTCCAAGTGGATGCAGGGGAGAAAATGTAGTATCTTTGCTACCCCTGTTGCACGTTTCATGGCTGGGACCCCTATAACAAAAGACAGATTAACAAGATAAAAATATAAAAATATATTTAATATAAGGTTTATATGACACAGGAATCTTCACACATGAAGACTCAGAGAAACCGGGAAAACTGCATATTTTTATGCTTAGTTTTGATGACAAGTGGACAGTCATGTAGAACTATGATCAAAGTGGGCGTGATCTACTGGTAACAGACTTGGGGACTCTGCAAGGCCTGTTTGTTTACATTTGTCCTGGCAGCTCTGTGTCTTTGGCTCCTTTCCACCAGGTATAGGGAGGGCCCCTCTGGCCTGAGAGTCTTGTGACCGGCTTCAGGGAAAGGTCAGCTCAGATTTTATGGCGGTGTCAGGGCAGAAGGGAGGGAGAAGGTGAGAATGACCTTCCTGCTTCTGCTGCTTCCTCAGATTCCCAGGTGCCGTATTTTGGGATAGCGTGTCCTGAACAACATCACGAGATACATGTGCGATAAATTGGCAACTTGGTTCAATGAAGTTAATATGGGTGCAAAAGTACGGCGTCAGTAGGAGTCAAAATTAATTCTTGAATGGTAGGTGCTTTACTGGTGAACTGGGGCACCACAGCCACTGATAAGAAGGTGTGAAAAAGTAGCTTGAGAAAGAAAGGGCTCTCACTCTGTTTGTGCAATGGATTTCAGTCGGTTGGTTAATTAATGTTCGATAAAGGTTTCTGGAAAGCATACAAGTTCCTTTCCCTTTTTGCTTCATGCGCTGGTCATTGTTCCTTGCAACCACAGGGTGATCTTTCCATTTTATATGTAAGATGTTGATCTCAGGAAAGGCAAAGTTTTCTTCTCCCTGAAGATTAGAGAAAGTTCTTTGTGTGGAAAAGCTATAGAAGAGGAATGGAAGGAGAAATACCTTACTCCTCAAGATACTGACAAAGCCCTTGATGAATGAAAAACTAGGTAGGTGGAGAGAAGAAATGAAGTGTGAAGGCTGCCTGGAGTTTCTGTAGGCCATTGGAAGGTCGGAGGTAGAAACTCTATTTCTATATTAATCTGCCCTCCTAAAACCTGCTTCAATTATTTAAAGTTTCATCTCCCGTCATATGCTTCCTAATAGCACATTGCATGTCCAGATATCTTACTTAAAATTAGCATTACTTCTAGAATTAGTTTGGGCTCAAGAAACTGGGGGTCAGGCAAGGTAGAATGAGGCATAATTTTTCAGTTAATTTACTTATATACCTAAAGAATTGCGTTTTAAGACAGTCTCAAATCTTCCAAAGAACACTGCTCTGTGTAATATTAATAAATAATACGCACAAAAAGAGTTTTATGGTCAGATAAGTTTGAGGAATACAAGGCTAATATAAGTTATATAGGTTTCTTTGTGATGGAATTGCTCAGTGGTTTTAATAAATTAACCTACATTATAAACCAAGATGAGCAAATGGTGAGCAGTAGTTCCCAAGCTGCTTCCCAGAGTATTGTGACACAATGGTGATTTAAGGGCACACTTTAAAAGACATCAATTATTTATCAACCAGTTTTGTTTTGTAGTCAAATTTTGGAACCACCACTATGGATTACAAGAGCAATTAGGATTTCCAGAGTTCATAGTTGTCAAGTATGCCTTGATAGAAGGTTGAAAATCAGAACTGGATCTTAGAAGGTACAAGACAGAGAAACGAAAGGGGGAAGCATTCCAGACAGGGAACAGGGAGAGCAAATGCATGGAATTTGGACCCTACATGGCATCTGTTAGGGGTTGGGGGTGGGGGATAAAATAATGAGGCCTGTGAAACAGAAGTGAAGGTCCAAAAGGGAAAACCACTATGGCAGAACATCATGCTTAAATTTTGCATTTACATTTGCAGATCCAGCCCATCTTGGCCTACTTTTGCAGCAGTCTCTGTGAAGTGTGGATCCTGCTGGCCACTGGTTGTAAAGCTAGATAGACTCTGGTTAGCTGAATGTCTCATTTCTACTCTAGTCTCCACTGTCAGTGCCATAAAGCAAAACCAACTCCGAACGAGAGGAGAGGATGAATGGTGTTTGTTGAAGTGATACCTCATTTTTGCCGGGAAGCTCTGGGTGGGCTAATTGAGTCAAGAGACCTGGAAAAGCCCAGTTCGGTCCAGCCTAAGCCCAGCCTCAGGCTTGGTGATGGCTTTCAGAAAATTGGCAGCTCCGCTGATCCACAACTTGGTTTTATGGTACTGACACCCTCTTTTATAAGAAAGGTTTACTGTAGACAAAGGAGCCTTGCTCAGGAAGGCTTCTGAGAAACTATAAAGACTTTAGCAAGAACCCTTGCTAAGTCTGTACTATATATAACCCCATGTTTGAACACAGGACTGCTGCCTCCCTTCCTTCCAGGAACTGGCAGCTCAATGCATACATTGATCTGATGTGGAGTTTGTCTTTTCTGAAACACCCCCTCCTCCAGAGCCCAGCCTCCAACAGCTCTGCCTCCCTGGGACATACTCTTCTCTGTGCCAACCCAAAGTCTGGACATGGCCCATCAACTTCTCCCTTGTCAGGTCTCCCCTATCCTGCATCCTGTGAGGCCAAGCACAGGCATTTGACAAACAAAATTTGCAGAGAGTAAATCCTATACCTCATATAGCAAAAGCTACAGCAAATCCTATAGTGTTTTGGACTCTGACTGCTCCCTGAATCAAAATAGTTGGGGCCTAGGGACCTACACCATTAACAACTATCACTGATGTTTCTTATGCCCACTGCCCTGCCCGGCTATCCAAACATGAAGCTTCTACAAACATCTTACCTTAGTGGGAGCTCCATCTTGAGAATTTCTTGCTTTGCAGGGGTCCTCAAACTTTTTAAACAGGGGGCCAGTTCGCTGTCCCTCAGACCGTTGGAGAGTGCGCACTGTGGGCCCGGGACGAGTCGGCTGCTAAGCAGGACAGGCAGCGGCGGCAAAAACACCCGGCGGGCTGGATAAATGTCCTCGGCAGGCCACAGTTTGAGGACGCCTGGTATAGGGAGAATGTTCTTTGAGTAGAAGGACCTTTTTAGGCCCCACTGCCCTTAGGTCACTCTCTAGGAAGAGACTGTTGCTATCAATGAGTTTGATCATAATATTTGTTGGCACTGACAGATTTAGCTCAGATGTTGCTCACCTCCACTATTCAGGTATGATTTGCTTTATTTTTGTTGTCCTCCCTACTCCCCCAACACAGAAGAGCAACAAAACAGTAATCCCATAACCTGGAATCTCAGTGAACCATCCTCTCTTATGGGAAGTGAAGGCAAGAAAATTTGCTGTGTGAGCATTTTTTCCCTCCCTCTCTGCATGCATGTCACTGCCGGGAAGCCCTGGGCTGGGTGTGTACTCAGGTGACTCACGTGGAAGGACACGTCCCCTGGGGAACATCACCTTTCTCAAGAAGCATGAAATAGCCCTCAATATTAGACTTTCAGGACTTCTACCAGGACTTCATTTGAATAAACTGTGTCACTGAATGGGCGAGGCCATGTGAGTGGAACAAGTTGGAGCTCTCCAGGAGTGTCTGTGGCAACTGTTTAGAAGTGTGATGGATACTATGAAAACGGAGGGTGGTGTCCCATGGCCTCCATGTTAAGTAGTTGAGAATCTCATTGTGCCTCTTCCATGGGCTGCACCTGTGTAGGGCCTGGCACAGATGAAGACCTCAGTCAGGGGAATCCATGAGGGGCCACAAATGCAGTTGTCCATTCCAGTCCCATGAAGGCAAAGGCTTTGTCTGTCTTGTTCACCAGGGTGTCTTTAGTGCCTGCTCAGCAAACATGTGTTGGATGAATGAACTTATTGCCTTCTATGGATGAGTATGGTGCTAGACTAGAGGTATGACTTGACTAAGATGTGGGTGCTATCCTTGAGGAGTTTTTAGGCTATTCGGTAAAGCAAATGGTTGGGAAAAAACAACATCACAAAATGTAGTAAAGATGTACGTAAATGTCCTAAGGAACTCTGAAGAGGGAGCTGATTGTGTTGAGGGCATGTCGGTGTATTAGGGTTTTATGGAGGAGGCAAACTTGAAGGGGGCATGTGAAAGACTGAGAAATATTAACCCGTCAGAAAGACCTAGAAAGACTTCCTACTTCACCAAAGGAGTGGGAGGTGAGCTTGGTTCTTGAAGGTTGTGAAGGGATGGATAGTGATGGAAGAGAAGACCAATGTGAGCATGATTTCTACTGCTGAAGAACTTGCTGTATGAAGGGAGGGTCAGGGCAAACCTCTGGGAGGGGGGCGTTAGATAGCACATGTGGCAGGATGCTACAATGGCGCCATTCTTGCCTGTTTGACTGAGGCTCAAACATGACGGTTATTAGTTACCAAAACATGTGTGAAACAGACCTGCCTCCTCCACACCCTCTCCAGATTTACAGAAGAAACAGCCCTGAGGACCTCTGTCATGTCTCTCAGCCCCCTCAGCCAGATCCAGGCCCTTTCAGGTCAAGGTTGCCATAAGTGTTTCCCCATTTCCTGTGGAATAGATGAAGGTCCCTCATGAGAGAGGTGAGGTGGAGCTGTGTTGGGTCCCATGCAAAAGGGCACGTCCTATCTTGAAAGGAGAGGGAGGAGAGGAAAAAGTCCATAGAAAAGGGCCAGAGGTATATTGCCCAATGTAGAGGGAATGGGCAGGGAGTTGCAAGAGGCCACCAAGAATAGAGATGTATTCCTCAGGTAGGTCAACGGGGACTGAGGAGAGATGGGTCTACCAGGGGACCCACAAAGAGCCACAGAAGTGTTATGTGAGAGCAGTCAAATCACAGAGACAGACAGTAGAATGATGGTTGCCAGGAGCTGGTGGGAGGGAGAAATGGGGAGTTACTGTTCAATGGGTATGGAGTTTTAGTTTTATAAGAGGAAGAGAGTTCAGGAGATGGATGGTGGTAATGGTTGCACAACATTTCGAACACATTTAATACTACTGAACTGTATGCTTAAAAATGGTTAAGATGGTAAATTTTATGTTATGTGTATTTTAACACAATAAAAAATGAGAAAAAGTGCTTCATGACAAAAAAGAGTTCCCCTACCCAGGGACCTCAGCACTGACCATATATCAGGTCCAGAGAGCACAGACATTCAGTCAGTTAGGTGCTATCCTATGTCCCCATCTCTGCCCCCTCCTCTTTTCCTGTAGACCCTTCAGAGCTGGCAGTGAGGGAGCAGGGAGAACTATGACGGACAGTGAGGGGAGCCCGGTGCCCAGCTCCCCTCCCCACTATGAGCTCCCAGTTTGCTGCAGGACTGAGGAGGGAAGAGTCAATGCCAAGTCAAGTTTAGCCTCTTGATTTAATATTACATGGAACTAGACATTATTGTGACTAAAGTGAGAATGTCCACGTGGCTTAAGGTGCCTCGATACTCTTCTATTACCTAGGAATGAGCAGAAAACCCACAACACCTGCCCAGGTTTTGATATGGGAGCTGGGATGTTTACCCACTGAAAAATCATCAGGGGACAATGGGAGGCAGAAACAGCTCTGAGAGCATCATAAGTCATACTTATTCAACACACCTATTACATTTGCAAGTGCTTGGTGTGCAGTGAGAGCTCAACAAGTCTCTTTTGGCTGGCTAATGCCAACAAGGTTATAATGATTACACCAGAACTCCCTACACGGAGACACAGAAGCCACAAGAGCACCAAAGGCCAAACCTAGGAGTTGTGGTTTAGGTTGCTATGGACTATTTAAGGACTATTAACTATCTGACCTCACAAAACTCATATTTATAGGGTGGCATCAGCGACCTTATGGCATTCTGAATGGGGTAGAGTATCCAGGGAGCCACAGCCTACGATTAATGTCCTATTGTGGAAGACAACTAAAGACCAATGCCTCCTCTTTTTTTTTTTTTTTTTTTTTTTAGATTCATAGAAAACTCACAAAAATTATTTTAAGTCTCTTCACAAGTGAGGGTACAATCTACCTTACCTTAGAAATTGGACTGAAGATACTTAGTTTGCAATTGATAGAATATAAGCAGATAAGACCTTCTCTGAGGTTTCCTCAAAGGGGGGTTACGATGGAATGGCTCATTCCAATCATTCTGCCCTTCTTTTAGGGTGCTTTCTTCTGTCCTGCAGAGTCTAGAAGTCTGAAAACTACATTTTTCAACTCCCTGGCAGCTTTCTGAGGTGATTTGACTTTGACCAATCAGGAAGCTAGACATGGGGTGGAGCCATGCTTCTGCAGCCAATAAGCACGCAGAGGCGTTTGGCTTTTCTGCACCTGCACTGCCAAAGGTTCCCGAGGCTATTTGCTACTCACACGGGTGGTGAGAGGCAGAGTGTGTGGCGTTCATCCACATAGTTGGGGTGTGGTATCATCTGGAGCTGGCAGCGCTGGAGGATTCCCAGTCTTGGCACTTCCTGGTTGCTGCAGCAGCGGGGTGGTTCTGCAGGAGGTAACTTCCTGGTTGTGGAAGAGGCACAGCTCTCTCGAAGGTCCAGTTCTGCAGTGTGCTTAGGGAGTCTTTCCTAACAGCTCAACCTAGACTTTGTTTCTTCAGCACGCCAAGTAATTCTATAAGCCATTCAATTTCCTTTAATAAATCCCTTGCTACCTAAACTAGTTAGAAAAAATTCTATTCTCCACCAAAGAACCCCAATGGATATAGCATGGTGTGTGAAGAAAATACAGAAAACAAAACCAAAATTATAATAGTTTGTCTGAGAATCTAAACACAGGGAGGAGGTATAAGTGCTAGAGAGAAATGTTTCATCTGGAGATGGTGGGTAACATTCATCTGTTTATCCACTTGTCCATTCATTCCATTTTTATTGAGGGTCTCCATGTGCCAGACACTGGGAACAGCTAGCAATTCACGGGGGAAAAAGACCAATGGGACCCTGCACTCAAGGTGTTCAAGGTCTAGTTGATTATTCCTCTTTCCCTTTCCCTTGCTGTCTCTCTGTCTGGCTAAGAACCTTGACTTACGATTCTTTTCCTTTAGTGATCAGACAGATGAGGGGTTTGCTTAGAGGCTGGGGAATTTTGGTTCATAGAGAGCTAAGAACTCAAGGCTCAAAGATTTACCTTCAATCCAGACCAGTGATGAATCCTAATGATTGAGTTTTTCCTGCCAGGTATACCAATAATTAACTGGCAAATAGAGACTATAATTAATCTATTATCTTAAGATCCATGTTAACCCCCACATACCTACAACAAGTTTCCATTATCTATCAGCAATAAGTTCCTCTCTAAATTCTTTTGCTCCTGGATGATACAGCATGTGTCATGGCTTCATGGCTTTCAGCAGCCACGAAGACGGGCTGCTCAGGTCTCCTTTTAGGAAAGAACCTACTGTGAGGTGTGTTGTCAGTGGTGGATGTTGAACTGAGTCATACCCTGCCCAGGCAGCCTGAGCCAGTGACTGAGCTCAGCAGGGTACAAGGCCAGTCATTTCTCCTCTATGGGCAATCTTTGCACTCAAACTTCCTACACAATCCTCTGTCCTTTCCACTTTCCTTTTGCAAGTGTCAGACCTCTGTTATGGTCCGAGGCCTTCCCTATCCACTCCTGCTTTCTCTCCTCTTTGTTTTTCACTGGGCTCACCTCTGACAAGTCTCTTACACTTCCTGCTTTATGGAGGAATCAAGTGACCCATTGTGCAAAAATACCTCTTCTTTTGAGAGGTTACCCACTTATTTCTCACTTAAGAGCTTTCCTACTTACCTTTGTCTTTATTTTTTTGTGGATCAAACTGTCCATATTTGAGCTTCCGGTTTCTCTTATCTAGACCCATCTTAATCCCAGTGACAAAAGCAGGTAATGGGGAACACTTAGAAGTAATTGATATAAAACAAAGAGATTAGGGAAGATATTGAGTAACTGATGTTTGGCTCAACAATATCCCTGACTCTCGCACAGCTTGGGACAGTACTTGGCTGCCCTTCATGGAGCTATGTTATCCATTGTGATGAGAAGACAGTCACTAGTGGGCACAGGTGTGCAGCCTTGCCTCTAGCATATGCTATTGTAACTGTGTGGAGAATGAAAATATATGATCAAGTGGGGGTGCCCTTCCTAATACCTGTCTACTTAGCGAGCTGCTTATTCTCCAAGACCCAAGTCATCTTTCCCCTTCTTTGTGAAGATTTCTATGCTCTTCTGGGGTGCTCCTCCTCATCCTATAGTGTTCTTACAGCAGTGTGGACACGGTTCTCAGACTGCATGGCAATTATTTGAACACATGACTCCTCCCTAGCTAAGTTGTGGACCTTAAAGTTGGAGTGGTGTCTGTCCCAGACATCTGAATATCCTCCTTATAAGTGTGAACCCAGCACTAAGTAGGAGCCCAATACGTGTGGGGTGAAGAAAACATGCATCTTTCTCTGGAAATAAGGCGATGGACTAGACACTTATGAAGAAGCTCTTTGGCCTACCATTCCAGTTCTAGTCTCAGCAGAGGACATTCTTATGCCTCCGGTTGGTTCAGTGAATATTGGCCCTAATTCATGGTATGGTGAGAAGGAAAGAGCCGAAGGGAGGAATCCAGTCCAATTACCTTATCCATCAAACAGGAGATCTAGTTATATAATCTGTAAGGATGTTCTAGCCCTATGACTCTAGGTTTCTATGTCTGAGGACATGTGGCCATGTCACCTGCCAGCCCATTTGCTTCCAAGGTGTACTTGGCTGACCTGGAGTTGGCACCTCCCTTGCTGTTGCAAGAATATTCTCCCAGAAGTGCTTGCCTCGTTCAGGGGAGAGAGAGGCTTCTCTGCCTACAGTAGTAAGGAGTTAACATTTGTGCTCAAATTTGAAGGATAATAAAAAGAAGGGACTGATTCTTACTGGGTACCTGCTATGGTTGGTGCTTTCATAATGTTATCCAACTTTATCTCTGTGACTCTGTGAGGTCATAGAGATATTATAATCCCTAATTTTACAGATGGGGAGATGAGACTCAGTGGTTAAAAATAATTGCCATAGGTTGCACAGCTAATGAACTAATAGAGATGGGATTTAAAGTCAAGCATCCAGACTTTTAGTCTGGTCTGCCAACTACTATTCTCCCAGGCAGCAAGAGTGAAGGTACAGAACTGGAGAAGTATGGAGAGTATTTGGGAATTAGAAAACAGTTCAGGCAGGGGTGTTTAAAGGGGAACGGTGTGAGACAAGGCTGGCATGTAGATTGGGCCAGAGTATCAGTTAGTGATGCTGGAGTTGACAAAACCGTATGCGCTGGGGAAGCATGGACAGTTGCGAGAGCAGATATGGCTTACCCAGACACATTACAAAAGTTAATATGGCTTTGGAGAAAAGGATGGATTGAGTGGGGAGAGATGAGCGACCTCTTAGAAAGCCCATGGGGATATCAATAGTCTTCCTCCTCTGTCAGTCATTCAACAGACAGAGTGCCTCTCCATGCAGACCACCATGCTCCACACTGTGAGAGATACAACGATGTAATAGACATGGGTCCTGCCACCAAGGAACTTACTCTCTCAGAAAAGAGATAACCAACCATGAGGAATATTAGAACATGTGGTCTTATAGATGTAAGTGCTAAGGAGGTGCAGCTAAATAGCTGCCTTTGTAGAATTCTCACTAGCTTTAGAGCAATCAGAGTGAGCTTTTGCATATCTCTTTGTACTAAAAATTGGATTTCCTTTCTTTCTATTTGCCTGGATGTCTATATGTCTGCCTTTCAATATAAAAACTCATTATGACCAGCTGCCTTTTCTCCTTCTCCTTTAAGCTTTACTCCTTCACTCTCCTTCCTAAGCATGAGTCACCGTATCGGCCACTGCGCAGGTCAGGTTTTGGACAGCAGTACAGAAGTGGTGTCTGGTGGAGCTTTCCTTTGCTCCTGTCTCCACCTGAAATTAAGTATCTTCTTTACTGGCTGCTTCATCCTTTTCTGCACGGAGCACAGGATGTCCAAAATCTTCAGGTACAGTGAGCTAACTACAGACCTCACATCTCTACCTTGGGCAACGTGGAGGGGCTCTTATTTCTGTTCTGTCTTTGGTGGCTTACCTTACTCACTGCTTTGCTTTAACAACAGTGTTACTTCACAGGTGAAATGCACATTATAGACTGACCCACCTTCAGTCACACACTGAGTGCTTAAGGATCAGTTCTTGGATGTTTAAATAACAGTTTCAAAAGGGACACTCCCAACTTTTAAATAGATCTCCTTTAAACTGGACATATAAGCAATAGAAGAACTGACACATTATTTTATTTTCTACTTGTTTTTCTTCCTTTTCTTTTCTTCTTCTTTGCATTTTGCATGTGTAAGTCTCTCCTCTGTGCCTAGACTGTGTTATAAGAGATAGAGCAGAAGGTCCAGTTATTTATTCATCTTATAAAATGCCCTATGCCAGCCATTTTCCAGACACCTTCCTCTTTTGGATTCTTCTGGGCAGTTCTATAAGGGCTCCCTTTTTTTCTCCCTGCTGCTTCCTTTTCTCTTGCACCCACTCCAGTTCCTGAGCAATGAGCTACCACTGGTTAGATTAGCGTCCATGCCATTAATCCTGAGTGGCTGAAAACCACTCTTTCATTTGTTTTTAGACATCTCCCTCTCATCCCGACAGCCACCTGCATCCTACACAACAGCTATTAAGGAGAAAACCCCATGGAGAAAGAACTCTGAAACCGGGAGGAGTTCCAAACTAAAAATAACATGACAGGCTTTGGCTGTTTCCCTTGTCACTGACTTTTCCTTATTGAAAACAACTCAAGGACCTGAGGAAAGCTTTGTGTTAATACTGATGTGATTGCTCTTATCATCACCAGCTGGGTGAGTGTCATTCAATATTTATAGAGTTCCACGCAGTGCAAGGTGCTATGTAGGGCTCGGTTATACTGAGACACAGAGTTTCTGAAAATCCTCAAAATCATAAGGTAACAAAGTAAATGTGGGGGAAAGGACCCTGAGAATCAGAAGAGCTAGGTCCTGGTCCCTCCTCTGCCACTCTGCCTCAGTCTCTTCATGTTTTAAGAGAGGATTGGAAGTTTATGCTTGGAGTTTATGCTTCTAGTTTGGGATTCTGTGATTTTGAACTCATCACTTCATTTCTAACACTCTCTTATCACTGCCTTTTTTTCCTTTTATTTAACCATCTTTTCTCTCTCCCCCCCCTCTTCTCTCTTTTCTCTCCTCCCACCTTTATCTCAATCCCTCCTTTCTTCCTCTCCTCTGTCTTTTTCTCCCCTCTCCCCCCATCAGCACAGCTCACCATCAACCCTATTATCTTAGTTCACAAGTAACAGCTTCTGGAACATACTGTACAATGACATGACTGTTATTCCAAGCTCCCAGAGGAATGAGGAGGAGAAAGCCATTATTTTCCATCATTGATGAGTCCCTGGGGAAACTGAGTCCCTTTTCTCTTACCAACCCATGAACACAAGTGGGCACCGGGGCTGAGGCCCCAAACTGCCTGTTCTCCCCCTAGCTGAAGACTTTAATGAGGTTTTGGAGAAATAAATGAAGGTATAAGTAAGTTATGTGTTGCTAGAGCCTTCTGTTCTTCCAGCCTCTCTCCTTGTCATGTAGTTTGCCTGAGCTATTTGTTACAACTTCTACCCAATAGAATAGAAAGAAATTATGAACAATGGTCATTTATTATGTTCTTAATTGATTAGAGCATCTTGCTCAAAACTGCGTTAGATTGTGAGTTTTTTGAGGGCACCTGGTACAGGCCTGACACTTAGTAGGTATGCAGTAAATGTTTTATTTCGAAGGAGTCAGTGATGTACAAAGGTACTCAACACCTATTGCAACTTTCTCTGAGGTACAGGTTAATTATAGTGATTGTTTTTTAGAAAAAAATTTGATGTCAGGGCTTGACAAATAGTTTCTTTCTGATTTGGGGACATACATGAAACTAGAAAAATATAAAAACAAAATTTGTTACACATTGAATAGTATTTATATATTGAAAGGAATATATAAAAATTGGGATGATCTCAGAAAACTGAACATGTTATGTCATGCTCATGGTTTGCAAAATCAGAAACTGTAACATGTGAAGGACTGAAAAGTATGGTGATATTTTAGAAACAGTAAATGCAAACTTTGTCACTTCATGAAATCACAACTCGAGAATAGCTATAGGATGAGGTGGGCACTGGCTAAGGTGTCTGTGGACATTCTGGGTTCAAGTGGGAAGAGAGAAATCATAAGCAGCTTCTTTCTGTTTAATCTCTGAAGGTTAGAGAGGATGACCTTGCCAAAATATTTGAAACATGAACAAAGGCAGTTAATAAATATTAATCAGCTGGTGTTATCAACTGTTGCTGGAGTTCAGTGTGGTATTATACTCAATTTCTGCTGCAGTAGCTGCAGACCAGACCTACTTCTGACCAATTTGGGTTTTGGGTCAGGACCCTGGAAGATTAAGGGAGGAAAAGAAGTACCTCATAGTCACATATTCTAGATATGAAAGGATATTTAGGAAAATTTTATTCTAATCTTCATCATCTAAATGCAATACAATCAAAAGGACCAGAGACCTGGGGCAATCTTATACTCTGTGAAGGCTTCAATTAAGACAGGTATTTCTTCAAGTGGAACCACAAGGGCTGTGAGGATGTCTGACTGCATTTCCCTGATGGTAGGAGGTTGGAAAAGACAGGAATCTCCTGTCCATCTCCTCCCACCTGCACTGTTGCATCAGTCTCCTAACCAGCCTCCCTGCTTCTGCTTTTCTGTCTCTACATTTGCTTCTCACACAGCCAGAGTCTTCTTGTAAAAATGCAAATCGAGTTGTGTCACCTCCCACATTAAACTGTCCAGTGGTTTTTCATGGCAGTTAGGAAGTAATGTTATATTCTTACTCTGGCCTACAGAGTCCTATGAAGACTCAGCCCCACCTACCTCTCCTGCCTCATCTCAGGCTACCTCCCTTTGAGGAACGTACACTGGGCACAACGGCCTTCCTTCTGACCCTTGAGCATGCAGAGCATGTCCCTGCCTCAGGGCCTTTGCTCTTGCACCCTTAGCCACTCTGATCTCACCTTTTCGAATAGCTGCTTCCTTATCCTTTGGGTCTCACCCCTCCCTGAGGCATTCCTTGACTTTCTAATTTAAATTAACTTAGAAAATCACTTATAATCACATCACCATATTTTATTTTCTTCATAGCTTTTGTCACTTTTTAAAAGTATTGTGTTTAGTTAATGGTTTATTAGTTTAGTGTCCATTTTCTGCAGGATAAGAAACCATAGAGAGAGTAGTCTTGCAACTGTATGATAGTATATATTGCTATATTTGCAGACTAGGTTCCTGGCACATAGTAAGATTAGAATAATTAGTTTTGGTTGTTGCTCATGAATGATGAGATCTAACCCATTTCCTTGGGCCTCTGGCACTGACATTCCATGGATAGGACATCCCTTTCCTTTGTAAAATGGGATGAAGTACCTGTTTACCTTGGAGGAAGAGCCACTCCAGGATACATGTTAGAGCACTTACAGTTTAAGGAGGGATCAAGCACAGAGTCTAAATTTACCTGAGGGGCAGTATGGTAGATAGTCTCTAAAGATGGACACCATGCTTTCCTTCTCTGCCTGTATGTGCATGCCACTTCACCCATCAGGAGGTGGAAACCATTTTCCCTCTCCTTGAATCTAACTGGCCTTGTGGTTTGTTTTGGCTAATGAGTAGAATGCAGCAGAAGTGATGATAATCTAGGACTTTCAAGCCCAGCCCTTAATAGAATTGCCAGCATCTGTTTCTTCCATCTTGGAAACCAGCTGTCATGGAAGAAGCCAAAGCTCTAGAATGCTATGCTTTGAGGAAGCCCAAGCCCTAGCAATCCTTGTAGAGAAGCCCCACCAAGGAGCACTGAGGCACCAGATATGTGAGTAAAACCTTGGAAGTCCAGCTCACCAATGAAGCCCAGTGATTGACCCCAGCCCATGCCACTTGGAACAGAAGAACCTACCAACTGAGCCGAGCCAATATATGAAATCGTAAGAAAGAAGTCATAAGTGTTTCAAGGCACAGTAAATTTTGGGCTGGTTTGTTATGCAGCAGACAGCCGACGTTAGGACGATAGTTGTACAGAATTTTGTGTAACCAGATCCTGAGGCTTAAGGAAATTTTGAGCATCTCAAGTTTTCATCTGCGTGTAAATCATCAGGACATGCTGTTAGGAGGCAGGTTCTGATTCTGTGGGTCTAGGGTGGGACTGAGATTCTGCATTTCTCACCAGCTCCCAAGTGATGCTCATGCTGATGACAAAGTGCCTGAACTGCACTTTCAGTAGCAAGGCCAATCCCTAGCCTCCAGGAAGTTCTATACTTAAATTATCTTAGAAAACCCCAGGCTTTCCCCAAGCATATTTGAGGAAAGAGTAGTTTGAAAAAGGGTTCTGGTCAGATAAGTTTGGGAAACACCACCTACTATATTTCACTATTAGAGTTTCATAGCATACATTAGCTAATAAAGCTCTTAGAACTCCTGCAGTAAAGAAACCTGTTTAACTCTATTTAGCACAATGTTTCCTGAGTGTATTTGATCATATCTATGAATCGCTTAAAGAACTAGTCTTCTGTGAAATACACCCAGAGAAGCACAAAACCACCCCCTCCCCTTTTAAAATTAACTTAGCTGGTTTCTCATTGTCTCTTTACAACGAATACTTATGTCACACAAGGTTGCAGTCTAGAAGGTTTTTTTTAATTCTTATATTTAACCTAATTCCTTTTTCCTTGCCACAGTGTAAGAAATCTCTGTTCGTTTCTAATAGAGATGGAGAACACCTCCTTGCCCCCCATTATTTAGCCGTTTCAATGCTTGAAGTTCTCTCCTCCCTATCAAAGTGTTCTAGTTCTTTCCATTTTTATTTCTATTTCCCACCACTGCATTTCTCTTTTTCCAGCTCCACTACTTGCCCAGCTGGTTGACCTTGGATTAGTTTTAGTTAGTACTAAATTAATTTAGTTAATACTAAATTCCTAACTTGATCTGATAATTACTTGATGAACATCCCATTTCTCTATATCCTAAATTTAGAGTTCAGTAAAGATCCAGTTTAATTTTTGGTTTTTTTTTGCAGTTGACCAAGTTAGTATAATTTTAGAGATATTAATATTTGCCTGTTTCAACTATTAAATGTAGAAATTTTCCCATAAGTCATATAATTCTTAGATTTAAACTTTTCAAATCTCCCAAATATTGTATACTAGTATTTAGAACTTGAAAGCTGGATATCTCTAAGTATAAATATTCCCATTTGTAAAGTGGAAGTCCTCCTAGTATTGGGGTAAGTATTAAATGAATCCATCTTTGTGAGTACCTAGCATAAGGCCTGCACATCCTAATCATTCAGTAAATGTCAGCTCTCTTCATCACTGTTCTGGGTCTAGGCCCCGTCTCTTGTAGCTCCAACTCTCCAGCATTATGGGTGTTTGTGTCCCAGTGAGGCTGGGGAGAAGGGGAAGAGACTGGGGGACACATGACTGATTGAAACTCATCTAATTCCACAGTCTGATTTGAGCTGCTATTCTTAGCCTCCTTCACACCAAATCTTTTTCCTGGTACTGCTGAGAAGCTTCAGAAAGTTCAGGCTAAAGTTAGAAATCTAAATCTGTGTCTCTGGAAGTCCACCCACTCTTCATCTTTGGAAGCTGTTCTTTGGGGCTGACACTGGAATTTCAAGGGTTATCTTCTATTTTTACATTTTTATTGTCTCTTTGCTAAAACAAATCAGAGATGGGCACTCAGCAGCCAGACTCGATACCAGTAAGTTCTGCACTGAAACGTGGCTCAGAACAGTATCAACCTCTACCGTCTACCAATTTATCCCAGAGACCACCTGCAAAGAGGTTTGGATTCCTTGCTTCTCTCATTCTTCATTTGCTTAGGAGAAAGCAGGCAGCTTCTCATCCATATTAAAAACCTATGGCGCTTTTTCCTTCACTGGCTCCTCTCCCCTACCATTTGTAGACCTCACTAATAGCACCACACTGCAAGTCTCTGCCCCTATAGAGGGTACACAGAGTAACTCAAACTGTATTAGGTTATTTCTTCCCTGGTCTCAAAAGGAAGTAGCTCTGGTCACAAGACAAACTTCCCTTCCCATAAGGAGGGAGAAAATCTGTTGGACTTTGTTTTTCTTCAAGCCTGATCCATTTTTTTTCCTGTATGCAGATAATGATGTGATTATTACTGTATTTCTTTGTGGGCACCAACTATTGTCTTTCACACAGGATGGAACCAAAACCCAGCCTGGAGGGCATCAGCACTTTGATGCACCATCTTGAATGATGCAGTTCAGCTTCTCTCTGTAAATGACCCCAAGGCTAGTATTTCCATCTAACTTAGAGATGTAGGAGGGCAGATGATAATTACAGCTAAGATTCAGTGTTACGAATGCACCAGGGACAGCACTAACTAAATACTTTATGTATTAACCTCATCTAAATGTCCATTTGTGTTCCTGTTTTGCAAAGAATACCTGAGGAATCTAAGGCTTAAGAGAGGTGACATAACTTTTTCTAGGTCCCAGATCTGCCAGTGGGAAAACAGAGATTCAGACCAGAATCTGGGGAACTCCTGTCCATTGCAAAATGGAAATTTTGCTTGGAAAGCCGGCCTGGGCTGTTCTGGGGAGCAGTGTGGAGTTATGAACCCACAGGGTTGCAGGGCCCTCCTGAGTCCATTTAGCCCACTTCTCTATTCCCCAGGTAGCACTTTGCGTAGCCATTCCTCTAAAATGTTGCTGCTTCTATTTGTACATAGTTGTAAGTTATTCCCCAGCCAAGCCTGGCCAATCTGTAAGGCTTTCATGACCCTTAGGCAGGAGGTTTTTAGGCTGAAGTTTCTGACTATTCCTGGCTGCAAAAAAAATCCGTCTGCTAAAACTTGAACCAATGTTATTTTCTGTTTAGCTTCCTCCGGGTAGGAGATGAATCCAGAGAAGTTGCCACTTGAAACTGGAGTGCACATATGGTGCTAGTCTTAGGACTACTGTGGATCCAAAGAAAGTTTTTATTACCACTCTCATTACAATATTTATTTTGCCTATTATAGGAATTGTAAAGTAAAAAGTGGCAATGACTTTGGTTTAGTCCTTTTTATTTTTATGGCTTTGCTATGCAAAGTGTGTCTCAAAAACCAGCATCATCAACACCACCCAGGAGCTTGTTATCAATGTAGAGTCTCAGGCCCTACTTCAGACCTGTGGAATCAGAATCTGCATTTTAACAGCTTCCCAGGCTTATCTGTGTGTACAAAAAACTGGAGAAGCACTATTTTATGGAACTTAAACCCTGACGGTGGGGTACAGGAGGCCTGGGTATTGAGGTAATTTTTCACAGTGCTGGCTGTGCTGTAGGATCACGTGGGGAATGTGTGAAAGCCGGGGTCCCACTGCCGGGGAGTATGGATTAATTTGTGTGGGGTGGAGTCTAGGCTCGGGTATGTTTGAAAAGTCTCTGGGGTGATTCGAATGTGCTTTGGGGCTCAGCACCACTGCCCAAAGGAAAAGCAGAGTCGTAGTGCTGGAGCATTGTGTCCGTCATCATCCAGATGTGGCTTGTGTGAGGATAAGGCACCGTCAGTCTTTCCCTGCGGGATTCTCTAACTAAGGCAGCATGGATGCAGACAAGGCTTGAGGAAAAACAATAGAATGAATACTAAAGCATACGATCAGGCCTCATGATGTGTAGACATGTCTTTGAGAAGGCAATGGAAGGGGAGCCATGGGACTGTGTTTGGCTCTTTGGACAGTCAGGGTTTGGAAAAATGCACTATCATTCTTCCAACTCAGTGGGCAGTGTTCGTGGAGAAGATGTGATGTCCTCCATCCAAGATTTTAGCATCTTTCCTTCAGGACATATGTCTGTTGTAGGGTTGCCAGATTTGGCAAATAAAAATACAGGACGCTCAGTTACATTTGACTTTCAAATGAGTGAAGAATAACTTTTTAGTATAATTTTTTAGTATGCAATATTTGGGACAATCATACATTAAAAAGTTTTTTACTGTTTACCTGAAACTGAAACTTAACTGGGTGTCCTGTATTTTTACCTGGAGTCCCTGGCCTGTGTTAGAATAGTGAGTCTCAATCAACTCAATCAATCCTCAGACACTGTGGTATAACAAAAAGACTCCCTCTGTGAATTGTGAGGGTGAGCAGGGGTGTGTGTGTGCGTGTGTGCGTGTGTGTAGGGGGGGTAGGTGTGGGAAGGAACAAAAGTTTCAATAAGAGTAAGGAGAATTGAGAATCATTTTCTCTCAGAGCATGTCAGGGAAAATTTACCTGTAAGTTATAAACTGGAAAAAATTTAAAAGGCTTTATGAAGGGAATTTTTTATTTCCATGAGAAATTGATTGTTTTGGTAAAATCACAGAAGAGAGAGCAGCTCATTGTAAAAATTTCGAACTGTACAGAAAGGTGTAAAATGGAAAGCAAAAGTATCACAATCCCTTATTATCACCTCTAGAAACTGCCATTCTTAACTTTCACTGTGTATCCTTCCAGAACTTTCTTGGGCATAGATTAATAAGTGTATACATATGAATATTTTTAATTTAAAAACTGAAAATATATATATTACATACTTTTGCAAATTGCTTTTATTTTCACCTAACTATATTTTAGATACCTTTTCATAAATGCACCTATAGATATACATATTGCATTCTTTAACTGTATAATTTATTAAATTATATTTTTAATATTATAATATTAATATAGGAATATTTTCATTTATTATTCATTCAAAGGGCACATAAAGGTGCTTTCTCTGGCAGAGACCTGTATAAGTGCTTGCTTCTCATCATTCAATACTCAATTCATTCTTAACACTTGGTGTCAGTTCAAATACCAACTCCTCAGATGGGGCTTTCCCTGTTTCCTAGGAAAAGTAGTTTTGCCCCTAACCAAACTCTCACCCTTCCTAACAAATTATCCTCTGGTGGTATTTCTGGTGGTGTTCCTTTTTTTTTTTTTTTTAGAGGCTGGATATCTCACTCTGTCACCCAGGCTGGAGTGCAGTGGCATGATCATAGCTCACTGCAGCCTCAAACTCCTGGCTTCAAGTGACCCTCCCGCCTCAGCCTCCTGAGTAGCTAGGACTACAAGCATAAGCCACAGTGCCCAAGTCTGTGTTGTTTTTTTTAAACAGTGTTTATCTCTATCTGAAGTGCTTTAATATATTGATTTGTTTGTTTATTTATACCTGTCTCTCCCCACTAGCCTGAGGGGCAGGGACACTGCCTAGTCTATGGCTGTTTCCCCATCGCTGAGAACGTTGCAAAACACATCGGTGAATGGATGAATAACTGAATGATCAAATTGAACATACTGTGGCATAGAGACAAACAGGGGAAGACAAAGAAGCCTGTGATTTATTGAGTTGGGCAACGAATGGGATTCAAGTCATACTGTTTTAAGAGAGGGATAAAATCAATTGTCCGGGAGCTCATTGAAGGGACCAAATCATTTATCGTAGGCAGAAAGGAAGGTTGTCATGGGAAAGTGAATTTGAGGTGACAGTGTGAGAATGAGAATGACTGATGGGTAGGGACTGTGGGGATGGTGGTATAAGGCAGAGAATGTGTCTAGACACAGTTTGGAGGCAGGCGATTGCCTGGCACATTTTGCCGGCATGGCGGAGCTCAGGATGTGTGCAGGGAAGGCAGAGTGGGCTGGGGAGGGATTTGAGTGCTGTTTCCAGGGATTCGAATTTTTCACTCTAAGCATGGGGGAGCTGTTAAAGGTTTTTAAGGTGGGAAGTGGTGGGTTAATTATATATCCTAAGAGGGTAATATTGTCAATGATGGAAAATATTTGTTGGGGAAGGGAAAGATGGGTTAGGAAGAGGCATTAAGAGAGATGATGAGGACTTGAACTAGGTCAGGACCAGATAGATCAGAAGGTGTCTTTCCAGGAAGGGAGAATTAGCAGTGTTTGATGTCATTCTTCAAGACCCGTAGTTAGCTCACGGGTCAAATCTGGCCCACTGTCTATTTTTGTAAATAAAGTTTTGTTGGGGAATAGCCACACCCATTCTTTTACATGTTGTCTAGGGCTGCTTCGGGGCTACATTGGCAGAGTTAAATAGTTGTGACAGAGACCACGTGACCAGCAAAGCCTAAAATATTTACTACCTGGATTTTTACAGAAAAAAATTTCTGGTACCTGATCAAGGTTAATGATATCTATGTTTCTTACATATACAGGTCTTAGATGCTCAGGTCATTGCCATCTTAAAAGAGAGCAGGGTTTATCTCTGTCCCCTGGGAACAAAGGGCCACACTTTCCCATCGACCACCTGTTATTCTTTGCCTTGAGCTATGTCCTAAGTTCCCGTGAAGTTAGGAGCCACAGAACCCCGAATCTCAGAAGCCACAGGAAGCAGCCTTGAAAAGTTGTTTGGCCAAGAGCCAAACAGCTCAACTTCCTCAAGAGCTTTTCTTTGACTTTGCAGAGCCCACCAGATCCCACGTTTTAGGATACTGCCTCCTTGTCAGGGCTGCTTGCAGCCCAATCTCCTGTCCTGGTTAGTACTTCTTCCAAGGACAACTTGAACTTTTCAGATTTTCATCAACAAAAAAAGAGCAGCAGCAACATGACACCCTTTCAGAATGCTGAGGGGACCATTGCATTCATATGCGCATGGAGACCCATCCCACACAGTCTCAGAGTGGGAAACCTCACGTTCTCTTATTCTCAGCAGATGGCCTTATATCAGCATCCCTGTTGCTAGGATACATGTTATCTGATTGATGTTTCTAAATTCTGGTTGAAATCCCTTTGTTTCCTTAGTTCTTAAGGATATGTCTTCAGGTTTAATGTCTTGAATTGAATTGGTGGTTGTGTCATATAAAATGGGTTGGCATTTTTGACAAGTTAGAAATTCACTGAAATATCATTCCTCCATTAGTAATAGTGACGCAAACTTTCCATTTGGTGAATGGCCCTACAGTTCCTCACTTCAAGGTACTGGGTGAAATGGGAGTTTCCTTGCTGACTTTTCTCAGCTTGTTTTTCCCCTTGAACTACCCACTTGAAAATTGCTTGCCTATAAATAGCTCCTAGTTATTTCTAAAGTCAAGAGTTTGTTTGTAGCTTGTTTACTGGGATGTCATCAACCAAACTGCAATGGCCAGGCTGCTCAGAGGAAAGCTAATTCCCTTTTGAAAATTGCAGTTCTGAAAGCTGCACATATTTTATATACATCATCAATAGGAACCAAAGTACATGGAGCTTCATGCTGAGTGATGTACCAGCAAACTAAATAAAAATGATCCCACTCTTGCAACTAAAAATAGATAACATTGGTGCAAACTGACCCCAATGTGGCACACGCAAAATTAACTTTCACGATCTCTGAGCCATCATCCTTCAACAAGAGGCCTGGGTGACTGCCAATCAAGAGAAGCAAGCCATATGTATTAAGATATCTTTGAACAGAGGAAAGCAGCAGTAGTTTCAAATAAGTTCCAAATTGAAAGTGACAAGGGCAGATGCTTCAATTTATAGACAATGATTTGCAAACGAGCTGTTTGATAGACAGGCAACTCTAGGTATCATGCTTCAGGTCATATAGTCTAGGGCAGGCGTCCTCAAACTACGGCCCGCGGACCACATGCGGGTGTTTTTGCCCGTTTGTTTTTTGACTTCAAAATAAGATATGTGCAGTGTGCATAGGAATTTGTTCATAGTTTTTTTTAAACTATAGTCCGGCCCTCCAACGGTCTGAGGGACAGTGAACTGGCCTGTTTAAAAAGTTTGAGGACCCCTGATCGAAGGCAATGATTCTCTACAAGTTGATTTTGCTGCCTCTCCCACCCCAACCCACCCCCAACAGGGGACATTTGGCAATGTTTATAGATATTCTTAGTTGTCATGGCTAGAAAGGGAAGTGCTGTTGGCATCTAGTGGGTATGGGCCAGGGATGCTGCCAGGCATTCTACAATGAACAGGACAGCCCCTACAATAAAGAATGACCCATCCCCAAATGTCCATAGTGCCAGTGTTGAGAAACCCTGTCCCTAGGGATTTAATTCTGTAATGAAGGTCCATGATCCTCCTGTGCAGTGCCCAAGCGGCCAGGTAATTATAGTAAAATACAAGTATTTGTAGTAAAGTGGCTGTGACTCCAGGAGTTTGTCTTGGGTCAGTAGTAAATAGTGAGACCTGTGCCATGCATGTAGGTCTCACTTAGAAGAGGAGGTGGGATCCGGAAGTTCTTAGGATGGTGGAAGGGAGAGCCTAAGGGGAGCTGGGGTGGGGCTGGGCTTTCCATGTCGAGAGTTGTGGAATGAGAAATTGGGTTGAACTGAAGAGGACAATTGGAAGTAAGTGATCCTATAGATGGGGGAAGGGGAGGACCTGGTGATTTGGTGGCAGGTGGAGAGTCTCTTACTAGTGCGCAGACGCCTTCATGTACCCTGGCCTCTGCTTTCAGTGTTGCTCATGGTCCAGGGCCCTCTCCTCCACCACTCCTGGTACATCGCTCCTCTCTCTCATCATTGCTTCTTCCTACACTGCCTTCCTCACAGGCCCCCAGGAAAGCAGCGACACGCTCTTCCCTGCGAAATCCCTGAGCAGCTCTCAACGAGTGAAGGGTATTTGAGAAATGAGGTCCTAGACAGTTAGGAAATCCTTTTCCAAAGTTATAAAATAAAGTTATAAAGTAATACAACCTTGATAAAACCATTCCAGTTAAAATCTAGATGAGATTGCCTGCCATCAATCTTACTTAATATTTGCTTAGGGATTCTAGTGAATGTAATATTTTAAAAAACAGAATAATCTGTATGAACTCTGGAAAAGAAGAGATAAAATAATCTCTTTTGCTGGATCTGCAATTATATACCTAGAAAAGCAGTATGTAGTAAGAACTACTAGAGATATTATAATAAAAGAATTATATAAGTGGCTATTGAAAAGTTAAATGTATACAAACCATTAACTTTTCTATTACCATAAGCACCTAAAATGAATATAGAGAAAATATTCCATTCCAGTAACAATAACAAATATAAAATATTTATAAAGACATACTTTATTCTTGGCTATGAAGGCTTAGAATTGTAAACAAATTTTCCTAAAACTAATGTAAAAATTTAATCAAATTTTAAAGAGAATCTCTATAGGATTTTCCCTTTGGAATTGGGTAAAATAATTTTAAATGTCATATATAAGTACAGTGTCCAAAAATAGCTAGAAAATTGTGATTAAAAAGGGAGGGTTATACTGAGTTGGATTTGTTTTACCAGATAGCAAAACAATTTTTAATCATATAAATATGCAGTTGTCACAAGAATAGAGAAATAGACCAGCACAATGGACTCAAGAAACTAGAAAGCAGTCTTCACATATGGGAGGATTTAATATACTACAAAGGTGATTCAATAAGAAAATGAGGGATTTTGGTATAAATGGTGTTGGCACAACTCTTTCTTCATCTGGATAAAGATACAGTTAGAATCTCTCTTGTTATTTTGAAATATATTCAAAAATAAAATATATTTCAGATGGATTAAAAGCATAAATGCAAAAAATAATACAACAAAATAAAATTAAATAAAGGAAACTTCACAAATTCTTTAGTATACTTTCTTAACTAAGGCAGGAAAACCAGAGGCTTTGTATATATATATATACATATATATATACACATAAAAAAATAACAATGAAGTCAAAGGAGACTATAAATAACATCAAGAATCAAATAATAAATGTGGAAAAATATAGCTCCAAAGTAGAAGACAAACCAAGATTTTGTCTACAATATTTGAAGAGCTCTCATAAAATAGTAAAAAAAAAAAAAACAGACAAGCCATCCAACAAAAATAAGGCAAAGGATATGGAAAATAAATTCACCAGGAAAGCAACCAAAATGGTAACAAATACCTGAAGAAATATTTACTCTCACTAGTTAGGTAAATGCACATTTCAAAGTAATAATGAGCTAGCACTTTAGTCTCAGCAGACTGGAAAAATTTTCTGAGAGCCAGAATGCATATTCTCTTTAAGCCAGCAATCCCTTTCCTGGGCCCACAGAAGTGAAACTCTGAAATATGAGGGCGTATCTGTAGATCTTACTGAAGCTTTTTTTGTAGTGCTAAAAAAATCTGGAGACAAGTAAGTGTCTGTGAAGAGGGGAATGGATAAAAAACTATGGGTCCATCCACATCATAACATATAGAACTGTACCATTTGACTTGGGGGAATCTCTATGCAATATTGTTGAGTGAGAAATGCATAATGCTGAAAAGCTTGTATAATATGATTTCTATGATTGTTAAATAAGCAATGACCCACCCTAAAGATATGTATGAGTATGCATGAGAGCAGGGAAAAAAGATTCAGAAGGACACCTAACTCCCATGTTTTCAGCACTGTAGGGGTGGGAGGTGGGGAGGAGGCAGCCAAAAAAAAGGGGAGGATAAAAGATGTGACTGCCTTATCCCCTCCCCCCATATTCATAACATGATTCAATTTGTAATTTTTCTAAACACATAAAGTATTTTTTGTGTTTTCCTATATGTGTGTATACATGTGTACCCAAGTTAACTGGTTGGAAATAAAGAAATTAACATAAATGATGGTTTTCAAAAATATGCTAATGGTATCTTGAATTGATGCAGTAGTTTTCTTTCAAAGAATTCTTAATGCTTTGATTTCCTCCTCACAACTTTCCTTTCATTTTAAACATGACCTTTAAATGTCAGCCGCCCTAGGGCTCTCTGCCTGGCTCCAGTGAGGGACACCTGGAGCGAGATGCCTGGGACAGCCCTTTTCCTTCTTTGTGTGAGACCAGGCAGGGAGCTGGACTTCATTGCTGTTGCTGCCCTATGCTTGCCTGCAGGGCTCTGGGTTTCTCGAGGCTCCTCTGTAATTTGCTTACCCCTCTGGATACAACCTACCCTCTTAGAAAAAGAGAGGGCTTCAAGGCTTTCCCGGGTGCAGGTTCTGGAGCTCTAACCAAAGCACAAATGAAGAGAACAGTCAGTTAAGGAATGCCCTAGAAACAGCGACTGACCTAGCAAGACCACTGAAGGAGGCAACTGGCTTTGCTAAGCACTGAATGTTTAGTACAGTGGAAGTGACAGGCTCTTCCCTACAGAGGCTATATGGGGTGGTGAGAAAATCACGGCTTTGGAATGCAAAAGTCAAGGATGGTTTTACTGCATGCTGGGAAAGTTATTTAACTCTTCTGAGCTTGAAAATTGAATCCTTCCCAAATAATTTTCATTTACTAGATTATTGTGAAGATTAATTAAGATAATGACTATAAACTTCACCCGGTTGAATAGAGGATGGGGAAAGGAGTGGTGATGGGTATGTACCAGTGTGAAGAAAACTTATAGACAGGAAGACAGATATGTATAAAAGCCAAAAGGTGAAAAACCATTGACACTGATATTTATCGCTACTATTTTTGGTATAAAAATTAACCTGATTTGACAAAGGATTTTGTGCAGTTGCTCTTGCCCTGTGTTAATTACAATGGTTTAGACCCAGTAATACTGAAATGTGGGAACATTTCCGCAGTTTATGAGGATAGCCAAATAAGATATTTTAAAGTCAGAGCTGTTATACCTGGTTTTCAAACACTTGTATAGTCCCTCTCTCCATGTACCAGGCTTGGTCTGTGTGACCCATCGAATACAGAAGATGCGGTGGTATATCATTTCCAAGGTGCAATTATAAGATTCTGCGGCGTCTGTCTTGGGCTCTTCTTTCTCTCTCTTGGATCGCTCACTCTGGAGGAAGCCTGCTGCCAGATTGTGAGGACACCCAGGCAGGCTTTGGAGAGGCCCACGTGGAGAAGTGAGTCCGCCAAGAACCGTGGGAGTGAGCTGGAAAGTGCATCCTGCAGCCTCGGATGACTGCAGCTCTGACTGACAGCTCCACTGCAGCCTCACAGACGCCCCGGAGGCACGGCACCCTGCTGAGCTGCGCTTGCAGCTAATAAATATTTGCAGTTTTAAGGATAATTTATCATTCAGCAATAGATATTTGTTTCCAATTCTTTTTCTCTGCATCGATGCCCTTTGCTGTCTGATACTGCAGTTTCTCCTACTAGAGGTAGGATATACTAATATATCCCTGCCCCATTATGTTGAACTTGGCCATGTAACTTGCTTTGGCCTATGGAATGCGGGCAAGAAGGACAGTATGTCTCTAACCAGCTGTCTAGGCCTCAAGATGTATTGTGTACTTGTGCTCACCTTTCTGGGAGCTTCCTTCCTCTATGAGGAAGAGCTGGTAGCTACCGCCCTTGTATTAATAGCTGACACCCCTTCAGTCTGGCCATGCACATTAGCGGGAACACACATTAACAGGGTGCTCCAGCCACACAGCAGACTGGGAGCCTAAGAATAAATTATTGTCATTTCAAGCCACTGAGTTTAGGATGATTGTTACACAGAATTAATGTGGCAATGAACAATCGATACTATCCCTTTAGACGTGTCAGGAGAAAAAGAGACATAAAGATATGGCCAGTGAAATTGGAAATCCATGTTGGGACTATATTTTGAAGGGTTTTGAGTACCAAGTTACTGAGTTTGGATGTTACTCCTTGGGTCACCCATGACAATTCATTTTTGGAAGGGCACCACGGTGGCAGTGCAGAGAATGGACTCAAGAAGGCAAGCCTAGAGGCAGAAGTCTAGGTAGGAAACTTTGCAAGAGCCCATATGAGACTTGTGACAAGAGCCTGAATTAGGGCTTGGGCAGTGACAATGAAAGAGGAGGATAGATATAACCTTGAGACTGTCTCCTGAAACAAACTTGTCCTGTTTACCAAAGGAATGTGTAAGGAAATTTATGCCTACATTCAGCCAGGAAACCTACAGGTTGGAAGAGTTGGACTAGATTAAGTTTCCAGGCAGATCGTATTGTTTACTCTTCCTGGATCTATGAAAGAAGTACGAGTTATTCCATAGGATGTTGGGCAATTCTAATGCCCAAATGCATGCCAGGGCACATCTGAGCCTAAAGTGGGTGTTCAAGCATCCATCCTACTTTTAAGAGAACACTCCCCTTGCATACATATAGATAATTTCACTTCCTCTCCTTGACCTCACTCTAGCCATTTCCTCCAAAGTTAGGGGAGTATGGGTTAGCTGCGGGTTTCTTTGGTAGATGAACTCACAGATGAAGTTCATAGGTTGCCCATGGAAAACTTGGTCAGAGCAGGGCCAAAGGCTTCCTGAGAAACCTATTTAGTTTTTACTACTAGATCTGAATTAAGATCAGTTTTCTAAGCAGGACATATTTCGGAGACTTTCCTTCTCACTTGGAAGCCACAAGTCTGGTTAGTAAAATTTGCATCCATCTGGTATTTTCTGCATATTAACATATTAGCTGGGAGGAGTCTTGTGTTACTGCCTAAAACTGGGAGATGCCATAGACTGATTGTGATTATCATTCCTACATATTAGTACAAAGATGTGTGTGTTTCTGGCAAGTATGAATATGCTAAACTTGATATGCAATGTTCATAGAATGAGACTGACTGGTCCATATCTGTCTGGCAGAATTACAGGGATACATTCTTGGCTGTGAAAATGGAGTCTGGGAAATTTCTAAATGGATCAGGGATTTCCAAATATGGGAGACTTAGAGCCATTGGAGAGGGTATCATATCACTTTAGTGTCTTATGATCTAGGCACAGGCCAACTTGTGATGTTGTAAAGGATACTTCATGGGTTTGGTGTCTCAGGTTTGTCATATGGAAAAACTGTTTCCTACAGAAATTTCCCTACTGGTCTGTTGAAAGAATTAATCAGCATTTGCAAATAATTTACAAAGACTTTAGAGAACTTAAGAGCAGCTAAAAAGTGCAGTTACAGCAGCTATTTCCTTCAAGTTAGGGGAGTATGGCTTAGCTGTGGGTCTCTTTGGTGAAAGGACTCTGAAGCCTGGGACTGAAGAGATTAGGAACACTATTTGTGGCGGTGTGTGAAGAATGGGTCTTACAAGTGGTGGTGAGATTCAGGACATCTGTCATCCAGGAGACTGATAGGACTTGAAGAGAAGTTTGAGTAAACAAGATGTTGAGTATAAAGACCCATTCTGAAACCACAGCCACCTGTTACCTTGAACATCACAGCAAGATGGCTTTGCAGTATCTTCTTTGGAAACAGTGCCGTTAAGTCAACAAGGGCTGCCAGAGCCAGTGATGGCTAAGGCCACACCGAGTCACATGCACATTAGCCTCAGTGATAAGAAGCCAGGGTCTGTGAGTGCCAGATGGGGTCACTCTGAGCTCAACACAGCCTTTCTACTCGTAAACCACAGTTAGACATCAGGACTTGCTGGGGCTTAGAAACATTTTTTCTGTTGCATTTCTTGCCTAGATCCAGGGGGCTGCCCCAGAGCACATGGCACAGTCTATGAAAGCTAGAAAGTTCTCCAGAGGGTTCTCACTTGGAGGATGAGGAGTGAGGCCAGAGAGGTGAATGACTGCCCCAGTGACTGACTGGACAGCTAGTTTGTGGTCAGATTGGAGCCCAGCACCATGTCTTCTACTAATAACACCCAATCTATGAATTATTTCCACAGTTTTACCACTTTCTTCTCCTTGACTTTTTGACATGGATCATATCCCACTCTGACTTTTAGAAAGAAGCCACCCTTCCTCTCAATTGAAGAAGTAGGTTAAACTGTTCCCAACTTCCTTTATCCCTCTTGAGAAGGTCCATGAGGGTCTCCCTGACTCCATCCAGGCAGAGGGCTAGTCCCTGTCTTTGGTCTTCTTTTCTGTTGGCATCATGAGGCCTGTCCTTTCTCCTCCACACTCTTCCCCCTCTCCCAATCTCCCACCAGTAGCAGAAAATCTTTTACATCTATATTTGATGTCACCTTTCTCAGGGAATATTTGGATTTCACCAGCTCCTTTTAATATAAGAACCCAAGGGGTGATTAATGGTAGAAAGCAGGCACTTAGGGAGTCCAATGCAGGGGCTCAGTTGGTTTTGATTTTCCTGTGCTCCTGAAAATCACACCTTGTAGCTGGCCCCTTACTCTATACACCCAGCTGAGCTTGGATGCCACTAATTTGCCTTAAAGAAAAACGTCATTCATAGTTTGGGGGCATGCTTTGATAGAAAGTAAATTGGTAGTAGGTATTGTAGTTATAACCATTCTGTGAGATACTACACAGAGAACTAGAGACAGAGATAGGCAACCCTTAGCATGATGGCTAAATGGTAGCTAGCCTATAGTGAAAGGCAAAGAAAGTCAGAACATAATTTTTAATATCTTATTACCTACTTTGCAAATGTCTACTAGTTAAATGGGGCATGATAACCTATCTGCAATGTAATCACACCTTACTTTTGTAGCTCATTACATCACAGAATAACAACTGGAAACTTTCTAGTATCATCCTTTGTGACCTAGGACAAGTAAATTGTCTTTCCCTTGTCTGCTTAGTCTCTCTATATAAATAGGGCTAATACCACTGATCACATCTAAAACTCGAACCCTTTAAATTTAACTTCCCTCTAAATAATGTTTCAAAATTTTTTAAAAATTGACAGATAAAATTGTTATACTGTGTATAACATATATATATATGCAACAATATATTTTGAAGTATATATACATTGTAGAATGACTAAATCTAGCAAATTAACATATGCATTACCTCAAAAAGATATTTTTATGGTGAAAACACTTTATACCCACTCTCTCAGCACTTTTTGAGAATACAATATATTGTTAACCATGTGACTATAGTTGTACAACAGATTTCTTAAACTTTTTCCTCTTATCTAACTGAAATTTTATATTCTTTGACCAACATCTCCCTAATCCCCCACCCCTCACCCCAGCTCTTGGTAACCACCATTCTACTCTCTACTTCTATGAAATCAACTTTTTAAGATTCCACATATGGGTGAGATCATATAGTATTCATTGTTCTGTGTCTGGCTTATTTCACTTAACATAATGTCCTCCAAGTTCATCCGTGTTGTTGCAAATGACAAGATTTCCTTCTTTTTATGGCTGAATAGTATTCCATTGTGTATATATGCATTTTATTAAGCCATTCGTTCACTGATAGACATTTAGGTTGATTCCATATCTTGGCTATTGTAAATAATGCTGCCACAAATGTGGGGCTGCAGATACCTCTTCAAAATGTTGATTTATTTCCTTTGGATAAATGCCCAATAGTAGGATTTCTGGATAATATGGTAGTTCTAGTTTTACCTTCATGCTGTTTAATTTACCATAGTGGCTGTAATAATTTACATTCCCACTAACGGTGTGCAAGAGTTCCCTTTTCTCCACCTCCTTACCAACACTTGTTATCTTTTGTCTTTTTGTTAGTAGCCATTCTGACAGGTGTTGGCTTCCCCTAAATATTCTTAAATCAGTTATTAGTTGCCACAATAATATTGCATGACAAACAACCACAGAACATTGATGGCATACACTGATGCTTTTGTCAGGGGTTAGGGTACCCACTGGCACTACTTGGAGACAGACTTGAACCAAAATTCCATTCATCATCTGACATCCATAAAATCCTACTGACGGATGGATTACAGTGGTGCTTTGGATCTACAGAAATTAGTGGATGTCCAGTAATCACTGAAAAGTCTGATTATATTTCCATCCCCAAAGCACAATCTCCTTGATAAATAACAATAGGTCCCTTTGGGGAAAGCTAAGAGGAAGATTTACAATACACTATTTTTTGTTTGTGTAGCAGGGTCCTTCTTCAAAAAGACACACAGTTTCTTCTTCATTCAAGGTGTTCTGGGTTCATGAACTGGCTCAAGTCTGGGAAATGGTTGTTACATAGATTCTGATGTGAACTGGCAAAATCATTCAATTCATGTGCTATTTTTTGTACTTCCTCTAAAAACACATTTTGTATCTTGACCACTTGAGTCTGCTGGAACCTGAGTCTAGTTATAGGAGCGGTAAAAGATAGAGGAATTAGGTCTGGAGGAAGTTCAGCAGTTCCTTGCAAGGCAAAATATCTCAGTGAGGTGATTATAGGCTCTTCAGATAGGAGGAGACTTACCTCCTTAGACAGGGGAGGAAGGGCTGCTTCCATTGGCTAAGGAGACTTAAAAGAGTTTAGGGGTTTGAGTTGCCCAGCTTCATTGGGATTCACCCCTTAATCCTCATCCTAATAATCAGAGTCCCACTCTTCATTAATTAATACTCTAACTTTAACATAAGAGACTCTGTGAAGTAGGGAAGTCAATTTCCATTATAATTCAGCCACTTGCAAGGCCCAACTTTGGGTGTGGCTTTTGAAAATCTTGGCTCTAAGGCTGCAGGAGATAAAGGTTTCTATTAGGGAAATCATACATATTTTAGGCCCCTTATGCAAATCCTGAGCTGGGAATTTAAAGCCCTGAGCTCTTAACTTTCTCCAATTTCTCAAGCACATTTAGAAGCAAGCAACCAAATTACTCCCAGTACCAAATTTTGTATTTGTTGTGTTTCAATCAGTAGTAATGTCTCTTTCATTTTGAGTGATTTTATATCATTATATCGTAAGAAATTTCTTACAGAAATTTGACCATATGCAATTATGAGAGTAAACAGTTTGTGTGCAGTTGTTGCAGTTGTGTGTGTGTGAATATATACACACCACATATATGTTGCATACATGCTTTATATATTGTAATATATGTAAAAATATATACTATTGTGCATATATATACCTCCCCCCGACCAATTCATAGTTTACTCTTTTGCCATAGTTTCTGGCAAAAGAGTAAACTAATATGACCTGAACCTCTCCCACTATAAATTCTGAGAAAAGCCAAATAAAATATGCAAAAATTCTTTAAAATGTATTGCTGAGTTTGCAAGAAAAAAAAAAGGGAAATCCCTAGATCCCAAAATTGAAGAAGGAACTGAAAAAAAAAAAAAAAACAGATCTGTAAGCTTGTGATCTGACACTGTGACTTCCCTTGGAGTGGGGATTATGGTTCCTACAATCAGGGGCTTAGACTTTGAGGACCACAGTATGTGAAATAAGGAGCTAGAACCTACATGATGTGGGGAGTGAATCTGGGGTTTCTACAAAAGCCAAGACATCCAGAGGCTGAGGGTGGACCTTCAGTAATAAGGCAAAAAAGAAAACAAAACATCTCAACAGTGGTGAAAGATACTAAAAGGAAACCTTTCTGTTTCTTGGTATTAAAAAAACAAAAGTCGGACCTGAGAAATGAAACCACAGACCTATGCCTTTCACGGGCTTGATATCCAAAGTTACATTGCCTACATGGTCCAGGAATTCAAAATGTATAATAAATAATATAAAACTTAGTGATAAGTTGATAAACAGTGATATAAACAATAACAGTACCAACAAAATAATGACTATTTGGGGATAGTAATTTCAAGGTGGAATTAAAATAGAAGAAAATTATGACATGTAGGAAAGAGTTTACTGAATTTGAAATGTTTAAATGTTCTTCTATTATTTAGGAGAAAGTTAGAAATATTGGTTAAATTAGAATTTTGCCAATTAATCATATGTAAGAATTTTAAGGGAAATCTCAAAATACAGAAATAGAAATATAGCTTTAAAACTAGAAGAAGGCAAGAGAGGAAATAGAAAACATGATAAATTCAACAGAATTTAAGAAAAATAGTGGTAAGAAGGGCAAATAGACAGCACAAAATAAAATTATACAAATAGGTCCAAACAAATCGATCAGTAATCATGTTAAATGTAAATGGGCTAAATTTACCAGTTCAGATACAGAAACTCAGATTCTATTAAGAAAAACCAACCTTATAATCTAGAGAGATGATGATTTAAAAATACATTAGTAAAGTATAATGTCAGAAGAAATTGAAAATAAAATAATGGTGAAAGAGATAACATGAAGACACCAACGTAGAGAAACTGGGGGGCCACACAAATAGCCAATAAAACAGACTTTAAAACAAAAACATTATGGATGGAGATGATCATTACATAACAATAAATAGCAATAATTTTTGAGGAAGAAATTACAGCCCTGAGCTAACAAGTATCTAGCAACACAGTGTCAAAATATATAAACCCCAAACTGAAGAACTCCAAGGAGATATTGACAAATCTTCAACCACAATAGGAAATGTTATTGTATATATTGCTCAGAAATTGATAGATCACGAAGAAAAAAAACAAGGGTATAGGAATTTTGACTAATATGGTTAACATGATAGGTATGATGAATATTTATAGAACTCTATCTGTCAATTCGAAAATATATTCATTTTAAGGATAAATGTAACATTTATCAAAATTGACCACATGCATTGCATTGGCTTGGGGTGAATCTCAGGGATCAGTCATTTTTAAAGTTCCCCAAGCAATTCTCATGTACAGTGAGGGTTGAAAACTGCTGTAATACAGCAATTAAAAATGGATGAACTGTATTTTTATGTAATGATGCGAATACATCTTGTGAAACCTCAGGTTGAAGAAATAGGCCAGTTGCAAAAGAAGCATAGAATGTATTCATGTCAAGTTTATAAACACAGAACAGCAGTTTGTGATACAAGTATAAGTTATGTGTCATAAAAGCACAAAAATATGTATGAAATGATAAATTCTAGGGATAAGGAGGAGGGAAAGAGTTGGGGGAGGACACTAAGTAGTAATTGAATTATTTCTAAAACTAAACTAAAATAAATATAGCAAAATAACATGGTCAAATCTGGTGATAGTTATGTGGCTAGCTACTATATAATTTTGGTACTTTTTATATTTGAAATCTTTTATATTTTAAAAATTGAATAAAAAAATCAATGAATAGGTGAATTAGATATTATGTCCACTGTGTAATGCAGAGAGGGAGTCTATTGACCAGGGAAGGAGGTTTTAATTGGCTTTTTTTTATAAGGTTTCATATAGTGACATTATTTTGGTGATTCCACCATGGGCCTGGATTTTTCAGGCTCAAAACTGTGATTTGTTAACACATCAATTCAGTGAGAAATAAAAAATTTCCAGGGACCTAAATATTCTTGCTTGATGGACACATTCTCAGACTCCTATAGTGTTGGAAGAGAAATCCTAAGGAGATGTTTGCTTAGTGAGCATCGAATTAGACTCAAGGGAATTGTTCAAACAGTAGCATGTTTAACAGCATCAGGCTCTGATAACCCCTGAGGCAGCCATTTCATAATTGGATTGTCCTTGGCAATGTGGTTGGAAATTCTCAAAGTCCATTTGCTGAGTTTCTTTCTGCTCTGGACAGAGTTGAATGAGCAGAGTCTCTATCTGGCTCTGTGAATTTATTGTTTTGGGCTTTCAAGGCCTTTGCTACCCTCCACATCTTCCATTCTGGATTCACCACCCTCCCTCAGCATTCCCATAGCCACCTTTGCAGACTTCGGTGTTGGCACTTAGCATACAGTATCTGAACATTTCTGCTCATGTGTCTGTCTCCCAGGTAGATTGGTTGCTCCAGCAAAGGCAAGAACCATGTCATTTAAACTATCTTCTAAGTCCTTAATGCTGGTCACTGACTACTTCTAGCACTCTGCTTCTGGGCACCTGGTAGGATCGTTCTTCTTGACACCCTGAAGCTAGGAGGCTAGTTCTGGCCAAGGAGTTCTGTGTGAATGTGATTTGCGTTAGCCCTGGGCGAGGGAAGTTGACTGCCAGCAGGAAACCTTCCAGACCCTTTGGCTGCTCCCTGGGCAGTAGTGATGGCTCTGCGGACCCAGGGCCCAGAGTAAGGGCGATGGAGATGGTGAGCAGATTTCCAGCCAACCTGTGGTGCACATAATATGAGTATGAAATAAACCTTCTTGGTTTTAAGTCACTGTGATATGGGGTTGCCTGTTACCACATATAAGCAATTCCCTCCTGACTGATACTTATCCCTGGCATCTGGCATGGTGCTTATTAAATGTTTACTAAAAAAACTAAACTAGTCTAGGAAAAAAATTAAATAAGATGGTGTCTGGAAAAGTGCCAGGCACTCACTAAATATTAATTGGATCCAAGGAAGACATCTTTTTAAATATATACTTCACTTGTATGTAGAAATGCATGTCTATTGGAATGAAAATTAAATTACTAAATGAGATATAGTTATCAAAAAGAGGAATATCATTTATAGCTAAAGACAAAAAGTGATTGGCGAACACATTTATCAGACAGAATATTTAATATCTCAAATTAAACAAGCACCCCATTAAAACAAGAGTCAGCATTTGAAATCTTGTCCTGGGTCTCTTGTACTGCTGGCAGTCTGTGTAATTTGTTTTGGAATTATTCATTTAGCTCTTCACTGCCCTCTCCAGGTTCTACAGGTTTTCCTAAGGTAGAGAAAGACTCATTTATTATCAGCAGTGGGGGGTTGGGGAAAAGGGAGATAAAGGGGGGACTAAACACAGGAAATGTTTATTTTGGATGGTTTTCTTGGCTTCTCTAGTTGTTGCTACTGCCTCCAATGGGCATGACAGCTGAGATAGGGCTTCTTAATAGCTAAACCCTAAGCAAACATAATTAGTAAGTGAGCAGCCACTAATGTTTACTGAGTATGTGACAATGTCCTAAGAATTGAGGGTGCAAAAAATAAATAAAACTGCCCACAAGGAACTTATAAAGTACCTGGATAAACTTTGCACAAGAAGCAACTTGCAAATGTACAAGGGATCATTATCGATCCATGTTGAGCAAAGCCCAGGTTGCGTGTGTCAGCATGTGTGAACGTGTATTTCCCTTCTGTGTAGAGAATGCATCGACTCTTGCTTATCTGTGCTAAATGAAGTGCTTGTGTATGTTAACTGCTAACGTTCACACTGCTTTTCTCCTCCAGAAAGGATTGCTGCCAGGTCCCAGGAGAACAAGAGCAGTGCTTGCTCCCAATCTCAGAGGCTCAGATAGGTACAGAATAGCAGTGAATGATGGGAGGGAGGGCTAGTGCTCATGTAGCAGAAACTGAGAAGGACAGAGTGAAAATAATTAGCTCTTGGGGGAGACAAATAAATAAACAATTGAACTCAGCCAGAGGCAAGAGAAGACAGTTAAAACCCAAACTCCTAACCCAACCTGCAGAGTCTATGTAATCTGGCCCCAGCTGTCAATCTCATCTGCCATCACTTGCCCCTTCATCCACAGTGCCCTACCTATGCTTGCGTTCCTGCTATTCCTCAAACATTTCAAGCTTTTTCTCTCTGGGCAATGTAGCACTTGCTATTCCCTTTGCCCAGAAATCTCTTCCCTAGATCTTCACAATAGCTAGCTTCTCTCTTTTTTTTTTTTTAGGTCTTAGTTCAAATATCACCCTCTCAAAGAGGCCTTGCCTGACCTCCACTATCTAAATGGAAGGTTTCTAGAATAAATGAAGGTACTGAACAAATGAACTTGATAGAAATGGAAACAGGGTGCTCTGCTAGGTGTTTTACAGAAATGGAAACCAAAGGCATCAAGCATTGAAGTGACATGCCCAAGATTATCCGGACAGATACAGACTCTGGCATTCTGAGTCTAAGTGTGCTACTATCCAGGTTGATGCGGCGAACCAGTCTGCAGATAGACCTCTGGTAATTCATAACTGTGCACCTACGCTCTGTTATCAATGAAATGTGTGTAGCTTTTTTTCATGGCTTGGGCAGCTTCCTTAAATTTTTTGTGTTTTAGTGTCTTCATCTGAGGATAACAAAATAAATATATGTTTTGAAAGGTAATAGGAACTGAAAAGAAATACTTACAATTTATATCACAAAGAGTAAACAACCATAATATAAGAAGAGCTTCTAAAACCAGAAGAAAAAGGCCAACACACCTATGAAAAATATGTTTCAAATATGAGCAGATAGTTCATAGAAAAAGAAAAGAAAATGGCTCAAATATATGATAGGAGAAGCTGCTCAATATTACATATAACAAAAATACACTTAAAACTTCACTGAGATATATTTTCTCACCTGTCAGATTGGCGAAAATTGAAAAGATTGACAACATCTTGTGAGACAGTGGTGAAGTGTACGTCTTTGATATGAGGTGGGGGTTTAAAGCAGTTAATTAAGTTATGGCATCATGGAGCTCTTTGTAGGAAATAAAATCCTTTTTGTGTCCTATATGAATGAGTTTTAAATCCTGTGCTCAAAATGCAAAACGAATGGGAACAGACATCAGTAAAGTACTCCCATACATTGCTAGTGGGAATATAAAATGGAACAAATCCCATGGAGTTGATATATCTAGAAAAATTACATATGCATTTGCCCTTTGATCCAGTAATCCAGCTTTTAGGAATCTATCCTAAAAATATGCTGTAAAGTACAAAAGGACTTTTGTATGTGACTATATATTGCAGCATTGTTTATAATAGCAAAACATTGGAAACTGGTTAAATAGACTGTGGAAGATCCTCTCAGTGGAATCTGATGCAGCTATAGACATGAAGATTATCTCTCTATACTGCCATAGAATGGTCATCTCAATAAGATGTCTAGTGAAAAAAATTCCTGACCCTTTGTCTTTTTTCTTTTGTTCTTTATCTGCATTTGAGACAGGGTCTCACTTTGTCACCTAAGCTAGAGTGTAGTAGCATCATCATAGCTCACAGCAACCTCAAACTCCTGGGCTGAAGTGATCCTCCTCCCTCAGCCTCCCGAGTAGCTGGGATGCATGCCACCATATCCAGCTAATTTTTTAAAACTACTTTGTTTAGAGATGGGTCTTGTTATGGTGCTCAGGCTGGTCTTGAATTCCTGGCCTCGAGTGATCTTCCTGCCTCTGCCTCCCAAAGTGCTGGGATTATGAGCATGAGCCATCTCGCCTGGCCCTTTTGTTTTATTTTAAATTACCCAGGAGCCCATAAATTTCCCAGCCTACTCAAGGTAGTAGCTCCTTGACCAAAATCCCTTCCTGGGAAGTTTCTCACTTCAGAACCTGTGAAGTCCAATTCATCTGTGTGTAAGATTTATGCTATGGGATGTGGACAGCCTGGGGAAAATGATCCAGCCTGGGGTGATGCTTGCCTTTACTTGAGAGGGTTTTGGTTTGGAAAGGAGAGTGCTTTAGAGGCTGCTGCATCCTTCTGAAAATAATCTGCAGGTTGTACCCACTGCCATTAGGCTGTTAGGCTGCCTAGGGGATGGCTTCTGGGTTCGCCCGATTTGCCATGGGGGAGGGCTGCACCGTCAGAAATAGGCTTGCTACTCCATTGTGCTTTTGACCTCTAGACTTATTAAAATTTAAATTATATTATGTTCTCAATAGACAATCCATTTACATTTCAAAATGCAAAGAGTACGAAAAGATAGGCAGTGAATGTCTCTTTCTCATCCCTGTTTCCCAGGCTGTTATCAGAGAGGACCTTGGGCGTTCCTGGGGCTCGAACATTCTGAGGCACCGAGAGCATAAAATCGATTCTGCCTTGTGGATCTTCAGTCAATCATCTGTGTGTAGGGAGATAGTTTATACAGTAGTAGCAGACTATGCACATCGTTCTGTACCTTGTTTTTTTTGTCACTTAATAATATCTCTTGGTGATTGTTCCACATCGGTGCCCAAAGACCTTCCTCATTCTTTTTTTTTTGCAACTGTTCGATTTTCCATTTATAGTTACACCATATTATGTTTAACCCATTCTTTACTGATGTCTGTTCCCGTTCGTTTTCCATTTTGAGCTCAGGATTTAAAACCTCATTCTTATAGGACACAAAAAGGATTTCATTTCCTACAAAGAGCTCTATGGTGCCCTAACTTGCTTAACTGTTTTAACCACCATCCCCCCACCTCACATCAAACACGTACACTTCGCCACTCTCTCACAACAACAATTGAATCAAGCAGCTGAGGGGGAGGACACACCCCTGGAGTGTGGGTTTAGGTTTGTTTGACTGGGGCGTGTGTCGGGGTGAGCAGAGCAGTATGAAGAGGTCTTCCTCATTGTTTGTCGTGTTTGAAGTCGTATCTTCTTCCCTAGCTGGGGCTGAAGTCTTCAAGCTTCCAACAGGAGTTTCTAGAGCCACTGCATCTTTCAGGGAACAGACACAAAAGCTCCCAGCAGGTGGAAGAGCAGTCAGAGGAAGCGCCTTTACAAGGGGCTGCTTGGCAGTGGAGGCAGGCTGCTGAATAAAAAAGTGCCAAAGCAGAAAAGGGCCTAGGGTATTTTTAAACCTCTTACAAATAGGAGCAAGCCCAAATTTAACACTGGCTGGCCTTTTAATGTGGCTTTCTTTTTCACCCACCTTCCCTTCAAAGGGATGCTTTTTTTTTTCTCCTTTCTGCTGAAATACATGGCTCAGGTAGCAAGTACTCAGCTCCAACAAACAGGGCAAGTTAACACTTGTAAGAGCTACACCCAAGTAGCAAAGGAAGCGGAGTTAAAATAAAACCACACCTCCTTCCCCTCCAGGTGACAAAGATAACCATACCCAGTCTGGCCTCTACGCTCCAGCAATAAGCAGGCTGAAATGAAGGGCAACTGGGCAGGAAAGAGAAGGCGGAACTCCATGTTGTGCACACCCACCCGATTCCCTTGCTCCCCTCTCTCCCAGCCTCTCCACGTCCCCTCCCTCCCGCCCGCCCCCCAGCCAGCCTGCTGCAGAAATGTGGGGGGAACTCACTGCACCATTTTCTCTCTAAAATACTTTCTCATGCACCTTAAACCTCTGTTCTTTCTTCTCCCAAAACAGCTCTCAGAAGGAGTTTGATACTATGGCATCATCTATACTATAGAAAATTAATGAGCTTAATGTATTAGTCCTTCTAGAAATGTTCTTACCCTTAAGCCAAATGATTGTAAAGGTAACAGGGCATCTCAGGCAATAGTGATTCATGAATGGGAGGCGGTGAGCACAGAATGTATGCTCTGGATCATAAAAATCACATCCTATGGGTGGCTTCCTACTTGTCGACGCAAAATCACAGCAGTCTACATCTCTACATACAATTCAAACACACTTAAAACACTCTTTCATTGTTAAACAACCTGTAGTCCCACGCTCCTTTGCAGAAAAGCAAAGGGCCTTTGACTTGAATGAAACTTGCACATATATGCAAGGATGGAGACTCAGCTGTTTAGCCCATCTGAACACTGCTTGCTGCTCTAGTCTCCAGGCCTGGAGGTTTAAGTCTTGTGACATCATACCATTGAGCTGAGATCAGAAGCTTGGTGATACCTCTCATTACAAATATATTCATCCATTTAGTTCACTTATTTATTTACATTCACAGTTGTATTTGGCTCAAAGTTTGGTGCTACTTATTTGGGTCTGAATCTGAATTCAGATTCAGGGGCCAATATGTGTCAGCCTCTGTGTTCTGGAACCTCCCAGTTTGGGGCAGAGACTATGCCAGGTGCACTCAGGTCATGCCCTGATGATTAGTTCATAAAATAGATGCCTCCCTGACTTTAGTCCCTGGGGCTAATTAACTTCAAGGATTGGAATGAGAAGGCACTCCAGCTGTAAATGTGTGCAAATCAGCAGCAGCAACAGGCAGCTTAGAGCCCAGCAGATGAAAAGTAAGTAGGCAGCCTACAGAGCCTCTTGTGCATTCTCCTCTACCCTTGTCTGGAAGCCACTTTGTTGCAGCCTGGCTTTCTGTAGCTGTCAAAACCCCAAACTTAAAACCATTGGCTCAGTGATTAGGCTCTGGGTTTTGGGGTCAGGAAGTTAGCTTGGGGAGGGGGTGGAGTTTTTCTGCAGCTGTCTGAGCAACTGTAGAAGAATTGTTTGATCTTTGCAGGCTTTGGAAATGACATCTTGCTGCACTGTCAGTGGCCTTTGGTAGGCTATAGGCCACGGTGGGGAGATGTTTTACTTGCCTTTTAAGAACAACAGACTGGGTCAGCTATTTGACACCTAGAGGGGAAGCACCAGAGGCCAGATAAATATCTAATGCAAAGAAGGTAGTGATAAGAGTCTAGGCCTTCATCATGCTAGCTCCTCCCTGGGCTCTAGAAGATTCTACAGGCCTGTTCTAGTGACCAGGCTTTAAACCATCTAAGATCCTTTCAATCCTCACTGTGAAGAGCAAAAGACTGTGAGAGCTTCAGGAGAAATCAATAGATAGGCCTCAAAGCGACGCCACTCAATGTCATGGTTGTCCAACAGAAGTCTTTTACAAACTAGCCATTCTAACAGGAAAATGTGTCCAGCAGAAATGTATTTTCAGAGATTCACCCAAGAAAAACAACAGATTGTACCAAGGCTCTTCTTAACAGGTGAGAATAAATGCTTCCCTTCCCTAAAACCCAGTGGTGAGCTGATAGGTACCTCTTCCCCCTACATCACCCTACATTCTTATGCCCCCTGCGATAAATACAGGGGTATTTAGTAATTTCCTTAAGGCAAACATTATGGAGGTATTTCAGAGTGATGAGGTCAGGATGCACAGGCACATAGTGTCCAAGCAGAACTCTCTGGATGTAAAAAGGACAGAGACACAGGGAAACAGGAAACTAAGATACAACGTCCCAAGGAGGAAGGGCTGGAGAAGGTCCATCAGCAGGACTGAGAAAGTTGGCCTGAGAGAAGAGACTGACACCGTAGAATTCCCAGGGGAGAGTTGGGAAGGACTTAGTGAAGCATGGAAACACTTCTTTCAGCCATTAGCTAATTAGGAATCTGTTGAACCATTGGGGGAAAACTTACTCCTCCAGAAACTAACGGAAGTTGACAGCAAGTTCTACATGGGGTGGGAAGATAGAAGTAGGACTTGAATAAAGATTTGCAACCCCAAGGATTAGGTTCTAGATACGGGCCATTCAGTAGAAATAGAATGGGATGTACATATATTCAAGTTTAAATTTTCTAGTGGCCACATTAAAAAAGGTAAGAAGAAATAGGTATAATTAATTTTATGAATATATTTTATTTAGCCCAATATATTCAACACATGCATACCAATATAAGTATTATTAATGAAATATTTTACATTAATTCTAATGTTGAATTAAAATTAGATAAAATTAAAAATTTACTCCCTCAGTTGCACCAGCTACATTTCAAGTGCTCATTAGCACCTGTGGCTAGTGGCTGCCATGTTGGACAGCGTGGACCCTCACTCAGTTGTGGAACCTTTTTAGCACTGTAAATTTGGATCTAAGACACCTCAGTTATGAGAATATATGTGTTTTACCTGAATTTGAAGATCTAATCTCTCTTGTAATATTTAGTTGTGTGCACTTGAACAGCCATGTGTGTGAGACTATGGTGTCCAAGATGGAGAGACTGTATCTTTCACGAGATCATAAGAATGTGGGAAAGGGTCAGAGTCTGTAGTGGCTGCCTTTATTAGTCAGGATAGACTAGGTTTTGCCTCAGTTACAACCCCAAAATGTTGGTGGTTTCACCCCCAAAAAGTTTATTTCTCATTCATGGTGCATGTCTGACCTGTGTTGGTGAAGGAGGGGTTTTGGGGACATAGGGGGACTCTGCTCTTTCCTTGTTCCATGACCCAGTCTCTCAGTGCTGTTACCAGCTGAAACATTGCTGACCACTAAGGCAGAGGAGACGGCTCTGGATGGTCTCACAGTTAAGTACTAGACCCACAAGTGACACCAGTCACTTCCTCTCATTGGCTAGAACTCGTCTCATGGCTACACCCAATCCCAAAGTGACTGTAGTGTGCACTCCTACGATGTCCCCAAAAGGCAAGCAGAGAGATGGAGAACTTGGTGAGCAGGACTATTGATCATTTCCCTGTCTTTTTGACCTTGGCTGGTTGTTGCAGAGTTAACTCAAATTATATCCAGGACCCGGAATCGAGTACATGTTGAGCTTCGTTAAAGGAGGCAGTCCACATCTTGCCTGTGAGTTTGTACTGTTGTGATGAGGGGAAGGCCCAGAAAGATAAATTTTCAGGTAGATGAGGTTCAAATAGGAGAAAGACATGGGGAGCAGTACAGTATTTTGTTCCTCACTCTGGCAAGAAATCAGAGATACAGCTTCTCCATTGGTCTGGGACAAGAGCAAGAGTTTCTACTCAGACACTGGGCATTGTAAAGCAGAGAAAGTAAACACAAAGGGATCGCCTGTGTTTGGGGAACAAATTCACACTAAGCATTAAACAATGTAAAAATAACCAAGACCAAATGTTTTTTTCAAAGACAGTGAGTGTGAAAACATCAATAAGAGGAAAAGAGATTATTTAAGATGGAAAATATTGCCTTGTTTATTTTTGAAATACAGAATCATCATTTTTGTGGCAGGAAATCTTAACCTCATTTTACAAAATAGAAAATTAAGTGAGTGAGGTTAGATACATTATCTGAGATTAGTACATTGTAAGTCAGTGGCCTAGTTGGCTGTAAGTGCAGGACTCCTAATTCCCTGAGTAGCGTTTTTTCCACCCTGGTGAAACGATCTGTGTATCTGATGAATTGAGGGGCTCCTCATTATTTCCTGCCTCTTTGTTCATTTTCAGCTCTGTCTTCAAGTCTGATGGATGAAGATAGATGTGAACTTCATGGGATTAAGGACAACAAATCTTTCCCTTTAATTAATATTTTTCTTTGCAGACAAAAATAAAGGTAGGGACCTGTTATGGACTGAACATGTCCCCCCACAATTCATATGTTGAAGCCTTGACTCCCAATGCAGTGGGTATTTGAAGATAGGGCCTTTCAGGAGATAATTAAGGTCAAATTAAGGTCATCAGGGTGGGGCTCCACTCCAATAGAACTGGTGTCCTTATGAGAAAAGGATGAGACACCAGAGACTCTTCCCTTTCTCTCCACATGCACAGATGAAAGACCATGTGAAGACACAGCAAGAAGGTGGCCATTTGCAAGCCAGGAAGAGCGTCCTCACCAGAAAGCAACTCTGATAGCACCTTGATCTTGGACTTCCCAGCCTCTAAAAATGAGAGAAAATAAATTTCTGTTGTTTAAGCAACCTGGTTTGTTGAAATTTTGTTATGGCATCCCAAGCTGACTAACACAGGACCTATGCCATAATTCTTTCCTCTAGTCATATAAGATATCTTGCTAGGACACAATGACCAGGATCTTTCACTGATGTGTTCAATTGCTACCTGAATTCCACAAGGCCAATATTTGGGGTTGACACCATATGGAGTGCTGAAAGGGATCTGAGGCATGAAAAGACCTTCACACCTCCGAGAGATGTGAAGATGGAGATATAGAAATCACCACAGTAGAAATCACTGTAGTCTGTAAACAATTCGTGGGCCTAGGAAAAGTGAATTCTGGCTGGGAAGTCAAGAAGTTTCCATAGAGGAGGCAGCAGTGGTTGGATAGAACTTCTTCCTTCAACTCCTGAATTCCAAGTTATCTATTTATATGCCATCTACACACCCATGCCACTTCTCAGTGAAGCCAACATGGGGGCATAGTTATTAAAGATAAAGAAACATTGGTTGAGCACCAACTATGTGTAAAACACTTAACATATTTTATTTCATAGAAACCTACAACATCCCAATTTTATATTTTTATACCCACTTTGCAGATGAGGAAGCAGGCTTCGGGTAACTTGCCTAAGAGGATAAGCTTATTAGTGACTGAACTGGGATATGAATCCAGATCTGTTTGAGTCCAAAAAAATAAGATACTGCCTCTGTACAGTGACAGATGTTGCTGCTACATATCTCAAATAGATCTTTCTCAAAGGTCAATTAATTGATGGACTTGGCATTTCATTTTACCTGTAGGTTTATTGATTTATCTATTTTAAACTTAGATGTTCTTGTTCATCTACATCAGGGACTGTTGTGTTTTCCACTGATGTACCCTAGGTGCCTTAATCAGTGCCTACATGGTAGGAATATTTGTTGAATAATAATTGCTTTCAACTCATTAAAAAAGTATAAGCAGTAGCTTTTGGACAAATACATGGATGGTAGTCTAAAAGATCCCTTTACTTGGCTGAAATACAAAGGGGTAGGATGTTTGAAGATGGAGATTGATGAAGAGGTTTTTTAGGCTGATTAAAGTTTTTAAAGTTGTGAAATTTTAGAAGCAAGGGAGATACGAGGTGCTATCCAGCTAGCACCTGGAAAAGTAAGCCTAGATGTAAAGATATGTCTGTGGGACCCATCTCAGAGGGGATAGCTGAGGTTATGAACATACAGAATTGAGGGTGAAACTGGGAGAGGATAAAAGTCTAGGAGACTTCCTGTTTTTAGGAGGCCAGTATGTCCCGAGCTGAACTAGTATGCCTTCATTCCTCCCCAGTGCTAGCTCCTAGTTTAGTCAGATCTGCTAACTTTCTTTTCTCTGTGCCTTTGTTGACACTTTTTCTTTCACTTGGACTCACTGTGTCTATGCACCTCAATCTTTCAACTCCAAATTCTGTCACCAAAAGCTCAGCACTTGTCCCTGAGGCCTCATCAGAAGAAAGAGGACAAGTGATTTGAGGAGAAGGAAAGGGAAATTTATTACTTTGTTGGCAAAGAAAGAAAAATGGTAGACCCTCATCTTGAAATCCAAATTTTTCTGAACACAAGCAGAAGTACAGAGCTTTTAAAGGGAGGGCCCTTAGTTCTAGGCTATTGTCATGAATGATTCCAATATCCCATCTCTGCCCATCTATGCCAAAGACAAATCCTGTGATCTCCCCACTTGGAAGGTTGGTGCTAGGCCTGGGATGGCTGAGCTATCTCCTATAACACAAAGAACAAAACACATTCCCCTGCCCCTCCTGGCCACTTGCCCAAGGAGGGATGCAAGCTAGGGCGCAATTCCCCAAAAGAGGAAGTTGTAAAGAGACAGAAAATATTTTTCCCTTTTTTTTCAGGCCATTCCCTCTATTACAGTTCTATGAAACCCTACCTAATGCCAGCACCTACTGATTTATCTTCCTATAAATTTCTACTGCTCCACTATTAAACCAGTGATCTCTGCTTTTTGGATTACATATCTCTATCAGCAGAGCATTTTTGAGCACATCTCCTAATTTATGTACTTATTCCTTAAAATATATACCTTCAACTGCTCTAAAACATTATGTAGAAATGAGAGAAATTCAAACATTTAAAAAAAATTGTAATGATTATGTATACATAACAGTTATATATCTTTATAGGGTACAAGTGATGTTCTGATACAGGCATACAAAGTGATTTAATCGAATCAGGGTTTGAGGAGAAGAAAAGAGAAGTATTGGGGTATCCATTGCTTCAGGCATTTATCATTTCCTTGTGTTGGGAACATCCACATTCTACTCTTTTAGTTATTTTGAACTAACTTATTGTTGATTTTAGTCACTTTGCCATGTTATCAAATATTATTCATTCTATCTAACTATATTTTTGCACCCATTAACCATTCCCACTTTATCTCCCCCCCACCACCCTTCTCATCCTCTGGTAACCATCATTCTACTTTCTGTCTCCATGGGAATAATTGATTTTAATATTTAGCTCCCATATATGAGTGAGAACATGCAAGCTTTGTCTTTCTGTGCTTGGCATATTTCACTTAACATAATGTTGTCCAGTTCCATCCATGTTGTTGCAAATAGCAGGATTTCATGATTTTTTGTGGCTATAAAATATTCCATTGTGTATATGTATCACACCTTCTTTATCCATTCATCCATTGATGGACACTTAGGTTGATCCATATTTTGGCTATTGTGAATGTTGCTGCAATAAACATGGGAGTGCAGGTATCTTTCTGATATATGGAATTCCCCTCCTTCACATATATACCCAGCAGTGGAATTGCTGGGTCATACAGTAGTTCTATTTTCAGTTTTTTGAGGAACCTCCATACTGTTCTCCATAATGGTTGTACTAATTTACATTCCCACCAACAGTGTATGAGGGTTCCCCTTTCGAAATAAGGGAAATTTTAAAAGGTGAGATTAAAAAATGAAATAAACAGTATTTCAAAATATGCTAATTGTGATGTCTTCATGTTTTTACTAGCTTAAATCTCAAAGGAATATATTCACTTAGGGACATGGCTCATTATTAATAACAGATGTAAATTTATATTTCAAGTGTTTTCTCATTTTCGATAATTTCAAAAGTTTGACACCTGCCAGATCTGAAAAGATCATCCTTGCGCTTGCCTCATACTGAAGCTGAAGAAGATCTTGTACCAGGAGAGGGAGAAATGCCAGCCCTGCCACTTTCTTGTTGTTAATTTGTACTTAAGTTATCAATATTATTTTTAATCCACAGATAATTCATAGAAAGTTTTCATGACATTTGTCCATTTATCTAGTGGGAGCCATATTATCTAGTTTTTACTAATTGATAAATCCGTTCAATTGGGGACAAATAAGACAGTTTGTCACAATTATTGGAAAGTAGGGCAGCCACTATCAACTCTTCCTCCTTGTGAAAATTCCACTCCTCTCTCAGGACACGTGGCTATGTGACCTGGGGTCCAGGCGACCATCCCAGTGTCATCCCTCCCTTTGGGGTATAAACACCCCCTACCCGAGAACTTTGGTCCTATCTTTATCTCAAAGCACTTGATTACTTAATGGCTTGAATCGTTCTGTTTCAAATGTGCTTGTATCTTCAGAAATTTGTTAATAAGTCCTTTCAAAGTCAAGACGACCATGCTGTCTGTCTCTGCCAATGGGTTGGTAACAGACATCAGCTCTTTCCTCCTTTATTCAGGTCACCTTCATAAAGTTTGAATCAAGGGCAAACTAGGACTCGAAGTTTATTGAGTGGGCTGCATGTCTGTGTGTGGTCTATGTGAACAAGCCACATGCATTGAGTAGAGGCCCTGCACCAACGTCTATTGTTGTTTCTTTCTGAATTTTCCAATTTGCATCTCTTTTCAAGGAAGGTTACTCCCCCTTCAAAGCACTGCACAGTTCTCACTTTATAGCTTTTAATTGGAATGTTCTATTCTTGTCTGTCAGTCTCCCTTCCTTCTCCCTCTGCTTCCTCCTCTACCCCCAGCTCCTTCTGCAGAACAAAAAAAAACCTCACCTGATGAAATTGACAACAAAACAAAACCCAGAACCTGGGAAATTACATTTCATTTAACATCCTCTCCCTAAGATAGCAATTCAGAAAGAGCACTTTCTGTTCAGTTGATTTGAGAGTAACATTTCTTGGTCTGAGTCTCAGCATTAGCCCCTCGCTGAGAGCTTTCTGGTTTGGCGTGCCAACTGTGGGCAGACTCACCTGAACCTTGACTGTGTGCAGGAAAGTCACAGGAAGTGACTGGCATAGGTTGAAAGAGCCTTCACCGTGGTGACACGGGGTCGGTCTCGTCCTGGTTCTTTCTATTCATAATGATGTGTGTATATTTAAATGTAGATAAAAACCTTACCCACTTCCTAAGCTTGTTTTGAGGATCGTTGAGAAATGGTACAGTAAACATTCTCTGAAAATGTGTAAGATATAATACACCTGCAGGATGTCATTTTTTTGCTCTATAACCCTCGCAATAGGTAGTACTTAAGTTTCTCTCCAGGAAGAGGCGAGATGCATAGAGAAATTGTTTCTTTTTAAACCAGTGTTTAGAGAGTGATTGAATGAGTGGGACTATCAGTGGTGGCTCAGGGTGGCATTTTAGGTGATTGAGGATGATGGGGAAGGGTGGGGATGGGAGCGCCCTAAATCCTTGTTTCCTTGTTGATCCTTCATCTCTTAGCCCATTCTTTAACAGTTCCTGTGTGCTCACTTATGCTGCATATTGGCAGTTTGGTTAAGGAAAATGGTTCTATACCATACCATATATAAACCCATGGCTAATTTTTCATTCATGTTAATTCAGCAACATTTACTAAAAACTTATCACGAGCTAGGAATTACTTAAGTTGCTGGAAGAAAACAATGCTTATATAAAATAAACTTTCCCTGTCTTCAAAAAGCCCCAGTTGGTGATTTTTGCAGGCCTTCAATATAAAATAGGTATAACAAATTGCTTACCCCTAAATGCTGAACTGCAAAAGTCAAGTTATCAGGCTAGATGTCTCAGTTCAGATCTGGGTTGTAGGGTGCATGAAGGAGTTAAATTTATTCAGATACCCTGGGAAATAAAACCTCTTGTATGTAAATTGACTCAGTTCCTACACTTCTGCTTTCATGGTGCTCACATCAACCTAGCTGAGATCTGTCCTCAAGAAATCCCCATTGCATCACTAAGTTAGGAAGCAATCAGCATGTTGACTAAGATGGGCAATCTCTCTTTGGGTTGGGACTCTAAAGTTGGGGGGTTCAGGGTGGGGTTGCTCGAGGATCTCTGATTTGTGTTTCTTGCTAGGAATTTGTTTACAACCCTTAGAGTTCTAGCTTATAAAATATGGTACTTCTGTTTTTAAAGCACTTACTCTAGTAAGTCTTGAAACAACCCTTTGATGGGGGCAGGGCAGGCCTTATGCTTATTTCATCATGGAGAAATTGAGGCCTGGAGAAAGTAAATATTTACCCATTGTCGGAAACTTCAAAATTGTGAAGACTAAAATTCTCAGCACAGGAATTATTCTGTAATAATGTTTTGCTTCTCTTCATTCGCTGTCTGCATTTCATGCTGTGTCGCTCCATGTCATATCATGTCATGGCATGTCATGCTAGTTCATTTCTTTTCATTCTGTTAACTCACAAATATTTACAGAGCACCGTTTTATGCGAGGCAGTGTTTTGATGGTGAAGAGATGGATATGACGTCACGTTCCTTGAGTTCAAGGAGCTTGCAATCTACTGTCTATGATTTTACTAATGCTCCCAACTCTAACCTGCATTCAGCAAAGGCACTGCTCTTGATGGCGCAGTGGGGGTCATTCACAGTGGTGGTGAGACCCAGAGTCCAGCAGCAATCATAATGGTGAGTGTCCAGTGGCAATGGGGCTGGACATGGTGACAGCAAGTGTCCAGAAATGGTGGCATCAGCAAAGCTTCATAGATAGTGTGCCTTGCTTGTGTTTTCTGATCCTGGTTCTCCCCTGTCTATTCTTGGATGTACCCACTAGCTTTCCATAATTCATTTTTCTTTTTAAGTTAGACAGCATAAGTTTCTGTTGAGTGTTTTTCTTGATATATCTCCCGATTTTATACACATACACACACACAAAGAGATTACACTCCAAAGAAAGATTCTGATACAAACCTTTAGAGTGCAGGTTGCATGGTCAGTTGCACACAGAATGCCACCATGGGTTGCCATTTCATGCTGCTGACCCTAATCCTCAACCCTGTCTTCCTTGCCCTCTGCCCTCGTCTAATCTCAGAGTCTCCATCTTGCACTCGGCAAAGACTCAGTTTTCAGAATCAAGGTGGAGAGAGAAACTACTGAAGGCAGCGACTGGCATCATGTGAGCTTATGCTCCTCTTCTTGAGAGCAAAATGTTGTCAACCTAGTTCTAAACTCTAGGCTCTAGGCAGGTATGCATTGTATCTATTACCGGATACATGCAGCTAGATCATGCCTACTTTGCAAAAGGAGTACCAGGGCCATTGTGAATGGGTGGAGTTTTTGGTCAGTTTCTGGGAAAGATTTTGACAAGAGAATCTTTTAGAAAACCACAAAATGAGGCAGAAATGTAGTACTTGCCATAGACAAGCCAGAGTGCTTTGTCCATGTTTTAAAAGGCCCTAGACTTGAATTGCTTAGTTCTGGAATTTGCTGTGGACTCTCTAAAGTCATCCACTGACATCTACAAGTCTTGAAATAGGCACCATTGGTTTCATGTCCCACGTTCACATACTCAGAACTTCTGAGTAAATTAATAGGCAAAACTGATTTTCACTAAAGTTTCTACAGAATGATCTTGTTATATTGTCTATAGCAGGAGTTCTCACTCAAGAGTGCACAGTAGAAACATTTAGGGAGCTTTTCTAAATACTACTGCCTAGACTTAGAGATTCTTATATAATTGGTCTTGGGGGCAGGCATTTTTTTTTTAAGGTCCCCAGGGGATTCTACTGTGAGGCAAGGTTGGGAAGCATTTATATACAAGAACAAAAACATTAACAACAAAAGATAGTTGATTCAGTCAAAGGGAAGGTAAGGAACAGAAAAATGGGAGATCTTAAAGCAGGAATTTAAAACTTAGAACAACCCTTAAAAATAGTATCTTTGTAAATCATGACTCTCTTATTATAGGCATGGCAAGATCCAGTAGCTAAAACCATTGGCTTCCTCAGTTCTATAAATAAGTCTTTGCTTTCTTGTCCTTCCAAAAATGCCCAGCATAGTACTGTGCTCAGAGAGCTACTTGGATAACATCAATACTTTGCACTTTCTCCCACTTTGATCCCTTTGTTTCCGGCATTCTTTTCCATTCACTTCTGGAACACACTCAATTGCTTCTTCCTCACAGTAAGCCTCATCTGCAGGTGGGCAGCTAGTTTAGGGCAAATACATTCAAACCAAATATCTTCTGGAAACCTTGGGGGCATCTTCAGATGTGTTGAATTTAGAGCTATCTCTCTTTTTTCTCAAAGATCCCACCGTAAGGGCAATACCTGCATATACATATAAAGAGGTTTTGGTTTTGGTTTTCCTTTTCTTACTTTTTTTTTTAATTGTGGGGAAAAGGATAGCAGAACTCTGGATGAACACTTTTAGCTCCACAGTTTGCCTAAGTATGCATGCATACACATGAACCCTCAAATGTTCATAAATTCCCGTCAAGAGCAGAACTATTTAAAAATCGTAATGCTCTCCATTGACACCCCAGCTGAAGAGCAATTTTATAGCATAATTATAATGCATTGCATAATTTGGATAAGCTTTTGTTCTCATTGTGATTATCTTCGGAGAGTTTTTTTTTCACCTCCCCCTTCCCACATTGACTGAATTAAGAATATCCAACCTTTAAAGGCTGTTTTTCCTTCAAAGAATAAAAATGATGCTTTAAGACGAAGTGCATAAGAAATGATGGGTGGGAGAGAAATTTTGGTACATGACTCACCTCTTTATTGTGGTAAAGGTAATTTTTTACTGTTTTTAAGAACTTTCTACCTAAGATTTCACTAGGCTAGGGGGAGGGCAGGGGAAGAGAACTGTAGCTATCAAAATAGCTGGCCAAGGTTGTTATTAAACCATATATCATCACATTTTTCTTTAAAAGGGCCAGAAGGAGGATGGCTGGTAGGTTTATTAACCTGTTCATGTCCTTGGGCAAGTCACAGGACCCTAGGAGACCCAGTTTGCTCATCTTTATGAGGAAACCTGACCCGATAACCCTTAAAATCCTAGAATTCTATCATCTGGGAATATGATACAGTAGGGAGATAAGAAAACGATTAGAAACCAAATATCAGATCAACTTTTTGTGGACCTTGGGAAAATGAAAAATTTTGGTTCACTTTGGATTTAGTGTCTTACCATCAGGATAAAGGATTTTAGAATGGTAATTTTTCCAAGTCCTCCATAAAAGCTAATTTTTCTCTAACCGAAAGCCCTCAATTTTACTATCTGGCTGAAATCAATAGCCCTTAAAAAAGAAATAAGAAAAGCAAATACATCAAAATATACTATCAGTCATCAGGCACCCTATATTGAGACTTGGTTAGCATGAAAAATATATTAAATAAAGAACCCCTGAAGCTTCTCTTTTCCTTACTAAGTACTGGATTTTGAAGGAGATTTTTTTTTTTTTTCCAGCCATACCTAGCACACTTAGGAGGTCATCATGGGTATGGTAAAACACACAGCGATATTTCAGAGGCACTGGGAAGATCAGGAGCTGCCACTGTCACTACAAATTATCAAGGTAATACACATGGTAAAACATCAATCAGGACAGGAAAATTCAGAATGACAATTTTTATTTGACTCCTCCCTTCTCCTAGTCTCTTTAAGGTTTTATAATTTTAGCTGTTCTGGTGGTTACCTCTATAACTAACTGATGATTTTGTTTCTTGATTTCTTTCCTTAGACAATATTTATTGTATTCTTTCTCTAAAAGGTGAGGATTTAGATCATTCTCACCCCCCATGCCTTTTCCAATTTTTGATAGTAAAGCTATTGATTTTTGCTCTTCACTTCATTACTTTTGTAACTGCAAAAATGATGATTTTATCTCCATTTCTAGTTCTATGAAACCATGGACTTCTTAAATGGTCTGACTCTATCAAGGTTTCTGTCCAGTCCTTGGACAGGACTTCCTTGCTCCCTGCTCTCTGCTGTTAATCCCCGTCCACCGCCTCCTCCAATATACTATTGTGAAATGTCCTAATCCTCAAAGACGTTAACCAACATGTAAAAGATGACCATCCTTTTAATCATTCTTGTATCCCATGCACACAGCACTAATGTAATATTAATTTTTATGTGTTTATCAGTATCCTTTACACAGTAATCCTGGTCCTAACATCCTCCTTAACCTGATCAACTGCTTGAGGGCAGACAGAATGGTTATTTCTTTATCTCCCCACAGAGATGTGTACCAAAGTGTGCTTAGTACATGTTGCTGATTAAAATAACTAAAGAGACACATTCTCCCATCCAAGTACTAATCAGGCCCAACCCAGCTTAACTTCTGAGATCAGATGAGATCAGGCGTGTTCAGGGTAGTATGGCCGTAGACTAAAGAGACACATTTTCATCTCCTAAATTACTGTTGACAATTTTGAAGTGTCAGTCCTAAGTCACAGTTTTAGAAGAAAATGAGATTCTTTCCAGCCTAGGAGAGCACTCCTGTTCACCTAGAGGGAGTGTTAATTAACTGATATCTTGTGTGTCTCCAACATCCCTTGAGAGTTAACACCTTTCTTGGCAGCAAACCAAGTAGGTTGGCATTAAGCTTCGAAAGGATTTGTTAAAGGCCAGGTGTTTTTCATATTTTTTTGGGGGGGGGTATGGATTTTGTTTTTGTGTAGTACAGCACAAGGTCTGATGACTCTTGGTTTCTGATCCATTTTTTGATCTGGATAGAAGAAAGTAAGGAGCACAGATGGGAGGAGATATTCTTGGGAGAGAGGGAAAACGATGGTGCAACCTTACTGTGGTTTCTCTCTTTCAGTCAGATGGTGAGGCAGCAACTAAAGACATCGGAAGATTAGGAATTTTCTGGGATGCAGGGTAGGCATAGCACGCTCAGGCTGGTAAAATTGGCTTCCGTTCTTTTGAGCTCTCTATTAATTAGTTCTTACTTTTTGGTAAGGTTTGTTATAAAGAAATAAAGGCACGATGGAGTCTCAAATATCTTTTTAAAAATCATACAGTAAGATTAAATTCATTATAGTCCTTTGGTTAACAAAATTGGTTAACAAAAAGCATTCCACTTCCTGGTGATGGCAGATCATAAATTTTACTTATAAGCTCAGCAAGGAAGTTGTTCTTCCTCTACCCTCGTCATTTAATCTGCTGTGTTCAGGACAGCCGTGTGATGAAGACCCATACTGCTCTGTGGTGACCCCACCTCGGCACCCCATGATGTGGTCCTGCTCTGGCTCCCCCTCAGAACCTGGTCCCAGTTCCAGTGGGGGGCGGAGTGGTCTGGCTGCTCCGAGGAGGAATTTAAATCCACACACACATCCCCCATCATGATGGAAAGCTAGCCCCACGCACTGAATGGAATTCTACTAGGCAAATAAATATTGGCTCTGTATAGTATTTTAAATTTTCCAGAGGTGGGGGGCAGGGGACCAAAGCAGGGGCCTGCCTGGGGCTTAGCCACTGAGACTGCAACTGTCAGCTACATACGAGGCGTTATCTCCGACAGGGAGCAGCTTCTGAGAAAACCTGCAGCATCTTTCCAGAGTCCACCACCGCCTCTTCACAAATGCTTTCTGCTAAGTGCCAGGGAAAGTGTTGTTCGGGAGGTGGCATGACACTCCCTTACAACTGCAGCAGGAAAGCTGGGCGCAATCTCCTTTAGTGAGGAGGAGCCAGTCTCCAGCCTCTGACTGAAGGAGGAGAGACAGGCTTCTAGCACATTCCAGTATGAAAGCACAGAGATGGAAATTGGCATTTATTGACTTTTAATTTGCTGTCTCTCTTAATATTTGTCTGAGACACAAACACGACAAAGGAAGAGCACGTCTTTAGGAAGGCTGTTTGGTTTTCCGCCTCTAACCCCGAAGACCTCGAGACAATGGCGAGGCCAGCAGCTCCTTCACTGCCTTTGTGAAAGGGGTCACCGGGAGGGTGTTCGCGGATCAATGCCTTTGGCTGTGTGCTCCCTTTTCCCAGAGTGATTGCCCAGGATGCTGTAAAAATAATCTCTTCTTTTCACGTGGAGTAGATTTGCAGGTCTGGAGTCCATAAAGCCAATTTTCATTTTTTTAATCCGGTTTGAGCCCATCTCATTAATCAGTCAAGGCCTCCTTTTCACACTTGCCTTGGGACACAAAGGAGCCCAGTTATGAGCTGTTAATTAGCTATTAGGGGACTGGGAAACTTCCAAGGGGTCATTATTCACACTGAGGCTAATACTTATTTAATTAGAAGTAGTCCTTTCCTGTCATAAATCCCTAGTTAAAATAAATTTTGCTTGAAATGTCAGCTCAGCTTAAAAGAAAGCAGTGGTTAATTCAAATTCTGCTGATTTTTTATGGGACAAATGTTTGAACAATTGCTGCAGTCCTGCCAAGCCAAGCACACTGAGAGTACAGACTAATCAGAACTGGCACTTAGGGGATGTATACATATGTGTGTGCGTGTGTGTGTGTGTGTGTGTAGATGGATAATGTTCATGAGACCAAGAAAGTGGGTGTCTTTTGATCATATACCACTCTCTCATACACTTTCTTTAGTCTTTTGAAGACTTTGATAAGAACCTGAGATCTGATTGAGGTAGAGCAAAACAGGAAGGAATGGGATAGAGCAACATCCTTATGCACAGACACTCACATGCTGTGTGCACGCATCTTATTGAATATTACACGGTTGCACGCTCCTACAGCCGGGATGAACTGGAGCTCTTGGAGAACAGAGGGTCCCGAACAGTGAAGTCTGCAGGTAGACAAGCATTCAGAAGAAAGCTTTCTGTTTCCAACTGTTATTGAAGCTTTTGAAAGAGGAGTTTTTATGTTCCCGTAGTTTCAGTTATCTATTGCTATTTAAGAAATTACCATAAAAGTTAGTAGCTTTAAAGAGCAACCATTTTTATCTGTGAGTCATACATTTGGGTAGGGCTCTGTTGGACAGTTATTTCGCTCTATGTGGCTTCTGCTGGGGTCAGCTGGGTGCATTTGAGGTTTTATCACATGTCTGGCACCTCAGTGCTATTCCACAGGGCGCCCCCCTCTCTGTCTCATATCATGGCCAGTGTGGGCTTCTTCACAGCACGGTGGTCACAGGGCAGGTGGACGCCTTACACAGTGGCTGGGGTTCAAGAGGGAGTGTTCCAAGTCCCATGTGAAAGCTGCAAATCTCTTAAGGCTCGGCCTCAGAGATTACCGGGTATGACTTCCACTGCATTGTATTAGTCAAAATAGGCCACATGGACAGCCTGGATTCAAGAGAAGGGGAAATTGATTGATGTCAACTCTCAATGGCCTCCTAGTGACAGAGAATGTGCAGCCACCTTTAGTATACCACACAGAACTGACCATCTGCAAAACCTGCATTTTGTTTGTTAAATGAGGGTTGCGTGGCACCTTGGGATCATCATTTAAGATGCAAATGATGATTGCATAGTTCTGTAGATGCAGGAAATGTGGCGAATACCGGTATCAGTTAAAGATGCTTTCAGCTGTGAAAAACAGAAAATCTAAATCAAATCTATTAACACCATATGCAGTTTATTTGCTTATAAGTCAGGAAGTTCAGAGGTGGGGGATTGCCTCCAGGGTTGCTTGCACCAATGCCTTAGTGATGTCATTAAGTGATGTCTCGTTGTTCTCATTCTATTCTGTGACATTCCTAGGCTTGGCTTCATTCTAAACCTGGCTCCGTCTTATGGTGGGACGGCTGTCAGCAGTAATTGTGGCTGCTTGCTTCTTTGCTCGCATTCAGTGAGAGAGACACTATTTGTGGTTCTTCCCCAAAAGAAAGAAAGAAGTTTTCAGAAGACCCTATCAGATCTTTCCTCTAGCCCTATAGGCCAGGATTGGCTCACATGTCCATCACTGCCAAGAGGAATGGGATTATTCTTAAGCCAGTCTGTCCCATGCTTGACCTGAGAGTAAGATCAGCTTCTCTGAGAGATATGGGCTATATGGAACAAAAACCAAAATTGGGGTTATAATAGTAAGAAGAAAAATGGCAATAGATTTTGTGTATGCAACCAAGAATGTCATTGTATTGCTTTAAAAATTAATCCATGACATCAGTTTATTTTACTAAGAGAGAAGATAAAAATTCCTTTTAATTGAGAATGAATCCTCAATTTAGGGAGAAATTATAGTAGAATGGGGAACATTATGGAGACAAAGGAAACAGCCTCAGTTTGAGAGTTTCCGAGCACACAAATGGAGGGGTCCCCCCGAGCAGACAGTGGGGTATTTCCGAAGGTCTGGGGACAGAGGGGATGCAGAGCACAGCAGTTTTTAAGGCAGAATATAAATGTATCTGAAAGCCCAGGATGTAAACTTTCACAACTAGAACCATCTGGAGCGGGAAGGGTGGTGATACAGAGCTGGGGCAGATTCCTCTGGGTGTTTCCTCCCCCACAACATGTTTGTAGAAGTGAAATCAGGTTACCAAGAGCACCAAGGCAGCTTTGGGGAGAAGTCTTGCAAGGACAGGCTACACTTGGGGGTGTGAGTGTGTGTCCTGTGCTTGCTGGGGAAGGGGGTGTGGAGAACAGGCCCACCTACTGGGCCTTGCCTGATGGCAGATTAGCTCATTAGCTGATGGCTTCACCTCCTCCGTGCCTCCTGCCTCTCTGAGTCACCTCTCAGCCAGGGAACGGGTGGGAATGTCCCAATGCCAGGCTATGCTCTGGGCCCATTCCCCCAACCCGAAGGATGACAACTCCATCTCTCTGGCTCCCGTCCTTCCCCACCTCCTACAAACAGAGAGCAGGGGCTCCCTCCCTCCCGCTCTCACCACCTCCCCACACTGGCAGGGCCTTTCTGTTCTACAAGTATGTTTGGAAATTAAGGTAAGAGATTCTCAAAGCGGAGAAGCTTCCATCCAGGGATCATCCAATCCGGATTTTTTTTTTTTCACATGTTACCTTAGCCAATGTATTTATTTGATGTCTGATAAGGGGTAAAATTAAGACATGATATGTTCTTCAAACATGAAAAACAGGCCCCAGATGCTTCAAACACCTGCTGAGTCAGAAAACACTTTCAAAAATGTCCTCTAACATTGTTTGACTCTAGCCCAGACAATCTTGAAAAACAACTCGAAAAATCTCACCTTAAAAAGAGTAGGATTTAATGTTGCCCGTAGAGTTAACTAGGCATCATATTTCAAATGTTTGAGACAATGTTTGGTCTGTTTTAGGGAGATGTTACTCTGAAACGAATGCCAGAGGCTGGCTGAATTGCAACCACAGGGAAGGAAAATCGAGGTAGTGAACGTCAGTAAGCAGCAGGCCGCCCACACACATCGGGCCCTTTTTATCCTTCACAAAAGCTGTAAGGTAGATATGAATATCCCATTTCACAGATGAGAAAACTGGGGTTCAGAGAGGCAATAGCAGACAGGTAGTAATCGGCCAAGCCAGTGCCAGTTCTTGTGTGTCACACCAGTTTCCCATTGACAACAATAACCTTTTTTATTTTTTATTTTTTTAGTAGAGATAGGGTCTCGCTCTTGCTCAGGCTGGTCTCGAACTCCTGACCTTGAGCGATCCTCCCGCCTCAGCCTCCCAGAGTGCTGGGATTACAGGCGTGAGCCACCACGCCCGGCCAACAATAACCTTTCTTTATCCTTGTTTAGCTCCTTGCATAAGGTGAGTTAATCTGCGATAGGGAAATGTGGGTTCCTGCCCTAGCTCTGCCCCTCATTAACAGGAAGGCATTGGATGAATGCCACTTCCCCTCTCTGGGTGAATGGGCCCACTAGATGGTCTCTGAAAGCAGAATTAGCTCTGAAAAGCCCAGATTGCTTTAGCTATTTTGCATGACCATCTGGGTGCTTACTTAGCTCTGTCCTGCCCAGTAGTTCTCCTGAAGGGGTGTGGCTGGGGCAGAGCCTCATATGCAAATGTTGTGGGTGTGAGGACAGCCTCATCAGATCTTTGTGGACTGGGAGAGCCACCATCAACCAAGCCTCCTTGAGAGCAAACATTGGTGAGTGCGTTCTCCCAGTGAAAGACGTGGGGCTGCCATGGGGGAGCCTTTCTGCTTTCATCCTAAAGATTGTGTTGCCGAATGTCTGCAGATTAAAAAACAAATGAGGTTTCTGTTGAGCTGAGGTATTGTGAAACATTATGTGGATCCCTGCAAGTGACTCTGCTGTGTGGAGAAGGCAATGCATAAAAGAGGTCACACTGACATGCCCTAGCTGTTTACAAACTGAGAGAGGTGGAGTCCAGGAGTGAAGCAAGTGGGTGGGGTTCACCTACAGGCTTCTCAGAGATGGTGGTTTTGACAAAAAGGAGGGGAAGTTCTAGGCATGGTATAGATGTTTAAAAATTTCCTTCTGATGGATTGGAGCTGAAAAGGTAGCGGAAGGAGGGAACATGCAAAGGACACAGTATGAGGACAATGAAGGTGCTTGTTAAAGTTGGGATTTACAGGGGATAAGACCTCACCTGGGGTCTGTTGGATGATAACCAACTTATTTCCTTTGCTTTCTTTTCTTCTGAGGACAGTTGCTTTGGGTGGAGCTGACACCGAGAGATCTAAAGCAGAGGGCGGGATCTAGGCACTTTGGCAGCGGGCTGGGAGATGGGGGAGGCAAGGTGGGGAAAGATGCTGCAGAATAAGAAGACTGTTCAGCTACCTGAACGACAGCCACCTTCCTTATAAACATTTCCTCTCTTCTCATTACTTCCTCTTCTGCATTTATCCAACTCACTGAGGGTAACTTGAAAAAGATTTGCAGAGATCTGCTTTTTAATTTCAGTTGCAAGCTGGATCTTAAAGGAGGACAAGCAAAGCCTTTGGTCCCATCTGCCCTTGTGGATGCTGTGTTCATGTTTATGAGAGACGAAGGTTTCACACTGCTTGTGTCTATCCAGCAGGGTCCTTGGGGAACAAGGCAGGGGCAGGACTCTTTCTTATAGAGAGTGCTTTGAAAATAATAACACAAAATCCACCTGAGTCCTGAATAATCAGGCTTAGTAAGTTTTCATGGCAGCAGCTGGTTCTAAGGCACTTAGGGTGAAAACCATACTACCTTCTTACCAGTGTCAAATATACAAGATAAAGAAAACCACACTGACCAACTACTATTGACATAAAGTGGAGATAAAGCCTTTGTCTACATTGAAAGCCACAAGTCATAGGAAGATGTTCTTTCCCACCTAATTGGGGGATTTCCTTTAACAACATCCTTGGCAAATGGCTATTAGCCTCTTCCGGAGCAATCCGTGTGATGAGAAACTTAACCATTAAATAGCATTCAAGGTACCCCAATGACCTGTTGTTGAAAGATGTTCCCCTTTATATAGAGCTGAACACTGCCTCCCAGTAATTTCCACCTACGGGTTCTAATTCTGGAACCAGGCACAAAAAGTCTATTTCCTCTTTGAGATGACAACCCTTCGAGTATTGTATGACCATGTTCTCGTCCCCCTTTTTCTTCTCTCTTCTTTCTCCTGAAAGTCTGTTTTCTAGGGCCTCAATTCTCTCAGCTGTTTCTCTGTCTTAAATGGCTTCCAGCCCCTTCTCCTGGTGACGTCCTAGATTGTGAGTGTCCCAGCTAAAGAGAGTTATCCGGGATGAATAAAATATTACAGATGGACCTGCCTGGCATGACAGCATTGAACTGCTATCATGGCTGGTTAACCTCAAAATATTACGTTATATGAAAGAAGTGAGACACAAAAGCTTGAAGACAGTATGATTCCATTTCTATGAAGTCAAGAGTAAGCAAAACAAACCCTTGGTGATGAAAATCAGAAAGTGGTTCTTCTGGGGAGGAGAAAGGGTGAATTTACCACCAAGGGGCACAAGGGAATTTTCCGGAATGATGGAAATGTTCCTTATTTTGTTTGGGATAGAGAATACTTGGGTGTACTGTTCTCAAAATCGATCACATTCATCACTGATTTGTGTGTTTTACTATAAGTTATACCTCAATATAAAGAAAACTCATATTTTTCATAAAGCAAACTCATTTTGTTTCCTCAAAATTTTGTTTGTTTACCTTGATATATTTATAACAAAAGTGCCACGAATGTATATCAAGAAGAGCAGCTGTAGGCTTTCTATTGTGAGTCAATTAAGCGTGCACTGATTTGCTTTCCCTATCATGTGCTTTCGTTTTTGTGTTGAAAGAAAAATAAAATAAAAAAATCTCAATCACAAGTAACGTTTTAATTCCAATTACCTTCATAAAAACTAATTGTCCCCTGGTATTTTATTAAAATGCAACGATTATAAAGTGATTAGCAAAGTCTCGGTGGAGAGGAAAATGTGCCTGTGGAATAGGGGGAAGAGTACTTTGCAGACAAATTGTTAAATAAAAGCAAATGATAAAGAGGTTTCTTTATAGATTCTGCAGTGCAAAGAGTAGGTCTTTTTAAAAAGCAAATATTCTGCGACTTTTCCTTCTATTATTTTTTACTCAGAATTTGAATATTAGCTCAACCTACTAAAGTGTCAGGAGACTGAGGTCTTCCAGGGATGAGAAAGAACTCTCTCTCTCCAGTCAGTAATGGGACCATTTCAAAGTTGGTCCCCCAAGTGATCCAAAACAGGATTTATAAAAAGCCAAAAGAGTCCCATAAGCCCAGTCTTACTGCGGGAAAATCATCAGATAAACTCCATTATCAGGGCATCCTGTGATACGCCCGACCTGACCAGTGGTCTTCAGCACTACCAAGGTCATCAGAACCAAAGCCAGTCTAAGAAACTTGCCCCCATCAAGAGGAGCCTAAACCGACAATGAAGACTAATGTAAAGTACCTTGGGTGGGATCCTGGAACAAAGGACACTGGGGAAAAACCAAAAGGGTTGGAACAAAATATGAACTTTAGTTCATAACAGTGTATCATATTGGTTCATTAATTATAACAGAAGTGTCACATCAATGTAAGATGTTAATAATAGGGGAGACCAGGTAAGGGGTGATATGGTTTGGATATTTGTCCCCTGCAAATCCCATGTTGAAATTTGATCCCCAGTGTTGGAGGTGGGGCCTGGTGGGAGGGTCTTGGGGCTTGGGGGTGGATCCTCTGTGATAATGAGTGAGTAGTTCTTGCTGTATTAGTTCATGGGAGAGCTGGTTGTTTAAAAGAGCCTGACACCACCTCCTCTGTCTCTTGCCAGGTGACAGCCTGCTCCTCCTTCCCCTTTTGCCTTGATTGGAAGCCCCCAAGGCCCGCACCAAAAGCAGATGCCATGCTTCTTGTACAGTCTGCAGAACCGTGAGCCAAATAAACCTCTTTATATATTACCCAGCCTCAGGTATTTTCTTTATAGCAATGCAAATGAAATAACACAAGGGGTATGTGGGAACCTTCTGTACTAGCTTCTCAATTTTTCTGCAAATCTAAAGTTAAGCCTTAAAATTAGGTTACTAAATGGTTTGCACAGCATGAAAAAAAGTCTAGAAGGTTACACACCAAAATATGTTCAAAGATTATATATCTTCAGCATGAGATTAAAGGCTTTTTTAAATATATGGAGAAAAAAAAGCCACAAGAGCAAGTGGTTATAACCTGAATCCTTGGTACACTTATTTAGGACTTGGGGAGGACAGTACTAGCTTCTGATGTATACTTTGACCCTACCCAGGTCTAACACTTGATGAATTTGAGTTTTGGTCCCCACAGCAAATGTTCCACATTTTGGCTAACATTTGGTAACATCAGTCTTTTTGATATTAGCCATTTTAGTGGGTAGGAAATGGTGTCTCATCTTGGTTTTAATTTGCATTTTTCTGATAACTGATGTTAGCAGCTTTTTATGTTTTTAGCATCCATTTGTAGATTTTCTTTTGCAAAGTCCTTCCTTCTGGGAACCCAGCTTCTCCTACCATCCCTGTGTTTCAAGTCTGAAACCTGGGCGAGGTTCAGGAACTGGGCAATGGATCATGGATTTTTAATTGGGTCAGCTGCCCTCCACTTCTTGATCACCCATTTTTGGTTTATTCTGATGGTAAGCTGAAGAGCACCGTTGCTGGCTGTCCATCTAGTCTGCCCCTAGGGATGCTGTGTCCTGTTTACTATCTCCCTAACTCCCCTGGCCAGGCCCTCCTGACTATGATTCCAGCCTTGCCGCTCATTATGATAGTTGGATCCACCTGGTTTCTGACAGTTCATTACCATAATCTGGCCTCTATTTTCCCCCCTAGAGGGGGTAGGGGGATGGTTCCCATCATCCCTATTGCTATCAGCTAGCTTGATTCTGTGATCACCTTTCCTACCATCACCAATGATCTACAAAGGAGGCCACCACTGAATTTACAGTGACACTGGAGTGCCTCTCACCAGGGTACTCCTTGTGGCTTTCCTGTGCAGTAGAGTCCTTTGGTAGGTGTTCTGGCCTGACATGGTGTATCTACTCCACCTTGCCCACTTCTCTGAGTCCTTCAGTCCCTCTCGCAGTAACTGTTATGGTCATTCTGGCATTTCACCCTCACTTAGTAGGAGCTGTTTCTTTTCCCATGCATGTAGGAAACAGCCTAATAGTGAGTATATGCCATGTCTTGGTGTCTTTGCCAGGTTGTAAAAATCTGTATTTCAGAAGCATACTTCCCAATCAGTACACTTTCCCTTACTCAGTATTATTTTCCAGCCTCCACGATCAAGGACCCTCTGAGTCCAGTCCCATGTGTGTACATGCTAGATAGGTCTTGTAGCCCCATTTGGGGGCATAGTTCCTCTTCTCCTGTATCAGGCCCAACATACCTGCAGCTGGGTTAAGCTGCAATTTAATCCTAGTTAGAAAATGTAGTTACAAGCCAAGTAGCCAGGAGGGGAGGTAGGGGCCTCCGCATTGTCCTCAATTAAGGAAGTGGGCCCAGCTCTTAACAGAGAGGTGTGTTACTTACATCTTCAGACAGAAGATTTGGAGGAATCTGGGAATTCAAGAGACTGGGGAAATTAACCCAGATATCCCATCCTATGGGACAGGATGCATTTTCCCCCAATCAAATTCCTGACTTTGATTGGACCTACCTTGATTGGGAGTTTTAAGCTTCACTGGAGTTTGGGCTATAGTCACCATAAAGACCTGGGTCTGCACTTTCCCTGCCTTCCCTCATCAGGTGAGGAAAGCCTCTTTGCCCTGATGGAGACCCTCTGGCTTTAACGCTGGCTTTCAATTGCCTGTTGTCTGCTCTCAGCCTTTTGCTGGGCTATATTCTTTTTGTAGATCTTCAACAGAGTATAGCAACAGGCATCCTATCTCACTGTCCTTAGGGCCACTCTTTCTCCACTGTTTCTCTAACACCAAGTGCATAGCACCAACTATTGTATTCCCTTCCCACAATGACGATCCTAATTTACCATGGTGGAAGTTTTAATGATTTGACTGGGACAGTCTGTTCTGTTCCACCTCCAGGGATGGGGTCTTCATGGTCAGCCAGGTGGCGAGTGAGCCAGGTCCTAAACATCATTTTATTGCCTGCTTTCTTGGGCCACTCCTAGCACCAACCTTCAGAGGTCGGATTCTCTGGGAAGCAGACTCTGAAAGGGAATTTAGTCTGCAGGATAGTTATTAGGGAGTGGCACTGGGACCACCCAAGGAAGGGCATAGAAGAAAGCAGGATTGGGTAGGGGTAGAATTTATTTGAAATTTTATATTACAAGAGTTACATGACCATTGCAGAAAACTTAGAAAATAAAGAGAAGTAAAAGAAGCAGAAATATCCCACAATCCCAACATTGCTAATCTTTTGAAGAATATTTTTTAAAATAAATTCTCATGTATATATTATATAATTTCTTTTTAAACAATAATTTCATACTGAATGTTTCATAATCCACTTTTCTGATTCACATATTATGAAAATTTTTCATGACAGTGAATATAAATCTATTTTGTCATTTTAATGGCTGCAGAGAGAGGCTTACACATTGTGTGACAGGCTGTATAACGTACGTCTAGGAGAACAAACTTGGGCCAGACCGCCTGGGTGCAGGGTGTAGGTGTCAGGCCTGCATTCACTAACTATGACTTGGGACAAGTTAGCAAACCTCTCTGTACCTCAGTTTCATCACCTGTAAAATGCCGACAGTAATTGTAGTACTTATCTGTTGGATTAGATGAGTTAATATATGCAAAGTATTAAGAACAGAGCCTGGCATTTAGTAAGTGCTGTGTAGGTGGTGTTAGCACTTTGTACAAAACACCATTATTTAATTAACAAAGTCTCTCCTTTTTGATAATCTCTCTGATGATGTTTTGGTGAATACCCTTCTTTTTGGGGCAGGGTCAGGGGCACTCATTGCTTATATTACTGAGATAAATTTCTAGAATTAAAATTGCTGTGCTAAAAGGCAAGTGCATTCTTTAAAAAAATTGATATTTACTGCCAGATAAGCCAATCAGATAATTGCACCAATTTTCAGAATCAGCATGAATGTATGAGAGTGCCCATCTCCTCATACTATCTCCAATACAACTATTATCATTCATATAAACCTTGTCAGTATGCTAGATAGAAAATGAGGTTTTAAGTTTGTATTTATTTAATTATCAGAGAGGTTGAATGTGTCTTAGTTTTGCCAATTCTACTTTTTTTTTTTTAATCAACTGGCTACTTATGGCCTTTGCCTATTTTTCTAAAGAATGTTACTTTTTATTTATGGATTTGAAATAACTCTTTATATATTAAGGGTACTCTATCATATTTTACAAGTCTTAAGTATAAAGCTAGCTTATGAAACTTTAAAACTGAATTTTGAATTAGGCATTAAAGCTATGTTGGATATGAAAGAGATCAATTGGTTTTTAGTAATCCTTTCTGAGTGGATTAATGACTCTGAGTGAAGGGTATATGAGGGTTCTTTCTATTATTCTTTCACTTTTTTCCCTCTAAGTTTAAAATTAGAAGAATTTATTTTTCTAATAAATTTTTTAATTCTTTCATAAGAAGAATTTATTTTTTAAAAAAGCTAATTTGTGGGGTTGCTGGTATCTGGCTAACCCAACCATTTACTACCTGACTACTTTTTATCATTATGTTTGTGGCTGCTGTAGAGTGGCCCCATGGCCGGCCATGTCTGTGGGCAGCCTGGGACAGTCTATGAGACCAGCCACCTTGAGTTCTGCTCTGCCCTGGCTAGAGCCTGGGTCTGCTGAAACAACCATACCTTTTTGATCTGTTATCATGTGTACAGTATCCTGCATGCACTGGTAAGAAATATGACCTTACCTAGCCTCTTTGGTTAAGAAGCCTCCCGTTTCTTCCCATTGGTCTCAGGAGGATAGGAGATGGCAGTGCAGCTTGCTTTTGTTCCCTCTAGTCCTCATAACTCTGCGCTTCTTGTGCGGTGGGCCACTCAGAGAAAAAGACCCCATTCTTAGTTCCATCTCCGCAACTAGAAAGTTAGTCCTTAGACTGAGATGCTTTACTAGGCTATGCTGCAGAAACAAATTAACCCCCAAACCTCCAGGACTTCATTCAATAAAGATTTGCACTACCTTTCCAACATGAGCCGGGGAGATTTGGGGTCAAGCATCATGGAGTTTAGTGACAGCTCTTCTCCACGTAGTCACTCAGGGATTCAGGCTAGCAGAGGCTCTGCCACCTGTCACGGTACCAGCTACCACAGCAAAGGAAGAGAGAAGCATAGAGAAATTATACTCACTCTTCTCTATTGTGGCTCTAAGGGGTCACATGTGATTTCCACTCACATGTCTTTGGCCTGAACTAGTCACAAGGCCCCACCTAACTGCAAGGTGGCTGGAGAGTACAGGGAAGGCCATGGAGCAGGTAGTGAGCTTTGATGTCTCTGCCCACCCCCAGAATTAGTCTCTGGACACTTCCTCCCAGCATTGTAATTTAACTATTTATAACATTTTGTTTAATGTGCCTTCCTGCTAGACTCAGAGCTTTTGAGGGGTTGGGACACTGTCATTTTTGCTCAACACTGGATTCTTAATGCCCAGCAAGGTGTCCAGCACGTAATATACCAACAGAACTGTGATTTTTGATGCCATCTGGTGGCAGCACATATGTATTACAGAAACAGTCACTTTAAAATTATTTACTGTGTTAAGACTAAGACTCCAATTCTTTTGGGGGGTAGCGGGCAAGTGGGAATGTGGGAAAGTGACACAGAGTGCTGGGAAAATAAAAGATTCCCCAAAGTTTCGGTAGACACGTGCCCTGGAGTGTGAATCTCTGGATGCCATAGGGCGGTTGTCCTTTTATGTAATTCTGGCCACCCAGGGCTGCTTCCCGGATTTAGCTGGGGAAAGAGCTGCTGAAGCAGCCTGGGTTTTCAGAGTTAGGACAAAAAAATGGGTTGAAATGACATACCAAATAAAATTTTAAAAATCTACCCTATAGCTGCTACATTACTTGCAAAACAAACCGGTTTACTGGTCTACCTCAATTCTGGCCGGCCTGCCTGCCCCTCATACCAGGGAATAGAAAACAGATAAAGCTAGAGACTTCTGTTTTTTTTGTTTTTCCTTTGAATACATTACTTTTTAGGGACCCATGTTCAAGTGACTTTTGTCAAGGCTGAAAAAAATTCAATGTAAAGAACCATGTTAAGGAGGTTTCTAAAAAAAAAAAAAAGTTATCTGGCCCCAAACTTTGAGGTTTCTGAGAAGTGCAGGGGCCAACACGGTGGCTGCCGACTGCTGAGCCAGATGAAAGCTAATGACCCCAGGGGCAGATGGATGGAGGGTTTGGAAGAACAAGGCTTAATCGAAGGTAATGGTGGGAGACAGCAGAAATTGGAGGGCAGTAATGGAAGGAGTGCATTAGTGAGGTTTCTGCACTGTCACCCTTTACCGGCGGCTGGGAGCTTTGCGGTGTGGGTGGCCCCTTGCTCTCCGGAATCCATTATCTCTCCAGGACGCCCCATTATGTGCTTAGTGAGATGGAAACTGTGGAGCCCAACGCTGGCTCTGGGGAGGAGGAACCTGAGGAAAACAACATTTCCCAGAAGATAAGAAACAAAATAAAGCTTAAATAATGACAAAAGCAAGCTTTTGACACAACTTTTGGCTGAGAAGTGTGCTTTGTTTATGATGAACTGGATGTGGAAATGGTTTTGGTTTTTTCTGGTGTTGAGCGAAGATTTACAGATCTATACCGTGCAAATGCCATTTCTAGGAACAATAAAGGAAAAACTATGAGAGAAGATTCACTGAGGTGACAGACATTTTGGAATCAGGGAGGACAAACTTGAACTTTTAATTAATAATAATTAACATGTATCGGGCACTTGTTAGGTGCCAGATACCAGGGTAAGTGTTTCTATTGGGTTCATTCTTCAATTCTTATGGGTACTCTGTGTAGGGTTTCAGAAAATAACATCCAAAATTCAGTATATCAAAAAGATATCTGCACTCCCATGTTTACTGCAGCACTGTTCACGATAGCCAAGATATGGAATCAACCTAAGCGTCCATCAATGGATGAATGGATAAAGAAATTGTGGTACATATACACAATGGAATATCATCTAGCCACAAAAATAATGAAATCCTGCCATTTGCGACAACATGGGTGGAACTGGAGAACATTATGTTAAGTGAAATAAGCCAAGCACAGAAAGAAAAATCTCGCATGTTCTCTCTCATAGGTGGGGGCTAAATATTAAAACAACTGATCTCTTGGAGATTGAGAGGAGAATGCTGGTTATCAGAGGCTGGGAATTGGATAAAGCGGGGATGGATAATGCGTGCAAAAATACAGTTAGTTAGATAGAATGAACAGTATTTGATAGCACAACAAAGTGACTATAGTCAACAATAAGGGTATACTTTAAAATAACTAAAAGGGCAGAATTACAATGTTCCTAACACAAAGAAATGTTAAATGCCTGGGATGATGGATACCCCAATTACCCCGATTTGATTAATTCACATCGTATGCCTGTATTAAAACATCACTTGTACCCTATAAAGATATACAACTATTATACACCCATGATAATTAAAAAGAAAAAAAGACAGAAAATGACAACCAAAAATGAAGGCCTCAGAAGCAAAAGTTTTTTCTCTGACCTGTTGCCCTGTCTTTGGCCTCTCCTCCCCTGAGGCTAACCATTGACACTAGAATCCCTCTTCCTCAGGGCAAGTCATAGAAACCAGACCCCTATTCCCCAAAGCCAGCCACAAAACCTAAAAATATTACTCTATCTCCAACCCCTCCCCCACTTTTCTGTGTAAAAACTGAGCAAAAGAAGTTATCTAACCCAATTTATTTGATTGTAGTGTTTTTGGTTTTTTTTGAGTCAGAATCGTGCTCTGTTGCCCCAGCTAGAGTGCAGTGGCATCATCATAGCTCACTGCAACCTCAAACTCTTGGGCTCAAGCAATTCTCCTGCCTCAGCCTCCCAAGTAGATAGAACTACAGGCATGCACCTGGCTACTTTTTCTATTTTTTAGTAGAGATGAGGGTCTCACTCTTGTTCAGACTAGTCTCAAACTCCTGACCTCAAGTGATCCTCCTACCTCAGCCTCTCAGAATGCTAGGATTATAGGCATGAGCCATTGCATCCAGCCTGATTGTAGGTCTTAAGACCCCCATTCTAGAGAGGGTCCTGCCCCATACCCAGAAGGAAGGGATGCATGGTCAGGCCAAGAAGAGTCTAGGCAGACAGGCCTTGCTGGGTTTCCCTACCCAGTCTGTCGGCATTAGAGCATACCTTTTTTTGTCTAATTATGTTTCTACATGGCTGTCCATACTTTGTTGAACCTCACCATAAAATGGACAGTTCTCCCTGTATCTTTGGGTCTTCATTCTGAAGGCACCTACGTCATGTAAAACTATGAGCAAATAAATCTGTGTGCCTTTTCTGCTATTAATCTGCCTCTCAGTGATTTTCAGTGAATCTTCAGAGGGCAATGAGAAAATTTTCCTTGGCCTCAACACTTGTGAGCTAGATGTTGCTATGATCCCTGTTTTGCAGAGGAGAAATGGGCTCAGGAAGGTTCTATAACTTGTCCAAGGTCATGCTGCTGGGAGAAGTAGGATCAGGACTCCTCCCTCGGCCTGCTGCCTCTTGAGTCCTGGCTGAATTCCCTCTCCCTCCTTCCTTCCTTGCCTAGTTAGGGATCTATTTGAGCTATAATCAAAATACATTTATTGTGCTATGCTGGGGACTGGGACATGGCCATGTATGAGGGAGGGGCCCACTGTCCCTAGAGGTGACACACTTGGCTAACTAAGGCTTTGCATGCCTGGTTCTTCCATCCCTTGGTTGCCACTCCTCCCCATCCTCCTCCCTCTCTGAAACCATCTTTCTTGGCCCTACCTAACATCAAAACTCTGAGCTCAAAGGGGCCCCGAGAGAACAGCTAGAGGCCCCTGAGCCACCCTTTCCTGTGAGGAGGTTCTTAGAATTCTTCAAAAGATACACCCAGCGTTATAGAGTTGCAGGGTATTGCTGAGGACCTCAAACACCAAACTAAAGTGTATCTTCTTCAGTGAGATGCTTTAAACCTGTTGCAACTCAGGTACTCAGTTTGCTGAAGATTAATTATTATTTGCTCTGACTTGGAGAGGGAAAGTACAGTAGGTGATTCAGAGGACCCTGGAGTGACAAAGTCAGGGGGGCTCTAGATTTCAGGGGACCCTGGAGTGACAAAGGGGGGCTCTAGATTGCCTCTCTTGCTCTGTAAATGAGTATTTGCACCTACAAACATGGAAGACACTGTGGGTGGCAGAGATTTCTCTGCTAAACTGTGGAAGAGACAGCTCAGAGGCAATGTAGCTCAAGTAGATGTGGCCAGGGTGGGCATGAATTGTTTTCTATATTTTAGCACAGGATTAAGTGTGTTCTGGCTGGCAGTTTTCTTGGAGTCAAACATTAAGGTCACTGTTAGAAACAGAATTCAGGACCAGGAGTTGGAAGATTGGGACACGAGGCTTTGCTTTGTGACTAACAACCCATGATCCTAAGCACATCGTTTAACTTCTCTGCCTTAGTTTCCTTACCCATACAGCAGGAGGAAAAGGGCTATTATCCTTTCTCATGGGTTTTATAAATTCACTTGATCAATCAAAAGTAGTAAATTATTTGGAAATATCCTGGTCAAAGGTCTTAGTAATAAGACTAATAGAACTAATCATATCAAAACTCTGCTTAAAAAGCTTTGGCGCACAGGCTAAAGTGCCATATTGTAGCCTGGCCTTGTGGGGACCCAACCAAACCCCCAGAGTCAGTATAAGGATTATTTTAGGGTGAAAAGATTTGAGCTAAAGAATACACAGAAAGAAATATTATTTGAACTTCTCTTATCTTATGAAGCCGACCTTCCCCCCAAATATGGCTGTTATTCACCCCCCTCTGAGGAGTTTTCTGTGAATTCAGCTGCGAGGGAGATAGACTACTGATACCAGTAGCATCAAAAAGCCCAATAGAACCTTCTATACCTACTCACTGAAGCCCTGACACCCACCCACCTACCCCCTTGTTAAGCTCTCTATATAAACTCTTTACCTCTGTCTGTTAAGTGAGTTACTCATCACCAAGTATTCTTTGGTTGACTGTGTAAATAAACTGTTTTTTTTTTCTCTTGCTAATGGACCTATTACCAGTTTAATTCACAGGCCCCTAGAGACTGAACATGAGAAGGTAGAGGAAAAGTTTTTTCTTTCCCTACGGCATACAAATTCCTTTGCCACCCAACTGCTCCCCACCATGTGCCCCACACTCCCACCATACACACTGGTCTGGAGTTCTTAATCGAACCCTGCTTCACGCTCCAGTCCAGGCTGCTCCCCTTGCCTGCGACGCCCTCACCTACTTTGCCCTGGAGCCAGACACTGGGTCTATACGGCCCTACCTCCCTTCACCATGACTTCTTCCCTTTAAGCTGAGTGAACTCGCACAAGGTATTTAGCTTAACTGAGCTTTGGTTTCCTCATTTCTAAATTGAGAATAATAATAATGATGCCCAGGGGCGTAGCTGGAGGTTCTGGGGAGAGGAGAGAGGGAGCATGGTTGTTATCCCAGACACTATGGGTTGTTAGGACTCGGATGAGAGGACCTTAGAGGAAGCAGTGGGAAAGCTGGGTCTGTTCAGCATGCCTTGGAAACATCAGTTGTCAGAACAAGAGACAACAGAGCAGGCGGTCAGGAGATGGTGCCTTTTTCATGTGCTCACTCCCCTCAGTGTTAGAACCCGCCTGTGCTTCTGATGTAATTTTCACACCAGTTGATTGGAGGATTAAAGGAGAGAAAGTTTATGCAGCACTTGGCACAGGGTTTGATGCATAGAGCTCAACAGACATTAGTTATGACTATTTTCTTGTTTTTTTTTTTTATTAAATTGCTGTTTCACCAGTGTTCCCATGGTGCTTTGTGCATAACTCATGTCACTTATTTACTTGGGAAGTTGCTTCCCCTCTTTGTATTATACCTCAGGGTCCTCGTCTGTAAGAAGGGGACGCTGACGGTAAGTCTGGTGGTGCTGTGGAGACTACACGGGATGACACACAAAGCAGTCTGAGCAGTAGGCAACACAGAAGGCGGCGGCTGTTACACTCATTGTTGTTAGGGGCCCAGGGAACCCCGCGTGAGTGGCTGGACCTGGTACACATCAGGTGAATCCAATACATTTGGCAAGAACGAGTACGTTAAGACTTGCTCTGAGAAGCATCTGGAGAACCAGTGACGGCCAGTGGATTGTTGGGCATCCACTGTGTGATTTAGGGCACAGCCGCCTGCGTCCTTTGAGAGGTGGCTCTTCTGTGCCTTGCTTACGTCCCGGGGTTGAAGGGCAGATTTCTGGGGGAAACGGGAGGATTTCAAACATAAAGGTAACAAAAACTACCACACGTCCTATGTCCTAGCAGCAGGTGTGAGTTGTGCTCGCCTTCCCTCTTGCTGTGACATTGCTTGTGAAGGGGGCACTGTGGACCGTGTCTTTTTCAAAGAACACGCCAGACAATAATAAAGGTGCAGGTCGTTGTATTCAAGTGAACCCTTTCCACCACCTGTGTGTAGTCTGGGTAACAAGCATTGATCGAGAGACTTTGGGAATGGTGTTTTTATCTATCTAACGCGAAACATGCATGTGGAGTAAGGGAACAAAATGTGGCCCGAGGTGGGAAAATGTATTTTCTCCACCAAAGCCATTTTGGTTTCTCTGGCTTTCTTCGTGGCTCACCCCTTTCCACAAGGCTGCCTTGTAATTTCCCTCTTTTGAACTACTTCCCTCTGGGGACGGCCCTGGGAGGATGACTAACAACGCTAAGAGAAAGAAGCCCCAAGAGGGAAGGTTGTAGAAAATCAGGCCAGGCGGTCAGGCGAGGAGGCAGCAAAGTCTTCCTTCTTATGGGAGCTGCAACTTTAGAAGCCATGGAAGGCTCAGGGCCAACCCATGCCTCCTGGCAACCTGTTTCCATCAGCCCCATCCTGGCCACCTTTCTGCATTCACAGCCCAGCCTAGTTGAGGCTCTTTGAAGGTGTGAGGGATCAGAGAAAATTGTCTTCTTAGACCTGGGAGGGGGTGCTTTACATAGGTGAGGTAAACTTCAATTCCTTCCTCAAAGGAGGTCTCCTCAGTAGGATTTAACCTGCTCCTCAGGGGAGCAAGCCAAGAACAGGGCAGCCTCAGGGGAGGGGCTGGAGCCTTCTGAAAGCAGGGGTGTGTATGTGGGGGGGAGGAGAGCTGTCCCACCCTGCTCTTACCCACGGGAGGGGGAAGGTTTGGGGTTGGGGGGGTGGTGGTGACACGGAACCGGGAGGTAGGAGATCTGTAAGGGTCAGCAGTTGCTATTCTCAAAGCAGCTTACTCTCCGGGCACGCCAGGGTGCATTTTTTACAGAGCTTCAAAGGGAAGAACATGAGTAGGAGCCACAGGAGGACGCAGGCTCAGCAAGTAGGGCAGAGAATCTAAACTTGGTGGCCTTGTGGTGTCGTCTAGATGAGCGCGTTTTGTACTTTGGAGCCTCACAGACCCAGTGTGAGGGGCAGCCGCTGCAAGGTGCAGACCAAAGCCTTTTCACCCGGCAGCGACTTCAACACCCAGGGAAGCGTAAAAAGCATATTTTACTCATGTGAATGTACACACGAAACAAGAGTGGGAAGGGTGGGCCTGAAAAAAAAAAATAATGAGCCTCAAGTAGATGTGTTCTGAAGTAATGAATAGCAGATGAGTAATTGCAGACCAAAAAGCTTTCTCCTCTCCAGAGCCCCGACGCGAGTGCAGGCTTTGTTCCTCCTTCTGAAACCCTCTGCGCTGAGCATTAGCACTGTGGAACATTTATACCTATTAGCGCGTGATCATCACGCCTCTTGACAGAGCCTCCAAATTATACCTTTTATAATTTTGTTATTCTTTCTGTGCTGTGAAGTCTTATGCTGTGCACTAATGTAAGGCAATTAACTTAATCAGGAAGAAAAGAAAAGACTGGCTCGGCTTCTCTCTTTCCAGATGCTGAAATTGCCTCGTCAGGTGCTTCGTTAGATCACCCTCGAGCGCCACCTTTAGGCAGTTCCTTGGTCCTGCTGCTGAAATTTCTCACCTCTGTGCGGCCTGTGAGCTGAGACCCAAGGCCCGCACCCTTCCTTAAGCCGCTTGTACCGCTCTTGTACCGATGTGGTACAAGAACCTTCCGAGAAGCACTTTTACTAATTCTGGTGACTGATTTTCCCTGGAGATTCGATTATTTTATAACATTTGATTGTTTTAGAAGTTTATAATGACAAAATAACAAAGAAGCCTTTCTAACATGTATTGTGGGGCCCCTAAGTGGAAAATTACTGAAGTCGCAATTCAGTTGAAAAATGATTTGACTCATGAGTCACTGACGTTATTGACTAAATGAGTAAATTTACTAGATGTGTTATTGAAATCTAAGACAATCCAGATTCCTTATTTTAGCTATTAATTTCAATAACCTTCTAAACTTAAAACCTGGCCTTCCTCTCCAATTTTATTTTTTTAGACCTGGCAATTAACTATCTAGAGAATGTTTTTCATTTTCAGGGAGGGATTCTGATGAATAGGAAAAAGGAAGAAAAAAAATCAAGATAATATATCATAACCTTAACAAGCTACCGTTTAATAGTAGAAATTCGATAATCTGATTCAAATCACCTCCTGCTGGTGTGCTGGCCTCTCCTCACTCTCAGCTTCTGTTGGCCAACTCAGAGTTGGACTTGGCGTGACTTCAGCTCTGCCACTTTCTGTGTGGCCATATCCCTTAGGATGCTCTCAGCTCAGGTAATGAACAACCCAATGGAAACTGGCTAAATCAACCTTTATTAACCCACTTAACAGAAAGTCCAGGGAGAGGGCAGTTCCAGAATTGGGTAATTCATTTGCTTAATAACATCTTAAGTATCCAGGCTTTTCCCTTGTTTTTTTCTCTGTCAACCTTAGCGTACTGGCTTTTGTTCTCCAGATGGTGTTCACAGTGCCAGGCACCACATCCAGGGACAACACAACCTGTTTCATCAGCACAATTTATTTTTCAAAGAAAGGAATTCTGCTTTCCCAGAAGCCCCCAGAACATTTTCCCTGCATGCTAATGTGGATGGAAACTATCATGAGTAGTTTAGATTGGCCGGCCATTCCCAGCCCTCAATACACGTTAGAATCCCTGGGGGGCTCTGTGAAACTCCTGAGACCTAGGCTCACCTCCAGAGAGGACTGGACAGAGGTGGTTCTAATGGGCAGCTGGCACTGAGACCCCTGGCTTGATGATTCCCTTACCTGGGCTGGAGGAGGGGCTCAGCCTCCCCTGTGCACTGCACACCTGATGCCTTTAAAAACCAGGGTTCTAATACTAGGAAGCGGAGAAGCACATTATCACTAAACAATTACACTTGGAGTATTCAATTGTTTTTCTGGAAAATGAGAATTATGTGTCTTACAGGCATGTCTGCAGGGGTTGCAGCTCAGAGAACTCTGGGATTGGGCAGGGAGAATTCCAATCTTACCTACTCCTCAGATCTCCAAACCTCACAGAGATACCATTCGGTCTCTCCTCCTTTCCTTTGATCCTCCCTCTTCCTGACTTCAGACAAAGCATCAAGATTGGGTGGTGGTAGGGGAAGGCTGAAAGTTAATTCTCACTGCACTTCTAAATCAGCATTATTCACAATAGCTGAGATATGGAAACAGCCGAAATGTCTGTTGGCAGATGACCGGGTAAAGAAAATGTGTTATATATCTGTGTACACACACATGCATGCACGCAGACACACACACACACACACACACACACACAGGAATATTATTCAGCCTTAAAAAGGAAGAAAATCTTGCCATTACAGCAACATGGATGAAGCTGGAGGACATAATACTAAGTGAAATAAACTAGACACAGAAAGACAAATACTGCATGATCTCTTTTACATATGCAACCTAAAAAAAAAAAAAAGGTAGAAACAGAGTAGGACAGTGGTTACCAAAGAAACCATGGGGAGATATAGGTCAAAAGTATAAAGTTGTAGTTACGTAGGATGAATAAGAGATCTAAGATACAGCATGAGGACTCTAGTTAACATTGTATTGTTAATATTGTATTGTATATAGATGCTACTCTGACATTGTAAGTTGAGGCAGGCGTGTACTGAATGTGTATCACTTTCATACCATAGTAAAGTTGAAAAATCATGACTTGAACCATCGTTAAGTCAGGGATCATCTGCATTAAAAATTTGCTAATAGAGATTTTAGGTGTTCTAACCACATACACACACATACACACACAGAGGTAACTATGTGAGTTGATGGATATGTTAATTGGCTTGATTATAGTAATCATATTTTGCTATGTATATCAAAACACCATGTTGTATGCCTTAAACATATATGATAAAAAAAACCTGACATAGCCAAACATATAGGAATAAAGGCCTGTCTATCCACCTTGTCTGTGGTTGGCTTTATATCTCACTATCCAGCAGGAGGAGGAAACCAAATAGCTTTTCTGGCTTTCTTATACTGCACTCCCTAATAGTCACTCTTGGGACAGGGTTCTCTGAAGTTCCAAGAAGGATCTAGCACTGAGTGTATTGGTTCCCAGAGGTCTTAATGGAAGCTCTCTGAAAATAAAAAACCCCCAAAGGGTTTCTGTGACAGGCTGGCAGGACCCTAGTTATTTTACACAGCAGGGCTCTTCTTCCCTGGGTGGGGCTGGGGATGACACACACAGCCTTACACATCAGACGTGGGAACCTGGCCACTGTCCTGCCCTCTCCACCAGGGCCCTCGTGCCCTCGGGATTTTCCCCTCCCTCCAGTCTGACCTCCTCTGGGGATTCGCAGCCCAGCAAATGCATACATGTGAATGCGTCTTTCTACATTCCTTCGACAAATGTTTATTGGCTGCCAACTATGTGTCAGGTGTCATCTGGGCCCTGGGAACATAGCAGTGGACAAGACTGACAAGGACTCTGCTCCCATGGAGCTCACACTCATGTGAGGGACAGGGAGACAGTCAACAGTAAGCAAACCAGACCTAAGCTATGTCAGACAGTGATAAGAAAACAAGAGGGGTTGGGAGGTGGGGACAGTGAACCCTTAGGGGTGGGTGGGCTGCTTCAGAGATGGCTTCAGGAAGTCCTCTCTGAGGGGAGATGTTTGAGCCAAGGCCTGAGCAATGAGAGGGGCCTGGCCATGAAGAGGCTGGGGGAGGAATGTTCCAGACAGAGGGAACAGTGCGTAAGGCCTCCGAGGTGGAAACAAACTTGGGTTTGGGTTTGTTTGGGAACAGCGAGAAGGCTAGTGGGCTGGAGTAGAGTAGGGTCTAAGCTCATTTCCAAGGGCACCTGTGGAACTTAGGCCAATCCCAAGACATGACTGGACACCTATGTTAAGGGTTCCTAAAAGGTAGTATAACAAACAGGTGGGAAATTACTCAGATGTTCTATGACGAGAGACTTGTCTGACCGGAGCACAGGACATTTTCCCAGTGACAATGTTGTCTGCTTGCCTGAAAGGGTCTGACCTTCAACTGTAAGGACAGGGACATCCATTTTAATGTTACCCTGGTTTCAGTTCATTATAATTCCATTGCTCTGTGAAATATTTTATATATAAATATTTTATTATATTTATATAAATATATATAAATATTTTATATAATATTTTATATTTCATATATTTTATATATCCAAATCTCCATGACAGCCACAGAATTTTCCCCCCATGTTCCAAGAGCTGTCTTACTCTTTCTCAATCAGTAAGAACTAGCTGGGCTGCGTGTTCTGCGCACTCCTGGAGAGTACACAACATTACAAACACTCGCAACCCCTGAGCTCTCTCCTGGCGATGTTCTGCAACATGTGACTTTATTTTAGCTATTGATTTTTTGAGCTCCAAATGATTAGCCTATGTCCCCAGTAGAGACTGGGTCTATGACCTGGGCTAATCCTGGTGAAAAAGAAGAGGGAATTCACCTGTTCTTTCCAAAAGTTGGGGGGTTGAGATGGTGTAAGCAGTTTTAAGGTGGGGCAGAAGTGGGGTGGGTTTCAAGGATCCTCCCATTCCAGGTTGGGGATCTGCAATCCTTTGATGTAGTGGCTCGTCAGATGGTTGAACTACTAACTTGTTTCTGGGGTTCAGACTGTAGAACCCACTGAGGCTGAAGCATAGGAACTTGATCGGAAAATGTAAACACGACTGTGTGTTGCATATTTTAAGGAGGTGCAAAGTCCTTCTAGAGAAGTTTTACTAAAAGTGGATCAGGAACAAGAGGGAAATTATATAACTTTGCCACCAGATGCCACATTTACCTGGAATCTGCAATCTGAGGCTAAAGAAGGTAAAAAAAAAAAAAAAAGAAAAGAAAAATCTATGCCTTACTTATCACCATCATCATATCATCAGAGTTCTCCATCATACTCCATTGCTAAAATTTGCACGTGATTGGAGACATTATTCTGGTCATTGTCATGGTGATCTTTGGGGAAACTGCCTCCTAGCCATATCTGGAGGCCAACGTCCTCAAACAGAAAATGGAAAGCGTGCCCTGTAGGACCTACCAGACAGAGTCATCCAGAGCTGGGGTGGGGTGGGCTCTCTCTAGAGAAGGCTTGTCTCCCAAGACATATAGCTGTCATCTGGAGCTTGTAATTGCCTACAACTTTCTTTCTTGCTGCCAACTTGTTTTGTGTCACTCAGGGCTATTGTCAGTAACTTAGCCCTGAAGAGGGGTACAGGAAAGACTGAAAAAAAGGAATGCTATGTTTGTGGGAGAATCACTCCCCACAAGTCTCCCTTTCCTGCAAATTTTAAGGGGCAGAAGGAGCAGAGTGACAACCTCAGCCAGAGTTTGGGGTTTTGTGGTGTGAATAGTAAAGGGAATTTTAACTGAGGGGGTATTGAGCACCCCTTCCTGCCTCCGGAAGTCTCGTTGACCAGAATGTGATGCTGTGATGGGGACTGTGTCTGGATCCCCTGGATCCCAGCTGTCAGGGCCTGGCTTCTAGATACAGATTCTAGAGCTGAGGAAGGCAGAATTCCCTATTAGCTCCCTCACCTTTCATGAGTTGCTGGGGGCCAAGTGCCAGCCTGAGCTCATCAGACTGGTCTGATGACTCCCTTTCTGGGCCATCCCTCACCTCTCATGTCATGGCTTTGGGAAGTGCTGCACTTGGCAAGGTGAATTGCTGCTCAGGTGTGTGGCCAGTGTGCCAGTCAGTCCAAGAAGGCCCAGGGCTGGAAGGAATGCTGGGACAGGACTACAGGTTGAGCCCATCAGGAGGCTGGCCCACGTGGAGTTCTGCTGAGCGTTAACCACTGTGCTGACTCACCATGCTTGTGGTTGAGAAAACATCAGCAAGCTGGTGGCTCCTATGAGCCCCAGGGCTGCAAATATAGGCCAAGGAGCCTCAGCCGGAAAGGGCTTCAGTTAGCGAGAAACCAATCTTTTTCTTTTATGATATGGGGACCAGGGGCCCGCTCTAGTCCCCTGAGGGACCATGAAACAAGGTGTAGAGCAGGAGCAGCATCTGTCTGCAGGGGCCTCTCTGGGATGCTGTAAAGCCTACCTTGCTCTGACTGGTCTCTCTGCTGTGGCTGCACCTGGATCTAGCAGGGTCCCTGTCTCAGTCCCCTCGTGAGCTTAGCTCCTGCTTCCCAAAGAACTGGAGTGACCTTATCCAGAGACCTCCAGCAATTCCAGACCAGGGCTGCAACCTGCATAGCTCAGGGTCGAGGGCTGCGGCATCAAGCTGGGTAAGGCAGTGGGAGGTGAGGGGTTCCACAATCCACATTGTATTTTCCCATGTGCTGCTTTCCCCATAATTCCATTTTCTTCAGGGCTGAGTTTTAGCCCTTGTTTTTCCATCCACAGTCTTTTTTTTTATTTCAGAAAATTATGGGGGTACAAATTTTAAGGTTTCAAATA
>VBSM01001044.1:14009606-14035740 GCA_008086735.1 Cheirogaleus medius | reverse complement strand
ATAGTCATGAAAGTAAACAGACAACCTACAGAATGGAAGAAAATCTTTGCATCCCACCCACAGTCTTAGCTGAGCTTCACCTGTGGTCCGTGCTTGCCCCTGATGACTTGAAGGAAAGCCCCTGCCAGTGTCAAGCTGATCGCAAGGAAAGTGAAACTGCCACCTAGTGGTCACGGGAGGTGTGCCTGCCTGTTCATGAGCTCTCTGTTCTTGCCAGCTGGGGAAAACTCAAGAGTTGATGGGTTTCTTTTAAACTAACTTAGAAGCTGTGATGTGAACGAGACCAAACGACGTATCTGCTTCAAATCCTTATGGTAGGAGGTTGAATGTAAAAGAGTGTTTTCCAATAAAAATGAATAATGGAACAAAAATCACATTGACATGTACAGGTTTGCCAAACTAGAACACTACATTTTTTCTTCGACTAAACTTAGATTCAAATGAAGTCCCACAAAGACAGAACAAACCTACTAACAAACCACCTCAACTAAACAGCCCCCCAAAAATGGAGTGGTCGTTTTCATTTGGCCAGCACAGACCTACTCAGTGCCGGGCTGGCTCTTCTCTGCATCCACGTGTTCAGTGGATACCTAAGCAGCTTATAATACAACGTGATGACTTCAAAACAGGTAAAAAGAATGCAGTGGGAGGGCACAAAGAGGACTACTAGCTCTGTAAGCAGTAAAATTTGAATTAAGTTGTCAAGGAAGATTAGATTCTGTCAGGCAGGATTGGTAGAAAGCAAGAAGGGAATTCTACCTGAGTGAAGGCAGAGAGGTGCAAGGCCCAGGCGGATGGAAGAGAAGGAGGAGTTCATTCATGCATCTGGGAGAGGCTGAGTCAGTTTTCTGCTGCTATAACAGAATATCGCAGACTAGGTAATTTACAATAACAGAAATGTATTTAGCTCATGGCTTTGGAGGCTGGGAAGTCCAAGAGTGTGGCACTGGTATCTGGTAAGGGTCTTCGGGGTAGGCGGAAGGGCCAGAGAGCACCCACAAGCCAGAGAGGAGAAGAGCACCCAGCTCCCAAGGTAGCTAACTCACCGCCATGATAATAGCATTGATAACAGCATTAATCAATCCAATCAATTCACAATTAAGCTACCTAATCTTAATGGCCCCACCTCCCAACACTGTAACAATGGCAATGAACTTTCCACATGAGTTTTGGTGGGGACACTCAAATCATAGCCAATGTGTAGTATCGCTGAAAAATATCATTCAGTCTAAAGCCTTTTACTAGTACTGCATTTATTAACCACCTATTTTATATGTTTACTGGCTATCTGTTTTATTCAAAGTAGATATACAAAGGTGTGATATAGACAAAAATTCAAGAAGACAAAGAGTCATGTTGTCAAGATGTCAGTTCTCCCCAGATTAGCCTACAGATTCAAAACAAACCCTGTAAAAATCCCATCAGGTTTTTTTCTTTTGTGGAAATTGACAAGCTATTTCTAAAATTCATTTAGAAATGCAAAGAGCCAAAAGTAGCCAAGATTGTCTTGAAAAAGAACAAGACTGGAAGACTTACACTACCAGAAATCAAGATCTTTAATAAAGCTAAAGGAATTAATTGTTGCGAAACTGGCAGTATATACTAAAACAGAATATACACATACCCTCTGACCCAGCAATTCCATCCTAAAGTATATGCCTAATAAAAATGCATATACATTCAACAGAAACACACACTAGACTGTTCAAAGCAAGACTATGATAATTGAATGGACTATCCAAATGTCCATCAACATTGTGGTGTCTTTGCACAATGGGATTCTATACAGCAATGCAAACAAAGGATTTACAACTATACATGACACTATGTATACATTTCACAAAAATAAAGAAAAATACGCCAGACTCAAAGGACTACATAGTGTACAATTCCATTTATATAAAGTGCAATAATGGCCAAAATTAACTGTGGAAGATTGATTGCATCAATAGCTCTCATCCATCTCTCCTGATATTCATGCCCTTTGTCATGTGACTGCAGCTCCTCTCACTAAAGGTGTGGGGTGTATTTCCCCAGCAGGGACAGGACTATGATGAGACAATGACAGTGCCTTCCTCAGCCTTAAAATTAAGGGGATGCCAAAAATCTCAGCAATCAAGAAAAATAATGTCCTAATGCAATTTTTTTTCAAAAATTAAAATGCAAAAAATTCACGGTGAACAAAATATTAAAATATTTATTGAAGACAGGAGCTAACTCTGGACTTGCATGACTCACTTTTCTAGCCTCACTCTAATCCCAACTCTGTCAGAGCTTGTCTTGAATAGATAGGAGGCTTGCACATTTCTGTTTGTTCTCTTGTCCTCTGCTGTCACCATGGCTGTGCCCTGGCTGGCCTGCTGCAGGGCAGAGCCCAGCCAAGATGAGCAGAGTTGCCTGTACAGCCACCCTAGGTAAGTGAACAATAAAACACTGAAGTTTTGTGATCGTTTGTTATGCAGCAATAGCAAACTGATACACTCTACTATGTAGTTAAAAGTCAGGAGAGAGGTTACTCTTGGGCGATGGGGCATGACTTGACGTGCTGGTAAGTTGTTTCTTGTCCTGGGTGCTAATTACACAGCTGTGTTCGGTTTGTGAAAATTCACTGACTTGTATGTTTATGATCTGCACACTTTTCTGTATTTTTATTATATTTGAATAAAAATTTTTAAAGGGTAGGAGACTTGGCCCCTGGCAATTTTTCAAGGTCAACTTAGCTGGGATAAGACACTCAAAAGAAAAGTTATATGCACCAGGGACTGAAATAAAAATCCAGAATAAATCAAGTATGAACCAATATTCAGAAAATCTGTGAAAATATTTCTTTTGGATTCTACCCACAATTACTTATGAGAAAACGCTTAGAATTATCAGACCATTATTTGTAAATTCCGTTAGGTTAGACAAAATCACAATGTAAAAATATTCTCTGAACCAGTATTTTATTTGGCTTGGGTTTTTGCCAAATTCATCTTTACATTTGGTTTTACATTGCCCTCATTTCAATAAAAATAATTATTATTATGGTCATAATTTTTCAACCATATGTTTAATGTTGACATCAGAAAGCTTGGCTTTTCCATGCACGGAGGTTAGATACATTAATAATTATCATTCATCATCGTTCCGGGAACAATGTATTCTCTACCAATCTACCTATCCGTCTATCTACCCTTATTCCTAATGGAAAGAAGCTCAGCATCTAATTAGAAATGTAATTTTTTTCTTTTTATAGCTGTTGAGAATGGACTCTGAAGTTAGTGGGAACATCCTGTCATCAAGTGGATGTCAAAGAGAACACACCTCTATTTTGAGATTGAGCTAAAAGGGGAAAAAATATGTACTTAAATAATAGCATCTGTGATTTTTTTCTCCTCCATCTCTTAAAGGAATAACTTCCAGTTCCTTTTCAGAGAGACATACAAAAATGTACGTATGATCTCTCTGGAAAAAATTAATTTCTATCTAGTACCAGATTTTCTCCCACTCGCTCGGCCCTGACAGTGTCGTGCCTCGCTTTCCACAGCAGATGAGGGCCAGGCACGGTGCCAAGGTGCCAAAGACTTTAATGACAGGACCTCATTTAATCTTTGTAAACTCCCTATGGGGAGATACTATCGTTACCTCCTTTTTGCAAATGAGAACCCTGAAGCAAGAGACGTTGAATCACTTGCAAAAAGTCACACGACTAGAAACCAGCAGAGTTCATGAGTGTGTGCTGTTTTTTTAATTATATTTTTAAAATAGAGACAGAGTCTCACTCTGTCATCCAGGATGGAGAACAGTGGCATGATCATAACCCACTACAACATTGAACTCCTGAGCTCAAGAGACCCTTCCACCTCCGCCTCCCCAGTAACTGGGACTATAGGCACGTGCCACCATGCCTAGTTAATTTTTAAATTTTTTGTAGAGACAGCGTCTCGCTATGTTGCCCAGGCTGGTATCAAACTCGTGAGCTCAAGTGATCCTCCTGCCTCAGCCTCCCAAAATGCTGGGATTATAGGCCTGAGCTACCCCACCCAGCTTGGAGTGTGTGCTCTTAATCACAAAAACTGGCTTTCAAATCATACCTTGAGTTCACAATTTCAAAGGAGCTCTGAGAAATTCTCTTTTAAAGGGAATATGTATGTTATAAACAGAGCTACCTCTCCCAAATATTATAGCTGATAGAAATCTAAATTTTTGCCTGTTGTGGGATGGGGCATTCCTAGAGTATGAATTTGTAACAAGTGAGATCATTCTGAAACTAATGACTTAAAACGATCTTTTAAAGTAAGTACTGTAAATGTATATCATTTTATACTGTCCTGTTTTGACTGCAGTAATCTGTGTGGTGTTTTTTATTGACAGTTTCATAAGCCCATGCCTTTTAGTTACAGGTGAAGGCCCTTTAGAATGGGAATCACTCATCCTCTTTTTTTAAAGCTGTGACACCCAGCACAGATGGTAATCATTAGGTGCTCAGAGTAGGTGCTTATTGATTAATTAATGGGACTGAAGTAAGTATCTTACAACTTAGTAGAGATTTTGGAGAGAAAAGGAATAAATGAAAATAGTGCTCTGTGCAATTGACTAGTGGTACATATGTAAGTTCCTGAAATATTTTCATTGACAGGCAAACAAACAATAGTATTTCTGCTAATCAAAATTCTTTATCTGTTTTCCCCCCTTCTGTACTCCCTAGTTGTTGTCTTCCTTCTCCTTTTGTTCTTCCCTACCAGAATGAGGAAAAGAATCATAGAGTTTTAGCAGATCATACAACAGCTAAGCTTTTCTGCCTAAGAACACTTCAGCTTGCAGGAGGCCACGACTTTCATTTTCTATCTTAGAGTCTGTTTCCTTCCTTCTGGGAACCTCACAGAACTCGTACCAGCTACACACCTCCCTTCCTTTTTCTGCTGCCAGAAGGTTGAGCTGTGAAGATTTCAGACAGACAGTGAAAAATTTAGAGGTTTCCACACGTCCTGTAATCCCTGCTCCGCTTCATGCCAGATGAGAAGGTGTTTCTGGGGCCCACTGACCTGGGCTCACAGTCCTCCCTCAACGGTGGCCGAGGAGCTCGGCCAGGATTCTTGCATGCACTAGTGACCACAGCACCCGCTTGCTATCTGCCTGCAACCTCTGCCCTTAGGAATTGCAGTTTCTGTTGTTTAAAACAACGTGCTCGTTTTAATCACCTTCAGTGGCCACACATTATTGCTCCTTAACCAAACCAGTCACTTTACTTTCAAGCGTTCAGCTAACACTTACGAGCCTCCCTTATGGACAGGGTCCTACTCCAGATGTACTGGGGCATGGGAAGCTGAGGGTGCAGATGTGGCCCCCAGGGCGTCGGGGGCACAAGGAGTCAGGGTACACATTGCACAGTCAGCTCTAACACGGTGACAGGTGGACTTCAGTGAAGGATGTGACAAGGGTGGGGATGGACTAATTTGGACTGAGGGAATGTAGGGGCGCCCTTCCTTGGAAATGGGATTCATGGATCACCCTGAAGAGCACATGCCTTCTTTCAATTCCCATCTTAGTTCTGGCATTATTAATTCACATCCAAATTTGCTCTGAATGCATTCAATTAAGCTTCTAGTCTCCAGTCTTGCTCCTCTAGAAATCGTATAGCCCACTCCCACAGTTAATGTTCCCAAGTCACAGAGAGAGTTCTCGGACCTGCTAGGGGTCCCTCCTTTGTGTAACTGTGCGCTCCCCACTCCCCGTCATACAAGACATTTTTCTTCCTGGATTCAGACTTTGGTCAACAATAAAATGATTCTGACTTCCACAGTTCATATGGAAAGGTTTTGGGAAGAAAGCAGTCATCGATTACACAATCGTCCCCCAGTATCTTCAGGGGGTTCATTCAGATCTGTGCCCCCTTTTCTAAGGATACCAAAATCAGAGGGTGCCAAGTTCCTTATATAAAATGGCCATAGTATTTGCATATGACCTTTGCACATCCTTCCATATACTTTAGATCATCTCTAGATTACTTGTAATACTTAATACAATGTAAATGCTTTGCAAATAATTGTGATACTGTATTGTTTTTAGTTGTATTTTTTTATTGTTGCATTTTTATCATTTTTTCCCAAATATTTTTCATCTGCATTTGGTTGCGTCTGCAGATGCGGAATACGTGGATATGGAGGGCCAACTATATATAAATTCAGTTATTTCCCTATTTGGAAATGTTGTACCTGAAATAACACATTTTAACTATAAGGAAACTTTTGTAGTAAAGAATGCTTACCTTTGATGACCTGGAGCTGCAGCCACATTTCTTTCAAGCAGTGCAGGTCTGGCATCGCAAGGATTTGACTGAGTCTGTTTTCCTGTTTTGATAAGATACAGCTGTGATCCTCCAGTGGCTACCAATTGTGCACAGACAGGTTGCAATTAGAATCACCTGGGGGAGAATTCTGACCCTGCAATTTCTTGGTTTCCAGCCCTAGAGATTCTGTTGTAGTAGAACTAGGAGTAGGGCCTGGAAATCTGTTTTTAAAAAGCTCCCCGTGGGATTCTGTATAAGCCAGGTTGGGAAATGATTGTTGCAGGAATGTCATGATTGGCAGGCTAAAACCCTGGACATTAGTGCTACTGGATCAGAGCCCTTACATGACTTCAGTTTCAGGGATCCCCTCACTCTAATGATTTACTGCTCAGGCAGGGGAGAACAAGGGTAGCTTGTCGGGCAGGGTTGATAGCGGTCCATCACAAAGCCAATTGGACACACTTGGTTTGTTTCCATTTGGAAGAACATTTTCTGTATCATATGTCATCATAAAGTGAGATTCGGGAGATTTGGATAAATCCTTTTTACATATCTAGTACAACTTCCTGCAAGCAACAACAACTTACTGATTGCCTATCCATCCTCATTTATTGTGCCCACAATATCTAATATTAAGTGATATTAGAAAAAGAAATCAACCATATTGGTTGCTATCCTTATGCAACCCTCTTGCCACTTTTCCACATTCCTTTCTTTTAATATTTTTATAATCATAATTTATACTCTACTTTTATTCTTCTGATAGTATTCTACTGGAAATTTTCTTACATTGTTACAAAGGTTTTTTTCATTTTCCCTTTTGACACTTGCATGTTCTTGCTAGCTTTTAGTGTGCTTGGGTTTACAACACACTGGTGGATTTTAATACTTGGCAAAAAGCAATGTACTAGAGTTTCTGGGAAGGCCACGCTCACACTTTCATATTTTAGGTATAGTGTATTGACACTGTTGATGGCTTGGTATACTTTAATGGCCTGAAAGTTGCTCTTTGCAAGTGCTCAGCTGTTTCTTGATATTTCTACCTTTCAGTGCAACACACCAGACAGACCAGGAGATGGTGCTGTGGCTCAACTTTTCGCCAACATTCAGCACTGCGGGCGAAATATTAACATGCTGTAAAGCTTTCATTCCTTTCCTACTAGGGCTAATAAACTGTTCAAATCTGCAAGCTAAATAAAATCTTTAAAAAATTTTTACTTAAACTAGGGATGAAAGATGATAGTGGACTGACTTTGAACACTGCTTTAAAGCCATCAGATCTGAACTTCATACTGAACTTGAACTTGGAGAAGGTAGTGGACGATGTTTACTGACAGCTTTCTGCCATTATGAAAGGGGTCAGAGAAAGCTTTTGAGGAAGCCTGGAGACCAATCTGGCACTTCTTGCTGCCTTAAGAACAGTGGGCAGCACAGAGAAATGATTACAATATAAATGAAGTTCTAAAAAAAGCATATATTTTATGTTGTCCTTGGTTTAATCATGAAAATGTTAGGCAAAAAGTTACTGTGTACAAAATTAGCATAAGGAGAACATCTGATAGTCATAGGCTTTTGCCCGAGCCCTTTGTATCTGCTAATGCGGTTGGCTCACTTTCCTAGGCATTCTGAGATAATGCTAACAGACTGTTTGGTTTTCCTCTTGTGTATTTATAACCTCTTCTGGTGTTTGTAGTTAGAATGTGGCCTGCTGGAATGGATTTTCTTTTCCTATTTGTATGTAAATAGCATGACCATGACCCTGTGAATTTCCCACAAGCCGTTTTAGAAACAGGGTGTTGTTATCCCAGAGGAGAGGGCCCCGGCATCATTCCTAAGAGTGTCTGAGCCAATTAACTCCATGGCTTTGAGTTTGGCTCTGAGATATCCAAGGTCACAGTAGCCAACTGTGGCAAGATCAGTCAAGTCAGAAAAGAGAGAGCCTGTGTCCTCCAGGCACCAGGAGGAATGTGCTCTAACACAGGCAATGTGTGGTATTGGTAACATGGAAAAATAGAATTCGTGAGGCTCAGTGGCCCTCAGTGCCTAACAGAGAAGGCACTCAATGACGTCATCCTCAACAGCAGAGCCATTGTGTCTACAGAGAGTAACCACCTTTCTAAGAACTATGTGAACCGATGGTTTCTGACTCAGAGTTTTATCTATGTGTCTCTTCACACGGCTACCTGTGCCTCCTAAGGTTTTTTTTTAGGAGACATCACAGACAACAATTATGAAGAAATGGAAAGATGACTTTGCTTGTTGATGGAGTCAGGAAAAGGTGTAAAACTCAGTGGGTGATTCTCCCACAGGGGGGCCCCCACCAGCTGCAAAATTTTAGGAAGAATGTGGGAAACAGGTTTTTTATCATCCTTGCATGCTTTCTATTGGGTCTCCCTGGTAGCCACTGCGATCCAGATGTGTGCTAGAGATTTATAGCTGTTTACTTGGGAAGCAAATTCTCACATGAAACAGGAAAAGGATTTTTCATATAAAGAATAAATATTTGTGTGCTAGAGGGAGGAGCAAATGCTTTCCTGAGCCTCATTTCTGTCCCTGGCTGGCTGAGTGTCTGGAACATAATAATAGCTCACATTCATTGACTAAGGGACAGACTTTGGGCTCAGAATAAGCATCACTTCTTTTAATTCTCACAAGACCTTGTGAAATAGGTGCTGTTATCATCTGCAGTTTTGAAAATGTGGAACAGGCTCACAAAGATGAAGTAACTTTCGTGAGATTCCCTGGCTAGTAAATGGCAGAGCCATAATTTGAAACTAGTTCCAAGAACATGTTCGTAAACACTATGCTCTTGAAATTAGACAACCGAATTTCAATTTGATGCAATTTTTTTCCAAACAGGATCACATGCTTATAATTCTGTAAGTGAGACGTAGGCCCCAATCTCTGTGTCCAAATATACCCCTAAGCTTCTCTTCAACAGGCTGCAGACATGTGGGGGCTAAGAATCACAGGGTCAGTGTTGCTTTTTAGTAAGTCCTGTGTGTGTGTGTAACGTCTCTCTGTGGAATATGAGGCTACCTTTCCTCCATTGTTCTCAGCTTGGAACTATGTCAAAAATTCTAGAAAACAAGAAAAGTCCCATCCAATATCCTGTTTCAGTAGAATACACCACTCATCTTAATGCTCAGTGAAATGAAAGTCCCATAGTTAATAGGAAATACTCTCCTTAGAGGGCATTTAGGGATTCATCTATTGTTACTTGAGTGAATTTTTGGGAGTTTCATCTGCTCAAAGTATCTTCCTTATTTATTGCAACACACGCACTATTCTCAGAAAGGGAATTTCTTCCATAGTAATTACCAAGAGGGTAAATTTTTCTCTGTATCATTTATACATGTAAACTTAAAATGAAATATAGATAAATAAGAATTAATGTTAAGTATTTAACTTGGGCACATGGTTTTAAAGGTTGAGAACCTAGTACCACTTTCTTCCTTTGCATGTTGTTTTTTCCCCTCTAAAAGTGTCTGTTAGGGGGAGGCCGTGTGACATTTTGCTGCAGGGACTTGATAAAGGGGATGTGCTTGTAGACAGGTGAGTTAGGGAAGGTTTCGTGGAAGCTGGACCTGAGTTAGACCTTGAGAACGCAGGGCAGGTGCATCATGTGGAGACAAGAGTAGGATGAGCCTAGATTAGTGTCAGAATTGAGCCTGCTGGGTGCAGAATAAGGGGCCTGATTGGAGAAGAAGGAAACTTGCCTGCAGGGGGTGGGAGTGTGTGCATAGTTTGAATGGATGAGAGATGTGAAATTGATCCTATGGAGTTGGCAGGGTACTAATAGCAGTATTTTAGTGTGGATGTATGTTTGGAAACCATATATTCCAAGCCTCGTATTCTACAGATGAGACAACAGAGATTCAGCGTAGTGAGGTAACTTTCCCAGGGTCTCACAGGGCATCGGGTCATTTGTTGTTTGCTCCTTTGTGTAACCCTGTCTCTGTGCGTGGTCTGAGCACAAGCATGAAACCACTGTAGTCTAGGAAGTAAAGCAGCTCTACCACGAACTCAGTACTAGCGATGCAGTACCAGTTTGCTGGATGTATTGACTAGGGAGAAAACAGAAAGTCAGAAAGAGAAACTATTATTATATAGAAAGCTTGAGGTGCATACTGTGGCCTTGGCTATTGGCAGGGGGACAAAGGAAATAAGATACATTGAAGAAGTTGGTAGGACCCAATATAGAGCTCAGAGAAGAGGACCATAAGCTGATTGCAAGTTTCAAATTTTGGGTTCTTATAGAGTGGTATCAGGGGAGCATGGGGGTGAGACTCCAAGTTTGAGTCTAGAAATGTTTGGTGAACAGAGTTGGTGATAGACAATTGGAAATAGCCATTCATTCATTCATTCATTCACTCATTCATTCGGTCAATATTTCTTGAATACAAACTATGAGCTACCATGCTAGGTTCTGGGGATACATTTGCAAACAAGCCACATGTGCTTGGACTGGGACCTCCTGGAGCTTTTATTCTGGTATTTCCCAGTGGGGAAACATGGCCTGACACGAGAAGCACACCTTGGAGCCATGGCTCTGCAGCAACTGGCGGTGACCACTCGCAGACAGTGAGTAGAGAGTGCCCTGCAGAGGGCTGATGACAAGGCCCACAGACTCCCAATTGTTGCAGGAAGATGCCATCACTTATTAACAGGTTATGAGCTTTAAATAAATTGTCCTAAGAGTGTTTAAGCCGTTTCCCCCCCTCATTTCTTTGTATTTAAATCAATTATTTGAGCTCATCCCCACCAGAGAATTCTCTGATGTTCACGTAAATAGAGTAGATGATTAAACAGGCTGTCAATGGTGCAAACATGTCCACTGACCCAAGATGAAAGGTGACGGGCTCTAAGTATATTTTAAAAATTCCCCTGGTCCACTGAGCCAGCACCAGCACCTTTTGTTGTTTTAATCTACCAGGATTCTTTAAGCTTGTCCCTAACTCCTGCGAGTGGTATTATGTGCTAAAGCCTTTCTCTCTCTCTCTTTTTTTTCACTCTCATTTTAATCCAAACTTAGACTGGCCTTTGGGTAGATTAGGTAATTCTGATGAATGGGATCCCTAAAGGACATGAGATATAATCTGATAAAATAGCAAAAGTAGTTGTCCATGTTAAGGGAAAATCTTATTGAATGGTAATAAATACTAAAGTTAGCATTGATTTACATTTTCAAAGCCTTATTTACTACTTCATCATATTATAATGACTCATTTTCTTAAATTTAAATTTTCTAGAAAATTCACAGAAGCAATTCTAATGCAAATCTTATAGGTAGGCAAAAGATAAATTATTAAAAGCAAATCTACACTAAAAAAAGAAGAAGAAGAAATTGTCTTATGCCTGAAGTTCTTAAGTTTCTTTTAGAAATGTCTTTTAGGGTGGGATGTGTATTGAGAAGACCCATAGATGTTCATTCTTTGAAACCTGTGATGACTCATGATATGAAGAAATTTTAAATTCCTTAAGGGCAGGAAAGAACTATTCATCATACCCTCATTTGTTCTGCCAACTTTCCATTCTTCTCTTTCCTGTGTAATTGTATGTGTATACTATCTTTCCCTGCTTGTCCATGGGAATGCTTGGCCCACTGAGCCAGCACGAGCATCTTTTGTTGTTTCAATTCACTTCTTCACCTGTGTATCTCTCTCTCCTTCCTCATGTTTCTCTCCCAGGACACGAAGGGTCTCAGAATTTTGCTTCTATCTGCTATGATCCATTATGATTCTATTTCAAAGCTTAACTCTCAAGATGGCATTACTTTCTGTGCATTGCAGTTCATGTTGGGATGGGGACAAGTGTCTCACCATGTCCCCCATGTCTAGACAACAGTAATATTTGTGCTGGGAACATCTGGTGGGGTCAGGTCTGGAGGCTGTGGATCTTAAGTCATAGCAACATGTCTTGATTTTTTTTCTGAGGTGCACTGCAAATAATTTCCAACCAATAACAATCTTAATAGCAAAGTATGTGAGTAATAATTCTTGAAAAATAAAATCAGACAGGATTGCAAGTTATCCCTATAATCAGTAATCCTCACTCCTTGGCATCCCAGTGTTTTCTGGAGTAGAAGAGAAAGCTGAGCAGTGGCATCATTGAATCAAAAATGGACGTAACTCACAGTTGATCTGGGCACCTACACGCGGTGTATTTACATGTGTGTTTATTTATTATTTTCTCTGGGTGAGAGGTGGGAACTGCATCATGGAGCTATTTGGAAAAAATTTTCAGATTTTATTTGATAATAAATCAAGCAACTGTGAGGTACTTAACCCTTCTCTCTCATGAATATTGAAGTTACTTTGAATGACATAAAATCGAAAGGACAATTCTATCTTGGTGTAGTTAAGTCAGCTTGTGTTGACTGAACATGATTCATGATTAAATATGCAAATCTAACTCCACCATCCACACTTGGCTTTGCAGAGACCTGCGCAGCCATCGTGGCCCTGTCTGCTATCGGGTGGCACGCCCTGTTCGGTTCTCTGCCTGCCCTGTCTCTTCCTGCCTGCCTTCCTGCTTTTTCTCCTTCCCTCCCTCCCACTTTGCTTACTCCCTCACCAGACTCTACCTCTCTTCCCTCAGCAGAAAGTCTGTCTTCCTACGGAGTGGCTCCACGCCAGAAATAATGGAAATGGCGGAAAATTTTCCTGTGGTTAGAGGTGAAGCCGACAGCAAAGAAAGCTTGTCCCTCGCTCACCTCCCCTGCAGACACATTCCTCCCCAGCTGTGCACTCAGGCCGGGCGTGGGGAGTACAGGAGTCGTGGCCAGAAGATGCAAGAGACTCTTGTTGGCTTTTGCTGCCTAATGTGTGCTCTGAATCAGCAAGCAAACAGTGTTCTGGAGGCCCTGGAAGGGTGAGAGGGCACCAAGCAAAGGCAACTCTTCCTCAGAGCTGCTGGACACCAGAGAAGGGCCTCCAAAATTAACGAGGTTACCTCTGCGGGACCCCCAGCAAACACAGGGGCCCAGTGGGATAAATACCTCCATGCCCTTGGGGCCGATCTGGCCCTGTTAAAACTGCGCCAGTGTGTTTGGGTTAGTCTGTTAGAGAATTTCCAGGACTCCTGAAATGCTTGTGGGTAACCTGGAATTTCCTTAGAGACCTGGCTGCTGAGGTCACCAGCCAGCATCAGGGACCTGTGCCCTCTGTGAGCAACAAAGACATTTGTGCAAAAGTGGGTCATGGGAAATCCTTGGAAATTCTTCAGCCATAAATGCCTCGTATGGTGCAAATATACCAATCATGAAAGCTCTAGGGTATGGCAGAGAAGGCTTAAATCTCAGCCAAGCCAGTATGTATGTGGCTATCCCTTGTCTCTGGCTGGCTCTAAAAGCCAACTTTTTACTGTGTGTTGGTACAGCCCACAGGACTGATGAGATCAACTGCCATTTTCTTAGCTCTCTCTGAGGTTGAAAAGCAAAGGCCATTTGGTTTCATTGGGGTTCTCAAGGCACAAAGCAATGGTTGAACAGTTGATGTTCTGAATGGACTTACTTGTCGTTTCCTAGCAGATGCTAGACTTAACATATCATCAAGCGAAATCTCAGGAATGGACACTTGTGCTCTTTTTGGAATGGATCAGAAAGGTCACTCCCTTTTCAGCCACAATTCAAACACAGGCTTGAGTACACATAAACACTGTTGGGGGCTACGACCGTTCCTTAACTTTCAGCAGGTAGTATTGGCAGGTTCCTTTCTTGTATAGCACATCATTCTGTCATTTTTAAAAAATTCATTTAACAAATGTTTACTAAACTTGTGCCTGATCCTTTATTAAGTGGTGAGGAAATATAGTGAGGAAGATAATCCCAGGTCCCTGCCCTTCGCAAGTATAAAATCACCATAAAGTGGGGACAGGGCGTCTCTTTGATGCTGTGCTGTGGGCACAGGTCTGGCGCCTGCACATGTTGCTGCTCTTGCCTGCCCCCCCCTCCCCCCGCCATTGGGACTTCAGCAGTAGCTGAGTCAAAGGTCATGGATGAAGGACATATTGTTTCCATTGCTCTTTAATTCTTTTCCAAAGATGAGGAAGCACTCAAAGAATAAAGTGTGTGATGGTTCAGGCTTGGGAACCAAACTGCCTAGGTTTGAATCCTCTTCCACCACTTTGTTAGATGTGTGACCCTGGGAAATGTTCTTAAGTCTCTCTATGCTTGTGATTCCTTGTCTTTGAAATGATGATGATTATATTATCTAAACTCACAGGGATTTTACGGGGATTTAATGAGTTAATAATCAAAGAGTACATAGAACAATGTCTAGCCCTTAGTGAACATTCAATAGAATTAGTTATTGTTGTTAATTACAACAAAGTCCCAGGGGCTGGAAAGGACTTTGAAAACCCAGTCTGCAATTCGGATATGTACTTTATGAATGAAACCATGGGTAAGGTGGGTAGGAAGAGGATGACAGATATAGATGGGGAAGCTCAATTTTTTCAGACTTTGCCAGTGAACTGTCTGCATGAGGGCACGTGGAGATTGCTCAAGAGATCTGACTGCCTGATAGATTGAGAAGAGGCATTAGGTGCCATTGACCTACTAGGGTCCTGAGGAGACCTGACTTCAGAAGGATGAGTGGAAGGTCTTGACCAACCAGGTAATAAGCAAGGTTCTTGTAGCCCTACTCAACTATTCCTTGAGATATTTATTTTTCTTTCATGCTATTTGCCTATAATTGACAATTGGCAGAAATTATTCTGGATTTGGCACGAAGCCATGGCATAAATTAACTACTGTATAGTTTTCTCAGAGAGTTTACAAATGTTACTTTTTCCACTGGGAGCACTTTCTGGGTCATTCCCAGAATTCTCCCTAAATGCCATTCTCTATTGATGGCATGTAGATCATTTCCAACAATTTGCTGTTATAAATAACATTGCAAAAACCAACTGTGTAGAAGTCAGCTTGTGCACATGTGTGAGAGTTTCTCTAAGGCAATTACCTGGAAGCAAAATTACTTGGTGGAAGGTTATGTTTATTTTCAACTTTTCCAGATAATGTGAAATTGCTTTCCAAACCATGTGTAGGTATTTATACTCTCATCACTACTATATGGCATCTTGTTTTCCCACTTCCTTGTCAGCATGTGTGTTATAAGACTTTTAAATTTTTTCCAATTTGATGCATATGAAATAATATTTTCTTGATGTTTTCATATATTTATTGGCTATTCAGCTTTCTTCTTTATAAATTTCCTGTTCATATCCTTTGCTCATTTTTTAAAAACATAAATGATACTTTATAATTTCTAATCTTGTTTCTTACAAGTTATTCATGGTAGAGGATGAGTTCTCATTAGGCATATATTTGACTCTTTAAGTTGTAAGCCACTTACCAGCTGAGCAATATGTAGATTTAGTGCTTTTATTTTTGATTTGTGATATTAATACTAACTAGAAAGCCAGGATGAGACCTACACTGTGAATTTCCTTACCATGGAGAAGACACTTTCCTGGATGATGTAACGGTGGAGGAATGTAGGTCACGGGCAACAGTACTGTTTTGTTCCAAAGGTCTGACTATTCCTCTAGATGAAAGATGAAGGTGATTCTTGCGTGGACAGCTTAGCCTGGTAGATGACTTGGCCTCGTAGGACCCACCTGGGCCTCCAGGCTTCAGTTATTTTGGGGAGAAAATTTCAGGGGGTGCTACAGTATGATAATTTTTATAATGTAATGCTGAGTATAGGGCTAAGGAGTAAACTCTTATGAGAGATCCATCATCTTTAGCAATAGGTGTAGGAAAGAGAGCATCTTGATTACAAAGAAATATATGCCAACAGGGTTTAAAAAATTTTTTTAAATTTATGTATTCCTGAATTTGACTCCTAGCAGAAAAACCTTGGACTGGGGCTAATGGCACAGAATAGTAATTTTCTGCACTGGAAACTTATAAAATCATGAGAGGGTATAGTATTGAATTTAGTATGATGTGAACCCACTATGGAAAACCTAGAAAAAGAAAGAAATTTATTATAAAACAATCACACCCATAATCCAGTCTTCTGGGATTAACTCCACGGGTGGTGTTTTAAGGACTTTATATAAAGTGCGCTGAAGATCCCAGAAGAGATACCAGCAGATTCCCAGGAGCAGAAAGAAGTCTCGTAAGGGACAAGAGATGGAGCAAGTTATTCCCTCACAGAATAGACAACTTGAACGCTAGTGCTTTTATTATATTAAGTTCTACCAATAACCACTTCTACTGGGGAGCTACCTGTACAGAAAGAGAGAGAGAGAGAGAGAGAGAGAGAGATGAATAGCATGGTTTACAAAAAAGTCATCACCAGTCATCTGAAAAAGGAATGCAAACTGGTGCTGATTTTATGTCAGGCATCACTTAATTCTTAAGGAAAGTACCTTTAGGAGATGACATTTGTGAATCACTTGAGCACCTGAATGAGCTGCTTAGGACTAGGTCATAGGATAGAGCTCCAAAGGGGAGGAGCTTTGGAGTAAGGTGAGCAAGCATTTTAAAAATCCAACGTGCAAAGAGCAGAGGCAGATTCTGTATACTTCACAGTTTTTGGCCAGGGATGACTTTGAGCCTATCTTCACAATGCTGTGAAAAAAATGCCACAGTAAAAAAATGAATCAGACAGCCTTTTGAGATCTTAAAGAGAGCTCTACAATTCCTGAAGGGCCCCAGCTCTCAGCCCTGCAGTCATTTCCTCTGTAGCGAGACCATTTGTTAGGAAGGAAACACTCTTTTCTCTATTCTGTGCCATTCTTCAGATAGAATTGTACATCTGTAGCTGGAAGTGGCTTTAGATACTGTCTGGTTCAAATCTCTTCTTCCAAGACTGAGAAAATTAACTCAGGCAGGTTAAGCAATCGGTCAAGCCTACAGAGATAGTGTTAGAAGTCAGTTCGGATAAAGCATAATCCTCTCTAGGGTCCCTCTTATCTTCAAATATCATTTAAAAATCTAGTTAGCATCTCTTCTTGAGCAACCTGATTTCAGCCCCCTCCCTGCTTCCCAAGACCTGCATGGAATTAGGCATTGCTATCTGGCAAAGCCATCCCTTGATCAGCAGAACTCAGTTTGTACAAAGTGAGAATTCAGGGGCTCAGTGGCAGAGGACGACATTGCAGAGAAATTTCCAAATAATTTTGAAAGGACTGAATGACTTTGGTTCCCTGCTGACTATCTTGAAGGGAAGATTGCTTGTCCTGCACTGCAGTGAAAAGAGGCATGAAGGGAGCGATTGGGGTGTGTAGAAGGGAATGCAATTGCCCACAGGATAGGGGGAGGGAGGATTGTGTTTCCATGTTGCACATGCTAAATTGGGCAAATACTTTTCTTTTGTTTGTAACCCCAGCATAAAAACTGATAGGAACAGATGTTCCATCCGTGAATTCTGAAGGTTGGCAGTTAATAAAGGGTCTTGAGATGTGGCATAAACGAAGGCAGATCTTGGCTGCCCATCTTGTCTTGTGGATGGAAAAATGTGCCGAGTGTAGGTAAACAGCCCTCAGGACACTGGGCTGGCCGGGGAGGGTGGTCTCCAGGGTGGGTTGGGAAGCTGGCTTTTCCTCCCTTCTCACTCAGACGCGTCTTTATTAATGATCTTGGGGAATGAGAAAGGGCTTGAAAATGAAATTCACAGATGATTCTGAATGAAGAATTGTGACAAACACCAGCAGAAGCAAAGGAATAACCTAAAGGAATTAGGAAAATGGGAAAGGCAGGGACAAAATGCGAATCATCATGGAAAAATGTAAATGGATCTGTCTGGGGCAAAATAATCCACAAAACAGATATGCGCTGGGCAGGAAAATTTTGAATCGCATTAAGAATAGAAAAGTCGGCTGTAAAATGGCTGCCGTGTTCTGAGAGTTGCAGAGATCTAGGTGGGTGGGTGTGGAAGACGGGAGGCGTACTCATAGGTGTGAAGTGACCTCATCAAGGGGCCCGCTCCACCTTCTTCCCCACCTAGCATTTGCATGGCCTATGCTGAGGGCCCGTGGCGTTGTCTGGGGCGAGGTGCACATCTTGCTGGTGTTGTGAGATGCCTGTCTGGGCTAAACAGGTAACATTCCAACCACCAGACATCTGCTTTGGAGTGAGCCTTCCAGACTCTATTTTGTTTTTTTTTTTAACTAAATAAATTTGGTTTATCAAAGAACATCCAGGCTCTTCTTTGGAAGAAAAGGAGAGCATGAAAAAGAATTTGTATTAGAGAACAAATGCGTCCTATTTATGTCATGCAGTGTAACAAATTTGGGATAATTTTGTCTTTGTTATTTTGGCTTGAGAACTTTGTTGCCGAAATCCTTCCTTTTAACCTCACTTGTAAAACCTTAACAATTACGGACTGATGATGACCAGAGATTCTCACATTTTCCAAAACAGCCAACATGTTTATAACTCTGGAAATTGCTCTGTTTTGGAAAGTCCTGCCTGAGACCCCATGGAAGGGCTCTGTATGGATGAGGCCTTCAGCTTCAGGAATTCTAAAGAAAAACAGAGCCCTCCACTCCTGTCCTATTATAGTGGTGTCAGAGGTCCGTGTCACAGGCCTCTTTTCCTGGAAAGTTCATCATCTTGTTTAGAGCAGCTCTTCAGTTTGAAAGGCCAGGCCAGAAGTCGAGGTCTTATAACTGCCGACTGAAATCACTTCAGAGACTATGACAATAGCCGTGCAGATTCCCTGGGACTTCTTTTATCCTCTAAGTGGATTATCCAGAGGGATTATTCTAAAAATATAAGCTGACATGGGATATTTAAGCCTGCAAAATTGAGGAACAGCTTTTCCTTGCAGCAGGAAACCATTTAATATGATTTTTGTGTGTTCGTTTTTGTTTTCAGATCTCTTTTCTTTAAGCACAGTAATTCTCTGCAGGGCAGCAGAACAGAACACGCTGAGGAGTATGTTACCTACTCAGACTCGGCCCCATCCAGGTGGTCTGTGGGGTGTAGGGGGCGCCTAGGTGGTCTAGGATATGCTGGAACCCCAAGAAGAAGGCAGAACTGCTGTGTGGCGTCTGCAACTTACCTCCCCATTGCTGACCTGGCTTGGACCAATGCCGAAAAGTGCTCCCAGAACTAATTACCTACTGACAAGGAGCTTGAGGATGCGGCTGGAGGCCCTGCTTCTGGGAGCCTGGCTTTAAGATTGAGACTTCTAAGTCACCGCCTACATAGGCCTGGCTCTTGACTCCGGTGTCAGAAGAAGAGAACTGAAGGCACATCTCTCAGCATCCTGCCTCCTTTCCCCTCCTGTAATAACCCCGGAAAGCCCATGCCTGGACGGAGGCTGGGCGGGCCCCACCTAGGCTGGGCTCCCAAGGGCCAGAGCTGGGTTGTGTTGAGTCTGGAGGAGGAAGAGGAGGAGAGTGGGAGTCGATCTTTAGGATGCCCAAATCTGCTGTTAATTTAAAGGGCCCAGAAACAAGAAGCAAGGCCTGAATAAGGGGAGACGCTGTAGTTAAGTGTGGGAATGAAGTAAGAGATAAGAGAATTGCACCAAATGGTGAAAGGAAGCCTCCAGTTTGGTTTTGTGTTTGCTAGTGAGCGTGTACGGAACCAGCTCTTGGCTCTGGGCTGCTTGTGGGCGTGTCTGCTTTAGAAGTTCAGGGTTGAGAGGCAACCCCCTTTTCCCCGCCCCTCCCCACCACCGACTTTGGAAAGCCTGGTTCTGCTTCCATAGGCCCCACTAAGTATGGCCTGGCTGATGGACTGAAGGCTTCCTGGGACCCGTCCAGGCTCTGCCTCATACAGTGCGGCTGTGGACTTCTGTGCCCAGCTCCCTCATCTAAAGCACAGGGACAGTAAGAACAATACTTACTTCTAGGATTGGTTGTGGGAATGAAATGAGTTAATATGTGTAAAGTACTGGACCATAGAAAGTGCTCATATATGTGTCAGTTCTCATAATCATTAAGGTGAAAATTGCAGAAAATATGGCTGTCTAATGAAAGCCAGGCATTGTGGTATTTATGACTGTTAGGCATTGAAGAAATTTTCATGATGCCCTACACTGCTATTTATGGGTAATTTTTTTTGGTAGTCTTTATGTCAGTGGGCCAAAAATGGTTAAATAGGGATGACGTTGGAAGTGCTATAGCCAGGAAAGCTATTTGATGATGTTGCCTAAAAACAAAAAACACAAAACAAAAACTCATAATGTTCCTTTTTTCTTAGTAGGAGAAAACTTCTTCAGCTAACATTCCCTAGCAGATGCACCTTAAGGTAGCTCCCGATGACTCACACCCTCAAAAAGTTAGAGCTACTATATGACCCAGAAATTCCACTTCTAGGTGTGTACCCAAGAGAATTTAAAACATGTGCCCCCAAAACTTGTACATGAATGCTGACAGCACCGTTATTTATAATAGCCAAAAATTGACACAACCCAAATGTCCATCAGCTGATGAATGGATAAACAAAATGTGGTACATCCAAACAATGGAGGAATGCTACAGGTAGACATACCTTAAAATGATGCCAGGTGAAAGAAGTAGACACAGAAGCCTACATAATTTGTATGTTTCCATTTAAATGAAATATCCTGAACAGGTAAACTCCATAGAGACAGAAAGGAGATTAGTGGTTTTCAGGAGCTGGTGGAAGGGCAGAATGGGGCATGAGTATTAATAGATATTGAATTTCTGTTTGAGGTGCTGAAAATATTCTGCCATTGGTGGTAATGGTCACACAACTTTGGTAATATACCTACAACTACTGACTGGTACATTTGAAAAGGATGAATATCATGCCATGTGAATTTATCTCAGTACAAACTGTGAATTTTGAGTTGCTACCATTTAAGGATCTCCAAACAAGGAAGGGATCAGGTCCAGTGTGGATGGCATGAGATAACAACAGCAAGAGTCACCTGAAGGAGGATTAGCAGAGGCTGCAAGAAAAAAAGTTTAGATCAAAGCACATGGTGGTTTCTTTCTTCATCATCCTGACCGAAGACTTCTCCCCAAACCCCAGTGGGGCAAGGCTGGAAATAGACATGTGTCCCATGATGTCCTCCACCCCTCTCCCACCTGCAAATACGCTTTCTTCTGCTCTTTCTTGGTGTGCGTCCATCCAAATCAGTCAATGGCAGGACCTGTTGGGCTCCAGGCGTCCAGCACACTAGCTCTGAACCCCAAATTAAATATGACTTGCGTCCAGTAAGAAATAAAAACAAATATTGCATGCATAAAAGTTAGTCATGTTTCCTTGCTGTCTGGGGCAGTCCTATTATCATTATACCTGATTTCATCAATGAATACCACAGACACCAAATAACTTGCCTCTTAAATCGTATCTACATTGATTGGGAGAACCAATAGATATGTATCTAAAGATTAAGCACAAAGACATTTCGACTTTAGGGTTTAAAAAGTGGAATCAGAAATGGTCCATGCTCTCTGTAAGTTCAGGGTTAATTAGGGAGTTGACTCCCGGATAATCTGCACAAGGCAGCATGTCACACACAGTACTAAAAATTATTATTTTAGTTATCATTTAGCTGCCTGAAGCAGGCTAAGGTAGCTAAGGGGCTGGAAACTTTCAATTAGACCATAGTGATCAGGAAAGTTCCTTTGAGAAAGAGTTATTTGAGATGGGTTTGATTTAGATAACCAGAAAGAAAAGAAAAGGGCAGAGGGAACATTAGGTAGAAAGATATAGAGGCCAATATGCTCTAGCATGTCCGGGAATGTGATATGACCAGCTTGCTAAGAAAGATTTGCTCTGGGAAGTAGTGAGATAGAGGTTTGGAAAGAGATGAAAGGGGAAGGGAACCTTTATTTTTGGGAGAGAAGAACAGTGAGAAGCATCTATTGTCACTTCTTTTGTAGGTTGGGGCTAGATTGGAAGAGCCTTCAGAGAGTCACCCTTTTAGTTCGCTCTTCTCACCTACTGCATGGAGGAAAGATGAATCTAAGGCTTCTGGAACCTTGGAATTGACTACATTTCACTAGAGAAGACTCCTCTGCATTTAGGGGGAAGAGAAAACCTCAGGCAGCACAAATACAGCCCTGCCTAGTGTTCGTCATGATATATGTTGAGAGTTTCTTTGGAAAAGTTGGAGTGTGGCCTACTTTGAGCCCAGTATTTATTCTATGATGCAATTGTCCTCACACAGGATGCCCTTGATCACAAGCTTTGTCCACAATGATGCCATGCATCCACACTGGCATGGATATATAGAACCGGTTTTCAGCACTGCTGGCTTACAACTGGCTGCCAGTCAAGTTCACAATCCAACTCGTGCACAAGCAGCTTCACAAATCTCACACAGAAAAGCTTTGTATCTACTGCATCGCGCTGAAAGAGAAATGTACATTTTATGGTCTTTCTTGGCTTGCGCTCTTGGCCGTTTAGGGCCTTTTTCATTGGAGACGGGTAACCCGTGGCTGGGGCTGTTAGGAGAACTCTGCTTTTCCATCCTGATCCGTGAAGGGTGCCACGGAACACTGGGGAATGGAGTGTGACCTCTTTGAGTGTGTGAGTATGGGAATATTTCCTTCAATTTAGGGGCCTGCTGTTTGTTAAAGAAACTTGCCTATCCTTTAACACAGGAAAATTCTTAATTTACAAAACTGCTCTTGGAAAACTGGTGCTTTATGCAAAGGAGAAGGAAATGAGCTGTTTTCTCCTAGTTTCTGTCTTTGATTGCTATACGGTGGTGGTAGTGATGGGCAAAGGGCCACGTGAGTTATTTTCTCCACCGGGAAAGTTCTCTGTGAGGCTTGGAGAGCCTTGGGTGGGGTGTTCAGACAGAGTATTTCTGTCAAAGCAGGACTCCGGGGGTCCTCCGCGGGAGGAATGTCAGCCTCCTGCTTGCCTCCATGCCACAAATATTTCCTTCTCCTTACCTGAGCACACAATTTTCCTCTAATGAAAATATCCTCCCTCAGCCACATTTCTTCTTTTTTTCATGCTCCAGTTCCCATGTCATCCCCTTTATGAAGCAGCCACTGGTTATTTTTGAGCCCCCACAGATGACCCTCCCCTGGCTCCTCCTGCCTCACAACTCCTCTCCCCAGATGCCCTCATGCCTGTTGTGTTCTCTCCTTGACCAGACAGCAAACCCCTCAGGCACACGATCTTTGACTGAGTGAATTGACACCAACTGCAAAGGAAAGTGAAAAGTTGTGGCTTTGTAAGGGCACAGTGACAGCATTTACACATTTGTTTTGCTTCTAGGAAGAAATGCAAATCAAGAAGGTTTTGCAAAATCTGCTACCATTAGGAAAACATCATCAAATGGCTGTCAGCAGAGGGTGGCCTTCTACAGCATTGCATTCTAGCTTTGGAAGCAGGAAATTTGCCCTTCCCAGACATCTCCCTTGGAAAGGCCAAAAATGGAGTGGCTGGAGCCCCAGTTGGGCTGAGGCTGTTTCTGAGAGGTTGAGTGGTGGGGGATGGAATGAGGCTTATGCATGGGAGGCCTTGGGACTGTCCCAGAGCCAGCACTGGAGTGGAGGAGTTTGCTTTCATGTATTTTTCCTTTTTTTGCTTGTAAGTCTGGAATTCTGTGAATTTTCATAGCCAATTTTGAGAAGTCTTTTTCTTTTAACCAGGATCAATATCAAAATAAAGCAAATGATCTTAGGATAAAGAACTTTAGGTTAGAGTCGACTCATTGATGAACTAATGTAAGCTGAAGAGGCACAGATATCATGTGTCTCTCCATCTCTCCTCCCCACCATCCCTAGAATGTCCCTCCGGTCGTTTACGTAAAGGGAAACCCACTTAAAGAGGGACAACACCTGGGGATGCACATCTAATCAAGTTGGCCATAGCCCTCTTTTCCTCTTTTATCTTTCACATGCAGAGTATAACTTGTCTATTTTTTCCTTTATCTAAGTCTAAAATCCAGGGCTACAGTGGCATTTCCTTCAGTGACTCAAAATCACCTTATTAAAGGAGTCTTTTCTGACCGTCTCATATCAAATTGCACTACCCCCTTCCCCCCACTTACCCTGCTTTAATTTTCTACATACATCTCATGCTGCCTGCCACATCATGTATTTATTTATTTATTTATTGTCTGTCCTCCTGTTCTAAAATGTAAGAACCATAGAGATGGGCCTTTGTTCTGTTTGCTGATATATCTTCAGTGTCTACAATAGTGTCAGAAATAAAATGTGGCTCTGTAGCTAATTGGCATCTCAAAAATCAAGTACCAGAACCTAGAGTTCTTTTTTCTTTTATTCCCTGTAGTCTTCACTGCTTTATGGCTCTCTGGTGCTGTGTTAGTAAGAGTTCTCCAGAGAAACAGAACAAACAGTATATATATATATATATGCATGTGTGTGTGTTTATATATATATACACATACATATACACACATGCACACATAAATATCTCAAATGATATTTATTATGGAAATTGGCTAACCCAATTATGGAAGCCAAAAAATCCCATGATGTACCACCTGCAAGCTGAAGAACCAGGGGAGATGACTGCATAACTCCTAGTCTGAGTCCAGAAGCCTAAGAAAGGAGGGGAGAACAGAGGTGGGTGGTGGCTGCTACTGCAGGTCCTAGGGTGAGTCTGATGGCCTGAGAACCAGGAGCTCCAGCATCTGAGGGCAGGAGAAAATGGATGTCCTGGCTCAAGAAGAGAGAGTGAATTCACCCTTCCTCTGCCTTTTTGTTCTATCTATCACCCAACAGATGGGATGATCCCTGCCTATATTGGTGAGGGCAGATCTTCTTTACTCAGTCTACTGATTCAAATGTTAATCTCTTCCACAAACACCCTCATAGACACATCCAGAAGTAATGTTTTGCCAGCTATCTGGGCATCCTTTAGCCCAGTCAAGTTGACACATAAAAGTAACCATCACAGGTGCCTTGTAATATATGACTTTTTTGTGGTTAATCAAATTTTCCCGGTTATTATCAATGGATATTATGCCTGATGAAAGCCATTTTATTCTACCTAAAGGCAAAAGTCTCTCTGCTTCTCCCTCCCCCTGCCAGTGCCAGTTGGATTGGTTAGATCCAGTCTTCCTATTTTCTCCAGTCTCAGTGGATCACAGAGGATCAAGGCACCATTCTCTGCTGTTTGACCTGCTGCTGTCATGCTCCAAGGGCCTGGGGACAACACATTTCTATTCATGCCTTTGTCCATTCCCCATGGCCAGTTTAGCTCATTGGCTAAAGGTTTCTAACTTTTTATCTAATTAAAGGAGACCTGGTTTGGATGTTATGATATTATTCAGTCTTGTATAAATTGAAGGTTTGTTTATTCATTCCTTTTCGATAATAAGTGGAGGTTATTGCTGATCATGTTCATAATATGTCAATATGTCATGATATGACAGTGATTGGTACCTTCATGATTTGGATGCCAGTTGATGTAAAGCACCACAAGTTAACTTTCTTACTCATTAACTATGGGTATACTACAACACTACATTGAATATTTGGATAATGGAGTCAAAAATTAGAAAAAATTCCAACAAGCTATGGTGATAGACTGAAACTATAGAATGAAATAGAACAGAGATAGATACTAAAGCCCACATTTAGGAAAAAAAAAAAAAACTTGGCTGAGAACAAGATAGAGGAATGCAGACTTAGGTGTTTATTTAAGGCAAACCATAAATGAACTCTCAGTGTGATGGAGCTGCTAAAAATAATGTAATAACGTTTTAGGCTCTTCTAATACTGGCGTGGTATCCAGGTTAGTTCTACTTTTCATGGTCACACCACATCTAGATTATTCCAGTTTGGGCCTTACTTCTTAAAAGGGACATAGATAAATAAAAACTCATGTAAGTATAGTGAAGAACTTGGTCGGAAGTTTTAGATGGGAGAAAAGACTTATTGTTTTTTTTTCATTTTTAAAAAAATTTTATTAAAATAATTGCACATATTTATGAG
>VBSM01001044.1:13870626-14002912 GCA_008086735.1 Cheirogaleus medius | reverse complement strand
AAGAAGCACTGGTGCCTATTCTGCAGAAATTATTCCACAACATTGAGAAGGAAGAAATCCTCTCCAACATGTTTTACAAAGCCAACATCACCTTGGTACCAAAGCCAGGAAAGGACTCATCAAAAAAGGAAAACAGCAGACCAATATCCCTTATGAATATAGATGCAAAAATTCTCAGTAAAATCCTAGCAAATCAAATTCAGAAGTTCATCAAAAACTAATCCATCATGACCAAGTGGGCTTCATCCCAGAAATGCAGGAATGATTCAACATACACAAATCTATAAATGTAACTCACCACATAAGTAAAAACAAAGACCATATGATCCTTTCAATAGATGCAGGAAAAGCATTTGACAAATTTCAGGACCCTGTTATATAATAAAAAAACCTAACAAAACAGGCATATACAGGATTTTCCTCGATATGATAAAAGCCACATACAACAAACCCATAGACAACATCATACTGAATGGGGAAAAACTGAAAGCATTCCCGCTTAGAACTGGAACCAGACAAGGTTGCCTTCTACAACCACTTCTATTCAACATAGTGCTGGAAGTCCTAGCCAGAGCAATCAGATAAGAGAAGGAAATCAAGGGCATCCAAATAGGGGCAGAAGAGGTCAAGCTATCTCTCTTTGCTGATGATATGATCTTATATCATGAGACTATCCTTTATGTCAATAATTTGAAAATGTAGACAGTATGTACCGTTTTATAGTAACGTATAATTTATTGATCTTGACTCAAAGTATAGACAGTCTAAAGAAACCTATAAATTTTAACCTATAGCCTTTAAAGAAATTGAATCAGTACCAAAAACATCCAGCAAACATCATATGTAATGACTGAATGTCAGGAACATGAAAAAATTGCTTGTTATCAGTGATTGTACTCAAACTGAAGGTTCAAGATGGTACAGTGAGATGAGAAAAAACCCTGAGAGTTATAAGGATTGGTATGGAAGAACCAATTTCATTATTTGAGGACATTATAACAATTTACATACAAAATCCAAAGGAATCTATAAACTATAAGCACTGAGAAGTTACTGTCATTCTTATACGTTAATGATGCCAATTAAAAGAAGTAATGATACACATATTAAAAACGATCCCATTCAAAATAGCAATTAAACCCACAAAGTTTATAATAGGGAACTTTAGGAAGCCAATTAAGTGTGAATCAATAGATGGATAATTAAATATTTGTGTAATCATGCACTTGAATGCAATGCAACATTTAATATGAAAGGATTCATTGTACTTCTATAATACGAGAAAAGCAATTATTGGAAAAAATTTGAGTGAAAAATATCAGGTTGCAGAATATCTGTAGTATGATACTATTTATGTAAATTGAAAAATGCACAAAATAATGTTACTTATTGCAAGTGGATATATACATGTGCTGTGAAAGTATAAAACATGGATGGGAAAGTACCATACCAGCTGCAGAATGGAAGTTACCTCTGGGAAGGGAGGGAGAACAGATTGGGAATTCAAGAATTCAATAGTAGTAACTTATTTCTTTAAAAAAGATCTGAAGCAAATGATACAAAATGGTTAAATTGGCTCAATCTGGATGCTAGGTAGCTGGATATCTGTTTTATTAGCCTCTTATGTTTAATTTATTGTACAATTGAATAATTTTTAAAAAATTTAAAAATTAAACAGGAGGTGAGGAAATATATGCAGAGTTCATTGTCAGCACTTTGAGGTTTGACCATGAATAAGAGCAGAGTAATGCTGTACTTTTTTAATGGAGGGACACTGGAAGAGAAAGCCAATATAAGTTCCTCACACAGCAGGGATTTTTCAGGCTTCTAGTCACTGCTCTAGTCTAGGTGCAGAGATGACCTGTCTGCAACATCTTTCTGCTAATTTTAATCAGTAGGGTGATAGATTCTGTCCATTCATCCCAAACACACACAATAAGGAAATACAAGTGGCTAGATTTTCCTTTGAGGGATTATAAAATATAAAAAAATATGTTCTGAATCACTTAAGAACTATTAAATAATAATTGGTACAGCTGAAGTGTTGATTATTGTATTCTAATTCTTCAAAAGTTAACAATTTCTTAATGGTCTAGTCATTCCCAGAACAGTCCTGTTTTCTCCATACTTAAATTTTGCTTCAAGGGACTTATGATGGTTTCTGTGTTTGCTTTTGTCTTGATTATTGTCTTGATGATCTCCAAATCAGACCAGAAGGACACCAGGAGAAAGCCCTCATTCTAAATCTAGGAAGAAAACTTTTTGTAAGATAGCATGCTTATGTTATTGATTGGAGAGTTAGTTAATACAGTCTTTTTTGACAGCACAATTCAGCAGTGCCAATCAAAAATTAAAATGTATACAATATTTAACCAATTTTTATTTCTAGAAACTTAATCTTCAGAGATATTTCACGTGTGCACAAAGCTATGCACAAAAGGAGGTTCATTGTAAAGGATATTCATTGTAATGTTGTGAAAATCCTTGAACATATCATTGTATGCTCAAGAACATAGTAGTAGTAGTAACTTGGAACTGGTAGTAGCTTGCATCAGTAAGGAAATGGATAAATATATAATAACACATCTATCATATGTAATAATATGATAGTTAAAAAAATAAATGATGTACACCTTTCTATAGAGAGACAAATTTCTAAGATTTATTGTTAAGCAATGTTAAGTGAGAAAAAGAAAGTTATGGAACAATACATATCATATCATCCCATTTAAGTTCTAAAAATTCCAAACCCATATATGTACAAATATAAAATATACTCATATGTAAATTTGTGGAAAAGGTTACAACCCGAACTGATAATAGTGGTGCTGTTGAGAAAAGGGTTTCAGATGCTGAAATAATGTGTTTTTTAAAAAAATATATTTCTCAATTTATTATGTGTCTATTTACATATTCTTGTATTATTTTTTAAGAATGCTAAAATACTTCTTTAAGGTATATGAATAAAAATTCTATTATCTTTCAGACTCATTGTTATGTTGCATTAGAAAATTATAAAAAGTAATGCTTGTACTTTTTCTATATTAAAAATGTTTTTCAATAAAGAAAGTCATACATACAATGGAAAATTTAAAAATGCAAGAAAGTACAGAGAAAAGAATGAAAATCAGTTATAATCTCATCCTAATGTATTGATACTCTTCATTTATGAATATGGCTGAAGTCATACCACATACACAATTTTATCCTGATTTCTTTTTACTGAATGCACAAATATTTAACTATGTCATTAAAATATCTTCAGAAACAGAAGATTCCTCACCATTTACTTATTCAGTCTTCATTGGTCTTAGATTTGGTTAAAATAACAGTCACACAATCTGTTGAATCAGACTCTCAGAGAGCATTTGTGAAATTGGAGGTACGTTGGTGATTTGGCCACATGTGTCTAACGTGGGTGAAGGGAAAGAAGGAAATCTGGGACCCCAAGAACACACTGATGTGTTCTAGCCTGGGAAGCAATGACCAGGAACGCAGATTAAAATGCTTTGTCTTTCCTACCTTCTCTGATGGGGCTGGCAAAGTTATTCATGATTGACATAAACTGAGTCTAACTTTTAAAGAAAACTTCCATTTTCCATATACTGGGGAGAGTCACGATCCAGCAGAGAGGTCCCATCCTGAGTTCTAGCAGAAAAGCAGACGGGAAATTCCTCTTCTGATGGAACAGGCCTTCGGCCCCCGATTCACAACAGGGAGGCTCGGATGGAGTTTATTACACTTGCTATTAGAAGAAATGTGGGGAGTCCTGAGGCACACATACCAAAAGACCACTTGCAGGTGTGAGAAGCGAATACTTTTCCAGAGGTTCATTAAATCACACCACTTCCCCTGGAGGAGGCCTCCACGGTGAACCTCACTTCCCTTTCTCTGGGCTAATAAGCAGAAGAAGGAGCCGCAAAGGCCCTGGCCGAGGCCACCCAGCCTGCAGTGGAGGCGCAGGGTCTACAGCAGGGGCCCCTGTCTTCCCACCCACAGGCCCAGCACAGGAATTCCTTCCTCAGCTTCAGCTGGCGACGGTTTGACATTTCACTTTTTGTTGGACTCACTGTGGATTGAAACAAGCAGGGAAATGGAAGCCTGCAATCCTTTACGAATGGTTTGAGGGAAAACCACACGGGCTGAAAATCCAAGAACTTTGGCAAAAATACTGCTTTGTTTTTCACGTCCCTAAAGCGATCTGGCCAATGCCTAAGGCAACAAACAGCGAACAGCGCTGGGTACGGCGTGTGCCGTGTGCTGTGGTGAGGGTGGTGGGTTGGATCGGGGCTTTTGTGGGAATAGACCCACCCTGTCTGCAGTTCTTGCAGTTATTTTGTGGCTTCATCATACAAGCTAGGGGCTCCCCTGGTTCCCTGGCTAGCCTGATTTTAGTTTTTTAAAAAAAGAGCTCATATCTACTTCTCACTAGCACATATTTGGGCATTTTCTTTCCTGATCAACTACATTTGCCAGGCCACACATTCTGTGATAAACAGAGCCTACCTAAGTCTGCTGGCTGGGGTGTTTCCTGAATCAGTCCTCATACATCTCTTACCTTTGGGAAAGCCCATTTGACCAATCTTACATACTTTGGTTTGTTCATTTTTTTCATTTGTGCAATGCATGTTTATCAAGCACCTGTTATGGGTATACTCTTCCTGAGGCATTGTGCTTGGGAAGACAACAGAGAATAAAAGTAGACCTGGCCCTGCCCTTTAGTAAGCACTAGGATAGGATATGAGCTCTGGTGGGAACAAACCATCCTGCAAGGACATGTGGCAGGATGGCTGGAGTCCCAACAGCTCCACAGCAGATCACAGGCACATGGGCTTCAATCACAGAGCTCATCTGTGGCTTGACAGGGAGGCCTGGAGTCTCAGGTGTGTAGCGGGAATTCCTTTCCTGCGGTCTTCAGGGGTGGATGATGATGGTTTTGGCACAGCTTATAGTCCTAGTTGATCAGGTAAGGTTTATGCAATATATAGATGTTGCCTTTAGCTAATGTAACGGAGGCAGCAACCATCATCACCGTCATCATTATCAGTGTTACTAAATATGAAGTGCTTACCTGGGCTACAAGGTAAGCTCAAATTTTCTTTATTAAACTAGGTGGTAAAATCTATTGAAAAATCTTGCCTGGGGAAGAAAATGACAGCATCAGGGATGGAATTCTGCCCCCTTATTATGTTACAACTGAGTTTTCGTCTCTACAGGATGGTTGCCTGTTTGTATCAGTGAGAAAGTGGAGTTTGCAATAGCTTGGAAGCCCTTGGTTGGATGGAGAGCAAGAGAAGGTCTAGAGCCGACAGTCGTCACTGTCCTTGGGCACACTCTCTTCCAACCATTCCCTTCCCTCCCCTTCCCTCAACCTCACTTTACTCTTCAGCCTAGTAAGTTTTAAAGTCTTATGATCTTGGGCCAGGGAAGCCCTGGGGCAGAGGATTTGATGGCAAGACCATGCAAAGCATTTAGTCTTTCTACCTCCACATCTGTAGCACAGCACAGAACCTGGCACACAGTCTGCGTACGCGGAGCAAGTGAGGGAGGCTCGTGTCTAAGAATTGTGTGTGAAGTAAAATGACCTTATTTCAATTTGCCTGCATGAGGAAGTAGTGACAAGCAGGTCTTTCGGTAAGCCCTCTCTTGTGTGGCAGGCGCAAGATACCAGAGAATCCTAACCTCCTCTTGCTTTCAAATGGAAAAGTAGCTTGCAACCTGAAGGATCCGGCAGAGCCATAAGTATTCAGAGGGACCATCAATGCTTCTCAGTATGGATTGAGTTCCCTGGGAGTCCAAGGAACCAGGCAGCTTGCATTTGAGGTGGGTGTAATTTGTGATTTTTGTCCTTTGTCGTCTGACATCACTGTACTCTGAGTCAATCGACACGACTTCTCATCTTGCCATCACTCTCAAATCCTTTCTATGCTTATTCCTTGATTTTCCCAGTGTTTGGCACAAAAATCCTTAAGGGAAGGATATGCATTGTCTGACTCTTTCGGTTCTAATTTCTAATTCTCTCAGTTCAGGTCACAGAACAGGGTTCTGTGGCTTTATACACAGGAAGCTCTGAACAACGTATTCACTCATTGAGCTCAGCCTGTCTTATAAGGAAGCCCCTTTCCTGTCCCAGGGGAGCCATGGACATTCTGGTTTCTTTCCTCTCCAAGCCTCTCAGGGACCTCCAGGGCTGACTCTGTGTACACCTGTTTCTGTGGGATCCCGAGTGCTGGACGCTGCCACCTTCTGGAAGTGAATTCCAGAGATGGAAAACCTCTGCCTAACCTCTGTGGAAGTGCACTATGCTCTCTGTAGTATAATTTTCTTGAAAACATGGATAAAAGGAGGAGGATGACGTGCCAGTAGAAAATAGAGGCAGAACCGTCTGTGGGCCAGCTGAGTGGTTCCGAGGGACACGCTCTGAGCTGCTCACTCTCGCTGCACACACTCGGCTGGCTGTGGTCTGTGCCTGGATCCCAGGGGCTGCCCCACAGGGAAGGCATCTCTGCCTTGCAGGGATGAAAGTCACCGGGCCCTGCTCTGTGGCTCGGATGCACCCAGGGTTCCGACTCGAGCTGGGTGTGGGAGAGGGTGGACTTGGCTCTGAGTGGGCTTCTTCCCAGGCTGTCGCTTCCCAGCGGCTTCTGCTCCTGTGACACAACCCACAGCCTTAAGACCTCGGGCTGAGGGTAGGGTGACGATCAGCTCCTGCGTTGTGTCAGTGTATGACTTCAGACTTGAGTCGGAGCCTGTTTTAGGTACACTGGGGTAGGGGCTGCAGGTGCCACCCCCACAGTCAAATGCTACTTCCCCAGACTGACGCGAAGGGGATAGAGGGAGGATATTCAGCCTCACTTCATTCCTAAATTAGCCAGATATGATTTCCCTGAGCATTAGAAGTCCCTGCCACAGCATGGTGCTCATTAGGAAGCATCAGATTTAGGGTTCAGAAGAACCGTGTTTCTGTGGGCTCTGCTGTGTTTCCATTTCCCCATCCATAAAATGGAGCAAAAAGGAAAATTGCGTCCCCCCGAAGGGTTGTAAATGAGAGAATCTGCCAAATACCTGGAGCTGAAAAGTAAGATGCCGTGTCTCCCCCAACCCCATCTCCATGTTTATTGCTTCTGTGACCTGTTGGTTAACGCGATGCTGAACTAACTAGGAACAGGAGGGTGGGCCGACTCCAACTGCAAAGCTTCTATATTTTCTTGCTGGTGAGGATTGTGTTGCTAAAAGTTATGAATACTCTCTTTTTCTCTTTCTTAGGGGGACCAATATTTTGGGTTTGCACAGGACTATGTGGTTTCTGGGAAGCAGGGCTTTTAGCGGTAAAGCCAGATGGTCCTGGGCAAACCAGGACGATTGGTCATCCTACCAGGAACACAGGAGAAATTAGTGAGAGAGCCAAATGTTCTTGCCTCTGCTACCAAACCTCAGCTTATTTGAGGGGCTGTGTTTGGGGAGATAAAGAAAGGAAGATTTGAGTTATGAACTAATATTTTGATTCTCCATTTCTCAAGCTCCAATTTGGATAGAAATTTCCCTGCCTGGTTCATTTTCAAGTAAATTAGTGGCTATGTATGTAGAGATATGGTTAGGGTTGGGTTCTTCATGAAAGACCCTCATCACTCACTGGGGACTTAAGCACCCTGGATAGAATTAAACACCCTTTATTTCTATTATTCCCATAGTAACCATTTGTTCCCCCTTCTAATAGCTTACCCTCTCACTAAACTATTATTTGCATTATTTTAGTGGCCTGAGAGCTCAGAACATCTATGAGCTCATTCTGTGTTCCATATTCTCTTGCCCACTAAACATAAAGATGTAAAAAAAGCAAGGCTGACATCAGCCCTAGCAATGCAACCAAAATTAGTGAAAGCTGCAGCTTCCATCAATTCTTGATCAAAGACATGAATAAGTAGAGACTTAAGAGGCTTAGACTTGATAAAAATGGATTTCCTCTAGCCCCTAGGAATTGACAAGCTTTTAGAAAAGCCTTAAGATGTGGCATTGCCAAGAGGCAGAATGAAAGAATGAGTTTGGAAGAGCTTGAGTTTGCTTAGTGGTAAATATTCAAGAATTCATTTTTTCATCGAAGCCCCCTGCTCCCTTTTTTTGCATGTCTACTTTATGGGGGACTGGGTGAGCTACTAGAATAGAATAGTGAACATAACTTTATCCCTGCTGTAATAGTCTTAGAGTTTAGCAACTCCAGATTGATAATGTGTATATGTGAACTCATAAATGTAAGCATTAAATAATAGAGATTGAAATCTAGAAGATTTTAAATAAAAACTGCCTCAAAGCCTTAGCTAATCTTTTGGGACTGCGTATCCTATAATTGAAAGCTGTGATATTTATGTGTTTCCAGATGAAATAGTTGATAGCCTCCAACTATCAGTAGCAACAAACAATCCACTAGGAATTTGATAACTGATACCATGTTGCTGGTGTTTGTTCTTTTATAGTTGTTTTTATAGAGAGATGTCTCCTTCTTTCATATCTCACAACTGGATACTCAACCCATCTTACCCATCTTCCTCTGGTCAAGAGGAAAATGAGCAACGACTACTGGCAACATCGTGAGCTTCCTGAACACAAGAACATTACCATGAGAGGATAACTTGGAAAAGTATTTCCTGACATAAAAGAACAAAACCACAGAGCACTTTAGCAGTCACCAAAACCCACAGACTTAACACAATCCATGTAAAAACTTAACTAGGACACATGCTTATATATTTACAGAAACAGAAAGTATGACAGAAAAACAAAGTTGGTCAGGTTATTAAAGCATTTAGAAATTATTTCAAAGGAGAGCTAGAAAGGAATGCTTGTTGCCTGTGATTTTAATATTGGAAGACTTCTTGGTATTAATACAGTTAAAAAATTTTTGGAATGCCTGCTTACCTGGACTCCCTGAAATGATAACTGATGGGTCAACAGCAGTCCAGTGTGACTGGGGAGAAGGTGTGACTGGACCTAGAGAAATTGGTGACCAATTTATGTCACATGCCATCTGCAACACTGGCATATGGTTAGTGCTGAGATTTGAGATTTTATTAAGGCTTTTAACTTGGCCAAATGATTCACCCTTTTCTATTTGCTGACCCCAATTTCTCAGTCTTATTTTTCATAGTGCTGGAAGAATTCATGGTAAAACTTGCTGTGCTGAACCGAGGAGCCAGGGGGAGATGACTATGTGGCTAGAATGTCATTCAGTGAGAGCTACTGGGACACTTCAGAAGTCAGGGACTAGAATGTGGTTTTACAACTAGATTGCCTAATCCACACCTTGTAATGCATCTCCTTCCTGTACTGCCTCTGTCTTGTCGCAGTCTTGCTGCAGGAACGCATCTGTAGCAGGCGGTCATCAGAAAAACTCTTTGCAGTGACCTTTACATAGTTAACTAGCTGCTCTGGTCATTAGCTCAAGGGCTCAGGGGAACAAATCTGTCAGGGTTAACCTCTTTCTCCTCTGGAAGCCGGGAGACAGGGTTCTAGCTTACATCTTGATTACATTTAGCTGTGTGACTTCCTGGATTTCAATTTCCTTTCTGTAGGGTCTAAAGTTGAATTAGACTGAGAATCTATAAGATTCCTCCCAGATCTAACATTCTATGAACTTTGAATACTTATAGTCCTATCTGGAAATACATAAACTTTTCTATGAATGTCTTGTTGGACAACGGCAAAGAAAAAGGATCAAGCCCAGTTTAGCATCTCCAAGCAGGATTGTTTCTGAGGATGTTTCTTTGACTTTTCCATGAGGTGCCCCGTTGTCTTACCCAGGGAGCCAGCCGAGGCGCCAGCTGGAGGCAGTTACGGGAAAAGAGATGATGCAGATTTTAATAATGCGATTAAAACCGTCATGTTTTGACAGCCCTAGTCTAAGGGCAAAAACAAGGAGGGACGAGGGACTTACCCCCCCACATAGTAAGTGTTTGGGCTGGTTTTGATCCTCGTGACAGAATGGTCTCATTCGGTTTTTCTCCTAAAAAGCAAACTGGAAGGTGTATTCAATAGCTGTCTCCATTTGGATGTAGACTGTTGGTTGCTATGAGAGCCTAACCTCTTAGACAGAAGGTTTACTCATATGTTAAAGTACTTATTTATCATTCTCAGTGTTACTGGTCTTCATATACCCACTGGTAATACATTACGATACTAGACTTGACCTTGGCCATATTTCAATGGCTTTTTTTTTCCCCCAGAGCAGAGGTGAACCTTGGCCATCCAATTCTTTTTTTTCCCTAGTGAAAATTTTCCTGGTCAATGTTGGCTTCTTGAAAAATTGTGATGTGGACAAAGGTTAACTTGCCTGACTTTACCTTGTGTTTCCTCAGCTCTCATGACATGATTATGTCTCCATGATGCCATTTTAAAAAACTACTTATGTTAGGATATTTTTTTATATTTCTATTATAGAAAAGTTGTAAAGATAGTACAGACAGCTTCTGTGTACCTCAGATCCAGCCTCCCCTGGATACTGTTAAGATCCTTCATTAGTATGGGATATTTGTCATAATTTTAATAAATAAATATTGATATATTAATTCAAGCCCATACTCCATTAAGATATACTCATCTTTCACCTGTTTCAAGGTCCTATCCAGGATGTCACACTGCATTTAGTTCTTATATCTTCTCAGGCTCTACTTGGCTCTGATAGTTTCTAAGACCTTCCTTGTTTTTGTTGACCTTGACAGTTTTGGGGAGTACTGGTCAGGTATATTCTACACTCCTCCTTTATTGGATTTGTCTGATGATTTTCTCATGATTAGACGGGGGTTATGGGTTTTTGGGAGAAAAGCTACAGAGGTGAATTGCCATTTTCATCATATCAAGGGTACATGCTTATCTTCGTTGATAAGCGTGTTAACCTCAGTCACCTGACTGAGGTAGTGTTTGTCAGGTTTCTCCATTGCAAGGTGAGTGTTTTCCCCGCTTTTCATACTGTACGCTTTGGAAAGAAGCCACCAAGCACAGCCTAGACTTAAAGAGTGGAGAGCTATGCTTCCACGAGGGCTAAGTATCAACATAAATTATTTGGCATTCTTTTGCATAAGAAATTTACCTGATGCTATTTTGACAGTTCAGGTTCACTTTCTACAGACTGAGCCTCTTTTCTTCAGTTTATATTCCATGCTTGGACCCTCTCTCAGTGGTTCTTCTCACATGAACACTTATCTGATGTTCCACTCTGTACTTAATTCAGTAGCTTCTAGTTACTCTGGTGAACCCACCCACGCTTGCATGTGAACAGGGGTCAGTTGTCATCCTGCCCAGATTGCAGAGGGATACTTAACAGGAACTCTGTCTGCAGAAAACCTTTAAGCAAAGGAATTATGTCTTGAAAGAACCTTGTTAAGCACAGGTTCTCCCTTAGCTTCAGTAACTGTTCTGTCTTCTGTTTTTCCTCCTAACTCTCAGGCTGCTTCCCAGATTCCCTTTTCACTCTTCTTTCTTCATCCCCTTCTTATGTGTTGTGGCCTCTCAGGGCCTAGGTTATGACCTTTTTAGGTGGTACCCACTCTGAGTACCACATGTGGTAGAACCAGGTAACCACCACTGCCTCTAGAATCTATATTTCAAGCCTAGCTTCCTCACATAATCTTCTGACCCAGATATTAAAGTATTTACTAGACATTTTCATGCAAATGTTGTACAGATACCTCAAATTCAATATATCCAGAAAAAGATTCTGTGATTGTGCTTCTCTGGCAGTTCTCTGCTTTTCCTCTTGCAGTTCCAGTTCTTTTTGATGACCCCATTACCTATGGATTTTTCCAGGAGAGGAACCTGTTGTATATGAGCCCTTCTCCCCCCATCACCCACATCCATGGTTCATCAACACCTATCAGTTATGGATCTTTCAAATTTGTCTCCTACCAATATCCTTAGCAGATCCTTGTCACATCTCACACAGATATTTTCTCACTGATCTTTCCTTATCTGGGCTTTTCCCCTTAAATCTTTTCTCCACACTCTAGAGTATCTTTCTAAAATGACAATTGTGTTCTCCATACCACCAAGACCTTCATTCTGAAGATCAAATCTGGCCTGCTGGCCACTGTTCCATGCCAGTTGAACAGGTGTGGGCCTGTTCTGTGGACAGAGCTAGGCATCATGCTGTGAGACATGGGCAGAGGTTAAGCTTTTCCATGGAGGGACAGAGGAGGGAGCCCTTGAACCGAGTCTACTTAACTGACAGGCGAGTTGAACAATGGTGAAATTCACCCGGTGAAATTGAAGACCAAAGACAAACATGGCAAACATTGGCTATCCAAAGCCAATTCAAAGATACTGGCAACATGGAGAACAAGCCGATGATTTATACAAATAATTCACTTTGTTCCCGAATTGTTCATTTTCCATATTGACTGAATTGCAAGAATTATGCAACTCCAATTCACTTTGTTCTCCAAAGGATTTTTTTCACTCAATTCTGAAAGGACTATTATATATATATATATATATATATATATATATTAGGCTGTATGTTCCAATTGAGTAGGTACAACTTGGCTGGTGCAAATCCCATCATTACACCATGAATATGTGAATATCCTATAAATAGGATAGCTGCTCAAAGAATGTCCATTGAGAAATTATTCACTTGGATAGAGTGACTTTAAATCTTTTGGATAAATTCTTACAAAGGGCTTTGCATTGCCTCTTAGCTGGTGAACATGAATTACTAATATTAATACTAGTAACATTTTCATGGTCTTGTATTGGGCTGAGCAATGTGCAAGTCCTTTAATAAAAGACTTCACAGTGTTCATGGAAAAAGTATATTATGAAAAAACTATGTGTGGATTTCAAACTTTTTTGCACCAAAATAAACTAGTACTAACTTGTCATAACATGTCTGAACAGGATCTAGTTTGAGGCACTAAAAAGGATAAGGCATCAGTTTGAAAAGAGCCCATGTCAGAGCAACATGAATTCTGCTAAAAGTGAAGCCAGAACAAGCATCAAACATACTCCTGAGTGGAAGAATGGTGAGATAATTAATGCTCTAAGAAAAGTTTATGGGGAGAATGCCCCAAAGAAATCAGCAGTTTCTAGATGGATAACTCATTTTAAGAAGACACAAGACAATGTTGAAGATGAAGCCCATAGCAGCAGACCATCCTCATCAATTTGCTAGGAAAAAATTCTTCTTGTTTGTACTCTAATTGGAGAGGACCAATGGTTCACAGCAGAAACAATAGCAAACACCATAGGCATCTCAACTGGTTCAGTTTAAACAATTCTGACTGAAAAATTAAAGTTGAGCCAACTTTCCAATCAATGGGTGCCAAAACTGTTGTGTCTAGACCAGCCACAGACAAGAGCAGAGCATTCAATGGAAATTTTAAACAAGTGGAATCAAGATCCTAAAGCATTGCTTCAAAGAATTTTAACAGAAGATGAAATATGGCTTTACCTGTACAATCCTGAAGACAAAGCACAATCAAAGCAATGGCTACCAAGAGGTGGAAGTAGTGCAAAGTGGATTGTTCAAGAGCAAATGTCATGGCAACAGTTTTTTGGATGCTCAAGGCATTTTGTGTGTTGACTTTCTAGAGGGCCAAAGAAAAATAACATCTGCTTATTATGAGAATGTCTTAAGAAAGTTAGCCAAAGCTTTAGCAGAAAAATGCCTGGAAAATCTTCACCAGCGAGTCCTTCTCCACTATGACAATGCTCCTGCTCATTGCTCTCATCGAAAAAGGAACATTTTATGAGAGTTTTGATGGTGTCCCATCATTAGATGATCCACCTTATGGTCCTGATTTGAGACTTTGACTTCGTTTTGTTTCCTAATCTTAAAAATGTATTAAAGGGCACCGATTTTTCTTTGGTAAATAATGTAAAAAATACTGCATTGACATGGTCAAATTCCCAGGACCCTCAGTTCTTTAGGGATGGACTACATGGCTGGTATCATCACTTACAAAAATGTCTTGAACTTGATGGAGTTTATGTTGAGAAATAAAGTTTGTATTTTTTATTTTTATCTTTTAATTCAATTTTTTCATGAACTTTTTGAAGTATGTTTGCTCATATATTAATTTATTAAATTTATATGAGGTTGAACCTATTATTATCTCCTTTTTGTAGATGAAGAAACTAAAACTTAAAGAATTTCAGCAAATCTAAGGTTATATAGTGAGTAAGTGGCAGAGCTGGAAGACCAACCCAGGCAGGTTGATTACAGAGACCACACTGTTAGCTACAATGCTTAGTAATAAGAACAATGCTTTTAAAAAACCCTTTAGTTCTATTATTCTTTACAGAGCACTTTCACGTATATCACAATTAAATCTTAATGACACTGGTGATAGGGTGATGAAGAAAAGTACTATCAATCCTGGATGGCTGACTCCTTGTTGTGTGGGCTTCTACTACCGCCAGACAATAGTCAGGCCAGTGTTACTAATATTTATGTGGACATCAGCTTTACCTATTGGCCTTTGATTCTCTGGAATGTCTTATTTATTGTGTAAATAATAAATATTTATAGTGTATCCTCCCAGGATCTTTTATATAGCTCTTATATAGCCATATATCTTTTATATAGCCATCTCTTAATAAATACTTACTGAATTTAATTTTTCTTTTATAGATGAAGAAACTGAATACTAGAGAATAAATGAGAGCCAAAACAATTTATTTTCCAGGCAAATTATGAGGCTTTAAAATTTTTTTAAATAAAGCTGCTTCTATAAAAATCTACCTAATGACTGCTATGCACTTATCAAAAGACTTTCAATCACCTGAGCTGATGAGAAAGGCAAGAGCCAGGATTATACAATTCCAGATAACTTTAAAACTGAATTTTTTCAATAAATACAAGTTCCTTCCTCGTGATAGTGGTGATGTGATCTTTATTTTCATTTCTTGTTGGCCAAGTGCTACCAGGCATTGTTGTAGAAGTACAGTATTTCAGTCTTTCTTTTTAGCCTTAACTTGTATGTTGCTAGAAGAGATGCTAATGTAAGTAGAAAAATGGTTAGAAGTGAAGAGAAGAAAAAATAAGTGACAGAATAAATTGGTGAATGGAAAACTTGCAACATCTGCATCCATTCTACTCCAGTAATAGAGAGGCTTAGCTTTTTCTTCCTTCACCCATGGAGAGGCATCTGAGGGACCCAGAGCCCCCAGCCATCTAAGAGACTGGCCATCCTCTTGCAAAGCAGGCTGGGTAAATCCTTTGATGTCAGGAGTGGCGGCCATTATTACTGTTTCCCATGAAAGAATAATGAGCAATGAGAAGCTCAGTGAACAGAGCATGAGTTGAACTTGCTTGGTAGAGAAATATTGTCCTTAGGTTCAACAACTGGCAGTGCAACTTATTGTAAGGACTTGGGCAAGTTATGCTAACTCTCAAATCTCAATTTCCTCATCTTTAAAATGGGCTCAATAATACATGTGATCCAGAGATATTGTGAGGATTAGAAACAATGAATGTGAGGCCCAATGGAAGGCAAATGGCTCACATCCAATATATGTAGCTATTATTAACCTGTATGTTTTCTGGCTCAATGACCAACACAGATGATTGCCCCAGTCACATTCTAGGCACTGACTCCACACTCGTCTCTCATTTAATATTCCCAAAATGAAAGTTGAAGTAATTTAAAAAAGCATTCTCCTGAGACTCAGGGAAGCCAGCTTCTGGATTTAGTCCAATCCCAAGAGCACGTCGTCTTTAAAGATAGTCCCCAAGGAGGGTAACTCCATCTACTCTAACAATCTCTGAGGCCAAGGCACATCAGGGCAAATTCAGGAGCATAGACCCTGCCAAACCTCCTCTGTCCCCTAATTCCAGTCTATGATTCCTGCCCCACCCTGCCCTCTGGGCTAGTCTGACCTCTGTTTTTCACTCCACATTATATTTGGCATTTTTATCATCAGGGCTTGAGCAATTGGGCAAAACCTTTTGGCTAGAACTGAGCACTGAGGAGTTTCCCTCGGTGAACTGCTTGACACCTGGCTGGGTGCGAGTGGGTGGTTTTGACAGCTGCAGGGAGAGGTGCCGTGTCCTGGGGTGGGATGGGTGATGAATACGCCATAAATTCCCAGTCTGCCTAGAGCATAAATCTGAGGGCTGCACAAGTTCTGAGGCAAGGAAATTGGGACTACAGAGCCAGGTAAACAGACCTAAGTCAACAGGAGCAAAGAAACAAGTCTTGTGGTGCTGCCGTCCGCAGCCTGGGGCTGGGTGTGCAGAGAATTCGATGGCTGGCTGCTTAGGAGTCATCTTTGATTTTTATGGTTTTGTGAGGTTTGGGAAAGAAAATAAATGCAGGGCAAGGGTGGGACTCCTTCTTGCAGTGGTTGGGGCAAATGCTCACAGCGCCATGGCACCCAGCAAAGTTTCCAGGATGGCTCAATGTTGTTGGTTCCTCCTTCCTCCAGAGAAGTGAGGACAGGGCTGCTCAGCTGCCCCACGGGTCACTAAGGGGCAGGTACCCGGAGAAAACACAGGCTGCAAGTCAGAACACCCTGGTTCCAGGCCCTGCATTGCCACTAATTGGTGACATGAGTTTAGACCTTCTAACTTAGAATTTTGGTTTTCTTCTTTACATAAATAGACATAATACCCATATCGTACCTACTTTAGAAGCTCAAATGAGATTATAGATGTCAAATAATTTTGCAAACTCATCACGTGAAACTGTCAGCCTTTGTGTGGACATTTATTAATAATAACAAAATATCTATAAAATGCTGAGCACTTTTTAGGTACTTGGCACAGTGACAGGTGACTTAAAGGCTTGCTATGTAATTTGCAGGGCTCAGTGCAAAATAAAAGTGTGAAACACTTTGTTCAAAAAGAAGGATAAAAGTGCAGTTAAAGATACTAAAATAGAAAGCTTTTTCTTTTCCTTCTTGGTTTTTCTCTACCTGTTAATGTAGCTTTTATTTGTTGTTTAATGTTGCACTCCCTTGGGGATGGAGATAGTTGTGGAGTACAGACCCTCATAAGTTCCTGTGTGTTTGTGTGTTTTCCACTGTCTGCTGTGCCATGTCCCGGCTGTGCAGGGAAGTTGAAATAGGCATCTCCCCTTCTCCAATCCATGGTGGACTGGTGACCCTCGTGCTGGAACCCATTAAGTAACTGGATGGGGTGGGTGAGAGGCTTGCCCCTGCTGAGTTGTCCAACAAACACATGCTGGCTCTGCTAGCCCCAGGAAAGTGTCGCCACGCCCTGCTTTGGCATGCACAGGCCTTACCCTAATCCTCCCTGTGCTAGCGTGTGGGACCCCATTAGCGTGGGGAGAGGGCAGTCACCAGGTGGAGCCCAGGCACCAGATGGTGAGTAAGTGGGTGGCCAAGAAGCTGCTCCTGAGAGGTGGTGGGAGGCAGAACCACGGCTGAAGCAGGCTGCGAGCCTCCTATGGCATGCGCCATTGCTCTATTGGACTTCCCTTACAAAACACAAATTCAAGGACATAATGATTAAGAATTTCAGGACTATGACTACGGAGCATTAAACCTCCTGTGTGAGAATCTCCTTCTGACCAGCCATTCTGTAAGACTGCCGGGGTCGCTTGCCCCAAAGCTAGCCCAAGGGATTATCTCTCTAGGCCTAAGGACAATACCGAAAGGGAGCTACTCTTAACTCCCATCAGAACAGGAAACAGAGACTTTAAGTAGCTTGCATCAAGGCTGTGAAAGCAGAGGTGACATTTGAGCCCAGGTATAATTGAAATGAATCCAATAGGGTCTCTCTGGTATCCACAGCTGTGTCCGCTGGGCTATCGAGACATGCTCTCACCAGGTCTGGATTAGTAAAGTAATACTCGGATATCACTGAACCCTGCAAAGAGAAAAGTCCTGGTGCATCCTCTCTCCAACAAAGGACATTATTCCAGCAACACTGTGGAGAGTCTGCACTGTTCGAGAGGAATCTAACACCCAGGGTGGTTACTGAAACTTTTCTCAGCCATTTAGATTTATGCACTCAACCATTCAGAAAACAATTGCTGAGTATCTGTCATTGGCAAGAATTTTGCTTCGTATTTTTTGAGAATAGACATGTAATTAAGGTCTCCTCGCAGGGAACTTATTTCTGCCAGGAAACGTGCAAACATTATGCAAGTATGATCCTTTATGCAAGATCAATGAGGAAAAGTGGTCTAAGGGAGGAAACGACAGCTACGGTGGGGTTGGGGATTCAAGACAGCCTTGCGGGGAGGTTGTGCGGCCACACTGAGCATGCGTGGGACGAAGCAGCAAGGCGAATCCATACCAGCCGGAGAAGCAGGGTGTTCTGGGATCGGTCCCGCCTCTAGTTGTAAGCACGTGTTTCCACATCCTTACCTGACTCTGCTGCTCGGTCTCATTGATCTAGAGGTCTGTTTCTCCGGCATTCCTTTTTCCAAACAGCTTCTGAGAATGAGGGTGTCTCTTTCAGTTGCAGAAGCAGTGGGCTGGCACACCTGGGAGCCCTGGGTGGAGGTGTGTCCTGACGCGTGGGGAAACACTATTTGCACGGAGAGAATGGAAGTGACAGGCAGAGAAGCAGAGGCAAGAGGTAGGGAGGCAGAGGAGCCTCATCTCCTGGTCTCCCAAGGCCCAGGGGTCGCATCAGCCTTCTGTTCTGCAGCCGTTCCTTCCAGTGTCCTTCCAGCCACGCTCTGTTTGACCTAGGTTGCTTTAAGTGAGTTTGTGTCCCTTGGATCCAATAGTATATCCAAGACTTCTTTCCAATAGTATTGGACTATTGCAATGGTCTCAGAGAGGACTTAGGAGAGCCTGTGTCAGGGCCGGGAGAGAAGACGGAAGGTGGGGCTGAAAGGAGGAGCCGTGATGGAGAAGCATGTGATAAGACGTGGCAGTTGTGCAGCATGGAGAGGATGGGGTGGTTGGTGGGTGACACCAGATCTTAGGGGATCCCCGGCACAAGGGAGGGGTCTCTGAAGGCAGCGCTGTGATCAGGGCCTTTAGGGAAGAGGATTAGCTTAGTTTTATGCTCTAAGGATTAAGAGCTGCCCAGGCAACCACAGACACATCCTTAAAGCATCCAGAAGTGCAAACCTTGTGCCACAGGTGTGGGAACACGTGAGGGGGTTAGATGCTGAGGCCCTGGAGTCCCCTGGGTGTGGCTCCTGCTCAGCCGCCCACTAGCTGTGCAACTCTGGATAAGTTACTCTCCTCCCTCAGCCCCATTGCTTTTGTCTGTAAAATGGGATAATATCTAAATCACGATTGTGATAGAAGTTAAAGGAGAAAAGGCACTAGTGCCTAGAACATAGTAAATGTTGTTAATCTTGGCATAAACCAAAACAAAAATTTATAGATTACTGGGCTAAGAATTTCTCTTTTTTTTGAAACTCCTATTCTTTATATCCTATTAACACAAAGAAATTGAGGAAAGTAATCCTAATATGTACCTAGCTCTTTTAAAAATTGAGATTACATTAGTTTTTGTTTAAGGTAAGTATACACAGATATTAGGAACCATTTGAACACAATGTCAGTTCCACTAATTCATAATTAATGGAATATACCCCATACCCTACCTAATCAAATTTCTCATTTTTCCCAAGACGTTAGCAAAGTTGGTAGGAAAAATGGACTGCCATCGCCAAAGATGGCACAGAAGTACATCAGGGCCTAGATCAGGAAAAAATTTGTTTTTAGAAAACAATTCTACTAAAAGCCAACATGAGAATAGAAGTAATTTAAAATGCTTAAGACAAATTAAATGCATGACTGTGACTGTTAATTGCCATTTGATATGCTTTGTATTACAGGATATATAAACTGCCCCCACCCCAACCTATGGAATATTGAATTGATACTGAAGGCAATTGAAATTTCTCATAATTCAATATCCCACTATTTTCTGATTTCTCAGAAAGATAAACAACCAACATAAGATTTCACATCTTAAAAAAAAAAAGCATTTGCACTTATCTAAATGTGTTTTAAAAATGGGATGAAGTATGATTCCCCTTGTTTGGAAAACGTGTTTCCAGAGCTGCTAAAAATACTTGCCTTTACAAATAGTTGATAAAGTATTCCTCTGAATGGTACCAGAGGGGAGACAAAGACCACTGTAAGACATGGTGTATGACATCACGCAGACTTGGCTTCTTTCCCTCCTGCTTCATCAGAGACTGGACTCTCTTTGTTTCTAATTTCTCCATTTTCTGCAGCTAAATCTTTTTTAGTTTCTTGATTTAGTCACTACTGCAGCCTCTTTTGTCTCCCCGTTTGTTTGCACTTTTATTTTGTCTCAAGCTTTTTCTCTTTTTTTTTTTTTTTTGCTTTCCTGCTGCCCTTTTCTGGCTCAGTGTGCATGTATGCGGGAGCAGACTTAGCTGACCACATTGCCGATCTCCTTGGAATCTTCCTCTTCTGACCTTTTAGCTAAGTTAACCTTCTGTTGGATTGCCCTGTCAGAGCTGTTTCCAGGAAGACGTTGCTACAGAAATTCACACTTATGGAAGCATAAGAAAAACAGAGAGGGCAAATAATGGCTTAAAAATATTTTGATAATCCTGTACATTTGTTTGTATAGCCGAATGGATTTCCAAGAATGTGGAGGAGGAGGAAAGGGAGGCACAATTTAATGGAGCAATTGTAGGAAGTAGACTTATGAAGCGAAGAAATATGATCCAGAGGCTTTAACAAAACACACGCTGGGATGATGCTATAAATAGTTGCGGCAGCATGTGGAGTCCATTAAGTCAGAGGAGTGGTTCAGGCACCTTGGAAGGTGGCTGCAAGAGCCGGTGCACTCCAAGACGTGCCCTTTCATTCAGAGACTTCACAGATGTCAAGTTTCCAGAGGCTCTGGTCTCTGTGTCTGCCCTCAGAGACAAGTGTGGTCACACCTCACCTTTCGCAAGGCCCGTCTCAGAGAGACCAGAACTTGGAGAACAAATGGCTGGTGTGTTAATAGATCTAGCAGACAGATTTGGACTTGGGATTTGTAAATTTGACATCCTAATTTTTGTTCTCTGCTTTTTCTCAGAGTTGCTTGATGTCATGCTAAAGTTTGTAGCTGAGTACCAAGGAACAATTAAATATAATTTCTGATACTGGGTGTCAAGAAGTAAGGGAAGAACACAAACGTCTTCTTACTTATCTAAATTTTTTTTTTTGATACTCAGCTAACTTCTTACCTCTTCAGTTTTGAAGTCTTCCCTGAATTTCTCAATCCATCTCATCATTCTTTCCTTTGAGCTCCTTTGGTCTCTATCTCTTGTGTTGCAGAAAGGAAATGGGGTTTCACAAACCCAAGTTCATTTCTTGGCTGTGACTCTTATGTTATCTTGAGAGAATTTCAGCTAAGTAACCTTTTAGACAGGATTTACTAAATGATTGGTGATTGCTACATTACATGTATGTTTTCACTTAATTTTAACCACTCTGTATATAGGAGCTCATATTACCTGTACATTTTACGGATAGGGAAATAGAAGCTCATAGAAAAGAACTTATCCAAGGTCACCTGGCTCAGAAGTGGGGATATTGTCAGGATTTGAATGTGTATTTCTTACCCGTGTGCTGTATTGACTCCAGGTTAACTTTTCTGAGCTTTAGTTCTTTCATCTTTAAAATGGAAATAGTTGTGCAATTATAGTGATTCAATGAAAAAGAGAGCCTGAAATATTGGGGTCAAAATATGTGTATAGATAATCCCTTCCTTTCTCTCCTCCATTAGGTAGGTTTTTATCAAATGCTTTCACAGATTTTTCATGTTTATACATTGAATTTCCACCCAGATCCTGAATTTTCTGTGTGTGGCGGCTCAATCTCATGCAGACTCTGCACATCCCATCACGTGGCACCGTGGCTATCACACAGGATACACGTACAGTGAGGATGACTTGACCTTGATACTTATGATGTCCCTTTCTCTCCTTTTGGATACTCCTAGCAGCCTGGCATCACGTCCATCCTGGGAAGTGAAGGCAATCTAGCCTTGTTTACCACATTCCTCCCCAAATGGAAGTTCATAACTACAATATTACCACTACAGGAAATTAAGTCCATGGAACAACCAAATAAGTTTCCAGACCATGTGGGCATTTTCCGCAAATATTCTTGGGAGTTTAATCTTCCTGTTAGCTATCCAAAAGCATTAGAAAAATAGGCAAGAGTGGGAACATATGCAGGGGCAGGTAAGTAAGGTGTTTCTTGCCTCTCTGAACTATTTGCCTGTAAGAATTTTTGAGTGTAGTTTTTGAGTGAAGCATTTTAGCAAAGGAGAGAGGTGTGAGAAGTAAAAGAAGACAGAGGATGTTCAAGAAGAGGGTTAATACACACCTCATTATTTCTAGCATCTCCCAGCAGTGTGGGATATCAGATGGTGGGAGTATGTGTATCTGAGGCAGGGGAGGGGCAGGGGGCACGAGCCAGTGATTCTCAACCCCGGGGTGCTCATGAAAATAACCTGGGGAGAATTAAATAATGCCAGTGCCCAGGACCAACCCCAAACCAACTGAATCAGAACCTCTGGGAATGAAGCCCAGGAATTGGTATTTAAAACAAATTCTTCAGACCATTCTCATGTGTAGCTGGGATTGAAAACAACTAGCCTAGAACAGTTAGCTAGACCAGGCCCAGAAACAAGCTGTTTTCCTAGCAATGTCTCTGGGAGAGGTAACAAAAGACTATAGTTAATCTTGAAAGATAGCAAGGTGGACAATTTCAGGGACTTCAGGAATGTGCATTTTGTGTATCTTTTTGGCAGAGGTGACTGCCACCAATTATGTGTGTTGACAATAAACTAATTTCGTGTTATAACCATAGGGGAAAAGTCTGGGGCAGGCATCTCTCTGTTCAGAAGCATTATAAAAGTGTAGTCAGGGTGGAATAAGCAATACCCAAAATAAGTTTGCTTTTTTCCTCATTACAAACACATACTTTCAGAATACAGCTCATTTTTGGCCTTTTTTCTCTGATCTTGAAAAAATGGATATTAATTTCAGCCCTTTCCCTTCTGTTGCTATTAACCACTCTGTTCCATTGTGTAGAAGAGTTTACATTTTCAATTTTTCCTTTGAAAGTTTTTCTACCTGTTCATTGCAGCTGCAGATGGCACCATTTTCATTTTCTTTGAAAGCTAGTTAAAAGGATTGTGATGTAGTGGAAAAAACATGGAAATCAAATAGAATCATTTTGTTTGAATCCGTCACCTGTTAATGAAGTCTGTGATGTTTGGCAAGTTTCTTAATCTCGGAGCCTCAGTTTCTTAGTGTGTAAAATGGGAACAATATTACCTATCTGTAATATCTCAAAGGCTATGTATGTATGTTAACCATGTAGGCCAGTGTCAGGAATAAAATAGTTATCTGGTAAGCATTGGTATTACCTTTTTTTTTCTTTAAAGTACATTTGCTCACTTAATTTCAGGGAGGAATAATCATGTTAGATTGCTATAGAAAGAGGTTGGACTAAAAACACCACACTTAAAGAAATTCTATTTACATTTGAAGACAAAGCACAAATTATGCCAACTTTATTGGCATAGCAAAGTTACCTTCTATTCTTTTACTCTCCCATCCCTTGTATCTACTAGACCTAGTTGGACGTACAATTCCCAAATGTATTAATAGTATGCAGTCCTTAAAATGCATACATAAGAAAATTAGCAAGGGCCATATTAAGCCAGAGAAATCAAGTTAGTTCTAATGTCAACCTATGGTAGGTTCCTTTGAGAACCTAAAATAAGAATTTTTAAAAATTAATTAACTAATTATTTTTATTTCAGGTATTATGGGGGTGCAAATGCTTTGGTTACATAAATTACCTTTGCACCACCTGACAAAAATGTTCATCCCCTAGACAGCACACCTCACATCCCTTAGGTGTGGATTTACTCATCCCCTCCTCCCCCCTACCTGCCCGACACCCTATGAATGTTACTTCCCATATGTGCACATTAGTGTTGATCAATTAGTACCAATTTAATGGTGAGTACATGTGATGTTTTTTCATTCTTATGCTACTTCACTTAGAAGAATGGTCTCCAGTTCCATCCAGAATAATACAACAGGTAGTTCACATTGTTTTTTATGGCTGAGTAGCACTCCATGGTAAGCATATACCATATTTTATTAATCCACTCATATAGTGATGGGTTGTTTCCACATCTTTGCAATTGTGAATTTTGCTGCTATAAACATTTGAATACAGATGTCTTTATTTTAGAATGTCTTTTCTTCCTTTGGATAGATACCCAGTAGTGATATTGCTGGATCCAATGGTAGTTCTACTTTTAGTTCTTTGAGGTATCTCCATACTGCTTTCCACAGAGGTTGCACTAGTTTGCAGTCCCACCAGCAGTGTATGAGTGTTCCTATCTCTCCACATCCATGCCAACATTTGTTGTTTTGGGACTTTTTGATAAAAGCCATTTTCACTGGAGTTAAGTGATATCTCATTGTGGTTTTGATTTGAATTTCTCTGATGATTAGAGATGTTGAGCATTTTTTCATATGTTTGTTGGCCATCAGTCTATCCTCTTTTGAAAAGTTTCTGTTCATGTCCTTTGCCCATTTTTAATGGAGTTATTTGATTTTCTTTTGCTGATTTTCCTGAGTTCTATATAGATTCTAGTTATCAGCCCTTTATTGGATAAATAGCATGCAAATATTTTCTCCCATTCTGTAGGTTGTCTATTTGCTCTAGTGGTAGTTTCTTTGGCTGTGCCAAAGCTTTTTAATTTGATCAGATCCCATTTATTTATTTTTGTTGCTATGATTGCTTTTGGGGTCTTTTTCATAAACTCTTTGCCTAGCCAATGTCTGAAAGAGTTTTCCCAACATTTTCTTCTAGAATTCTTATGGTTTCATGCCTTAGGTTTCAGTCTGTTATTCATCGTTGATTTTTGTGAGAGGTGAGAGATGCAGATCCTGTTTCAGTCTTCTACATGTGACTATCCAATTTTCCAAGCTAGAGTTCTTATAATGAATGTCAACTAATATTTGTACATACACGGATGGTATTGAGCTATGGAGTATATTAGATGGGTTCATACAATGCTACAACAGCAAACTCTAGAAGCTCTAATGCTTTCACTGGTTTTTGCCTGTCATTTTGCTATTGATTATGACTTGGCACCATATTCAGCTTTGTCCCACCTCTGATTTGATCTGGACAAACCAAACTTGGGTAATTTTCACATATTGGGCTGAACTGCATTGAGTTTTGGGGAATATAACAGATAAAAGAATTAGTAAAATGGAATCATTTCTCATTTACATTTTTCGAGTTCCTGCTCTGTGTAAGGCACTGTGCTAGCTTCTGGGTATGGAAGCTAAGGATGAAGAAGAGCTGGCAATCCAGTGAGCAAGACAGTAAGGAGGACACAGGTGGCTGTCCCAAAAGGGTTGGATCACAGGTTTACAGAGATATTCACTATGTGCAGTTACAGTGGCTGGGGTTGTGATGGGTAAAGGGTTACCAATTTAGAATATTCTCTGCCACCTTTTGTATGTGGAGAAAAAAGATGTCTGGAAACACCCTAATGAGTTTTCAATTTGTGAGCTACTTGGCATCAAGTTAGAGTAAGTGGCAGATGGAGTTTCTTGCCAGGTCAATAACTCGAATGTATATACCCATATATTTGGAATTTTCTTAAGGGTAATTCTTGGAAAGGAGGTCTATCCTGAGAGAATTATTAATATAATGCAAGTGGGCTTAAGTTATCAGAAGTCCTATTGTTGCCATGTCTTTAGCTATTTATGATACTCAGAAAAGAAAAGAATGTGAATATATGAAATGCTGGTGTCTGATTCTTCAATAATAAAAGAGATTGGGGAAGAAGGAGGCAGTCTTCAGCTCCTAAAAGTGATGAAGACAATATTCAAATTAGTTTGATCTCTCTAATTCTTGGAGTTCATCCAAGGGAAATTTTCCCAAGGGTCTTTGGAAACAGAATTCATTCTATCCCTAGTTGTTTCTAAGGAGGAGGTAATTAAGAAATCTTTTGTTCTTTAACCTTTTTTATACTCACCAAATTCTTAGTGAGAACCAAGAATGTACCTTTTGGATGCTCTGGTGTGGGTAGAAGAGTTACCACAGATAAAGTCTAAAGGAAAACCTTCCTACCCAGGCTAGGTGGGTGGTCTCTCTCCTAGAGCTTCTTGCTGATGTGCTTATGTGTAGTGCCATAGAGAGGGTCCTCCAGACACCAAAAGTGCCGACCAGATGTGTTTGTTGAATGTGTCACTGTCACACAATAGGAAATTACATCATGTCAATTGATAATTAATATTTTGGGAGTGGCATTTGCTGCCCTGCCCAAGACTGTGTTTGGGGCTCTGCTGACTCCATAGTTATCTCTAGAAGGTTCGGTCCATAGGAATGGTCCAACTTCAACAGTTCTCTTGTCTCCTCAACATTTTGATGGCTGTTTGTTTGGAACTAATGATGTCTTTTGCCCACATACCTGTGGCTTTCTTGCATAGGGCTTTTCCCCTTCTTTGTATTCTAGTTATGTACATTCTTGTGTCAGTGAATCAGTGATAAGCTTCATGAGGGTTTACTTCTACATATTTCTGTAGTCTTGACATACTGAATACTGATTTTGTGTGTGTATATGTGTGTGTGTGTGTTTGTGTGTGTGTGAGAGAGAGAGAGAGAGAGAGAGAGAAAGAGAAAACATCAAGGTAACTTTAAAGCAGCAGGAAGGAGGAAATTAAGAGAGCTACACACATTAAAAAGTGGTGGTAATGGTGGCGTAGATGGCATGTCCCACCTGTTTATTTTGGTAATAGACATAGTGGGATATGTGTGCATTAGTCAATGCACTGTAGGATGAAAGTCAAGTTCTTATTTCAGCTACTTAGTCACATCTTTCTTTTTGACCAGCTTCCTTGCTTTAGTTACAGCGTCTCAGACTCCAAAATAAATGAAGTTCAGCACTGCACCAGAATCGCGGGGGATACTAAAAGTTGTATGTTGATCCCTGACCTCCTTTGGCTTATAATCTGGTAGAGAATTTCAGTCTAACTGCCTTGAAATCACTAGATAACTAGGCAAGAAGATACTTCAGGTGCCCAGGGATGAGAGTGATGAAGAAGGATTGGATAAATTGAAAACATTTTAAAATTAGGATTCAGCCATCCTCTTAAAAAGCGAATGGCATTTGGACAAGTGAAGAACCAAGGGGGAGCATCCCATGAGAGGACTGCGGATGTGACTCGAGGCTTGGTGGTGGCGGCCTGCCCTGGGCACGGCTCTTTATTCTCATAAACTTTAGTCACTTTCAGTAAAAGGTAATCTGAAGACACAGGCACACCCTGAGTACATTGCAGAGGGAATACCGACACAGGAAAGGAGACTGCCCACACTCCTAAAACTTCTTCATTGAGAATGACAGATAAGACCATGGTTTGGACTAGGAAGGATGGGAACAAGGTAATCTATTCTGGAACTAAAAGTAGAAACTGTTAAAATAATTTAACATATGTTAATTATTCATATGTCTAAGTTTTATTCACTACATTTGTCATTATTTTTTTATGGAAGGCAACTATATCTTCTAATGCACTGCTCCTTGTAAACTTCTATTCTTTTTTAAGCTTTAACTCCAAAGTCATCTACTCTGTAAAGCCTTCTCTGGCCCCAGATCTAGCAGACTTATTTGTTGCTGTATCTGGTTTCTCTTTGAACCTTTTGGGTATGGCCACCAGGACAATGATGTCCTTAAATTGCAGTGGTTTGGTATGAGTCTGTCTTCTCACTAGACTTGTAGATTTTTAGCATAAGGCTGCACATAAGTTCACAGTAGGTGCTCAATAAATTTATGAGGAAATAAATATTCTTTGGGGTCATTTTTAGCTCTAATAGTTAGCCCATGGGACTGATCCAGTGAAACATTTCTTAATGTTATTAGATAGAGAAATATTATAAAGGTAAAGATGGACATAGGTTGTTCAGCTACTCACTGCCTTCACGATTTTATTGTATCTATTACCACTGTGCTATTATTTAGTTAATCTTTTTTCTTTTGCTCAACTTACTTAATTTAAGAGAAAATTTTTAAGAAAATGAGGAACATGTGTATAATTTGCTGTATAGAGAAAAACATTCAAATACATTAAAATATGAAGTGCTAATTCCATGTATTATCTAAAACCACTCTAACTAGTGGTAAGTGGACCACTCTCTAGGAAACGTGGCTCCAGGGCTTTCATGAAACATCCATTTTCCTTACTCCAAAGCACCCTTACCATGTACGTGTTGTCTATATTTCTCAGATGTCTCCACTGAAGCACTATACATGGCAGGAGAGAAGAGTTATGTCCCCCTTCCCTACCTATAAGAGTGGCCAAGCTACCCAGGGTGGTCTGGCATACAGCTTCAAATTGGCCAATTATACATTTTTTTGAAATCTTCATTTTTTTTCCTGATAGTCATAGACATTTTTTTTTTTTTGAGACAGAGTCTCACTCTGTCGCCCTGGCTAGAGTGCTGTGGCATCAGCCTAGCTCACAGCAACCTCAAACTCCTGGGCTCAAGCAATCCTTCTGCCTCAGCCTCCCGAGTAGCTGGGACTACAGGCATGTGCCACCATACCCGGCTAATTTTTTCTATATAGTTTTAGTTGGCCAATCAATTTCTTTCTATTTTTAGTAGAGACGGGGTCTCGATCTTGCTCAGGCTGGTCTCGAACTCCTGAGCTCAAACGATCCTCCCGCCTCGGCCTCCCAGAGTGCTAGAATTATAGGCATGAGCCACCTTGCCCGGCCAGTCATAGACATTTTGCTTCTATACCAGGTTATATATTTTTAATTATTTTCACACAAAGATATATTTTCCTTCCAATATTTGAGTGAAGTTGAGTAAAATTAATGATTTGGGATACTGTTAATTTTGTGATTTTTGAGTATAACCTATTACACCATCATGCACCACACCACGAGAAGCTAGTCTCCAGTAAAGCACAACATCGAATTATTATAGATGGTCTCCATCTTAGTACTACGATGTAGTTGAGTTATAAAGTTTCCCCAGTGAATAATGTTAAAACTGAAATACAAGGAGACTGAGGTTTGCAGGACATTCTAGGAAGAATTTATCTACTGAGACAATGAGAAGTGAAAGACAGAGGCCATTATCCAGATAATTTTAGAACAGACTTAAAAATTATCTTTTGAAATTTAGTTCTAGAGGAAGTTAAGAACTAGTTTTTATCGACAGAGGCCGGGGAGCTCCTCCTTCCCACTTTACAAGAAGATGTTACTCTTTATTCTCACTAGCTTTGGTCACTCTCACCCAGGCCTCAGTGATGGTGTTCAGCAGGGGGCAGGGGTGGGGTGGGTCAGTGCCATTGAACTACACATTCCTCCCAACTGGAAACAGCTGTAGATTTTGTGGACAATGTATCACAGAAGTTAGTGACTAGGTCAAGATTTTCCATCCGTCAGTTGACTTCAGTATGCTGGTTGGGAGCCCTGATCTAGACTTTTTCTATATTGCTCAACTTACTGGAAAATTGCTATATGATACAAGTACACCCTGGGTTGAGGCACAGCTGGGACAAGGACAATTGACTGGTAGATGTTTATTTGTTGGCTGATCTGATATCATTTCTAAATTTAAGAACGAAGAGGAGAAGCTCTCGGCTTTAATTTAGGATTCTGTTTCTGCACTTAACTGCTGGTGGAGGTGGCTGGCAGGTTGGTTAAGCCACCTTCATTCAGCTGGTAGGAGCCTTGTAAAACTGCCCAGAAGTCTACAGAATAAGCCCTAAGGGAAAAGAGAAAACTGTATTGGAGTCAGTTCTAAAGTCTGAGATTTGGTTTCAAATAAAACTGTGTATGTGGTCATTCTTATTTAATAGGAATTCTAGGGTTTTTAGTAATTTGAGATGATAGGATCAAGAAAGGGATTAATTATTTTAATGTAGCATGCACAGTCTTTCCTCATGATGTGAGTGTATGTGTGAGTATGTTTGTCTATGTGTGTGTGTTGGGAGGGAACCAATGGCCATTTAGAGAAGTTTCTGCCAACTATGACAGTGTTGCTGGCCAAGTCCCTGAGAGTAAGCTTTGGTGGTGACTGGCCTTTGGGCTGAAGACAATTAGCCCATACACTATTTCCTAGTCTACTTGGCTTCAAGAACCATCAGTAACTTTCCCCCAAAAGCAACAGAAACTGGAGCCCCTCTCTCCCGTGGTGAAGGTTGACTTGTCAACTCCCTATTCAGAGACCAGAGACGTTGGTATGAGATAAGACAGGATCTCTGCTCTGACCTCTGGCTGGCCTTTGGCCTACTTCTTTGAGTCTGTGTTTAGATGTTGGAAACTCAAGACCACAGCCACCATTCATCCACAGTCAAGTTGCCTCTGAGTTAACTCAGATGCTATGCCTGTAACAGGTCTCGTTTCTTGACAATATTTTGTTTGCAATCTTCAGGCAAACACTTACAGCTTCCAGGGATGCATCTACCCTGGTTCTCCTCCCAGTGGTCTCAGGCGGGTATGAGGGTGAAAAACTCTGAGTCTCCATGACCCACTCTATTTTTCAATGAACCTTCTCTCCACCTAGCTCAAGGTAAAGAATAGTTGCCACATGGGAATGGCATGCTCTGCTGTTCTATACCAAGCCCTCTTAAAAGCTAGAGATAGCAGGGATGTGTTAGGATTTGGGATTGGCAGACAGTCCTGTGTCTCTGTCAAGGGATGGTGCAGACAACTGACAGGAAGCTAAATTCCTACGAGGACCTAGAGCCAATGCAGGGCACTGCTCTTCCTGCTCACCTAGTTGCCCTCCAGAGCTGACCCCTCCCGCAGGAGCACAGAAGAAGGCTGGATCCTGAGCCTTGCCCCTCGCTCGCTGTGGGACCCTGGCATGCACAGGCTCACCTCTCTGAGCCCCTGTGTTCTTGCAAGTCAAAGGAGGGGTTTCTACACTTTTCTAAGGACACTTTTGTCTCTGAAATTCTCTGATGTGACTACAGCTGTGGGGTGGGGAAAGGAAGGCACCTATAGGGAAAAACTGGAGGCCAGTGGAATAGCACCAACCTCTAAGGAATTGCCTTTGACCACACTCAACACCTCCATCACTCCCTAGCATTTCTATTTGTTTGCTCTCTGACCTTTGGCAAATTACTTAACTTCTCTAGATCTCTGTTTCCTCTTCTATAAACTGAGAACAATAACACCATCCATGTCTGGTTATTGATATTGGTGTTTTTATTTTGAGGACCAAATGCCTACACATTCAAAGTGTCTAGCATAGAGTGGGCTTGTGGAGGTGCTCAGTACATGTGAATTTCCATCACTTTCTCCTTTCTCCCCCAATTTGCTTCACGGTGAGTCTTTCCCTGAAGAACTTGCTGAATGCTTGTTCATTCAAGCAGGCTGAATGTTCTGCTTAGGTGTTACCCACTTAAGGTCAAAAGTAGCATTCAGAACATCACTGATGCTCCTCAGAGCAGGAAAATGCCAAAGCAGAAACTGTCTAGTGTTCTTCATGTTTCCTAAAAACTCCAGACTGGTGCAAGGTGTGCCCCTCCCGGTGCTATCCCAACCTCCCGACTCTCAGCCCCTCCTTCCATACCTGGCTGCTTGGCCCTCACCTCTGTGAATTCTTCCCTGGTTACTCTAGTCAAAGAACCCTCTTCCAGGTCTGGAGCCCTCTCATGGTCACTGTCTGAGCCTACCTTTCACTTTCTCATGGAATGCCATTTGTATTTCTGTATTTGGCATTGGCATTTAGAAATCCTTTTGCCATGTAACATTGCACCTTCCTTTTGTCTCTTCATCTGGGTGGCAGATTTCATGATGGCAGGGAATGTGTGTTTTTCTACAGCTCCCTGAAAATAGCAAGCATTCCACATGTGGGTAGAGCCCACAGTAAAAAATGATTTTGGCCTTCCCATCCATTCTCATGGTAGTACCGAGTCTCCTCTCATACCACCTGTACCATCCTTTATTAATGTCTAATTTTCTCAACATCAGCCTCAGGGCTTCTTTTCATCACAGAGTAAAGGAGGCTTCTAAATGTTAACTTCTAAATTTGTGTTACTTTTAGAGTGATTATTTTACTTTTCTCTTCTTCTTACATGTAAAAAGGAGACCAGGCTTTCCTTGTCGTTGACTTCTGGATACCTTTCTGAGGTCTCAAAGATTTAGCCCTGGCCTAAACTCCCCTCCATGGCTTTTAAAGGTGGATAATATATTAGCCTCCTAAAAATGAGAACTTTTCTTTAAAAATGAATGTCATAAACCCTTGATTCCTTTTCCTCATCATTGCATGTCAAGAATTCCCGAAAATTGGAAATATCAATCGCATGAATCAATCTCTATTTGACCTATTCTCCATATTCGAATCCAAGTTCCTGCCTTAAAAGTTCTGCATTCCTCTGAAGCTAAATGATACAAAAAAATTGTCAAAAACACCCTTGCATTTGAATCACCCTGTCTCTCTCTGCGAATACGGGCTTATTCAGCAGATTGGCTCTCGGTGGAAGGCACTGGTTTCCGGGCTCCTTTGTGGCCTATTTGAAACAGACAGAGGCATCTCCAAAGTGGCTTTGTCAAAGGCCAAGGACATTTTTTCGGCATAGACTCTGAGTTTGTTGCCACAGAAACAAATAGAGTTCATTTTAGCTTTCCTAGTCTTTTTGGATTGACAACAAGAGCTAAGAGGGAGGCAGAAGCCAACAAGGCAGCATTGGGTAGCTAGAAGCCCAGAGGGAAGCTGAGAATTGTTGGCTCTGACTCCATGCTCACGGCGAGGCTGTGAGCAAGCGTCAGCCGTGAGCAAATGTCTGGAAAACCTCTCTGCTGGACATTTTCCCCGTAGACCCAGAAGCTGGACAATGTTGGAGTCAAGAGAATCTACCTTGAATCCCCTTGGTTCCTTGGGTAGTTCTCACTCCTGGCTGCACAATGAAATCACCTGTGAGGTAGTTACAGATTGCTCATGTCTGAGCCCTACTCCAGGACTGTTGAAGCAGAATCTGTTGGGATGAGTCCCAAGTATGGGCATTTTTGAAAAGATCTCTAAGGGATTCTTACATGTGGCCACAATGGAGAACCACTGACTGCTGATAGAGAGAAGTTAGGTTTCTTTTGGATACCTTGACTGAGCTTTTTATTTTTTCACTTCCATAGAAGAATTTTTTTTTGCATGTTTTATCTATTTATAACTACACTCATTACATTCTCCTTCATCATTTCCCTAACTCTTATCCCTCTTAGATACTCCTTCAGGAGTTAGAAAAGGGAGATTATATATATATACACACACATACACGCACACACACATATAAATATATGACACAATATATATGCTTTTTAATAAGCTTTTAATAGTAAAGCATTTATCTTGACTTCAGTAAGCATCTTCTCTATCTTATACAGTCCAGGAATTAGTAGCTGCATATACTGGGTTCCATACTTGAAACTGGGTGTCAGCTAAGGTCTAGTCCTAACTCTGTGATGCAATTTTGGCCAAGTCTTATAGCCTCTCTGAGCCATAGTTTCCTTACCTGTAAAATGAGGGAGTCAGAGCAAGTATCCTCCCAGGTTATTTTCAGCTGTAGCATCTATAGGTGACATTAATAATCACTGCTAAACATCATAAAGTCAGACCCACAGAAGAAGAGGAGAATCGTTTTCACAAATATGTTGGAATTAAACTCTTACCTTGTCTTTAGGTACTATATTAAGGAGCTCTGGTGTTAAAATAGGACCAAAACCTATCTTTGAACTACCTGGATTCTTGTCCCAGTTCTGCCTATAAAATGTCTGGCCAAGACTGATTTTTCAATTTTTCGTCTGTAAAATGATGAAGCTGCCTTTAGAATGACAGGGCTTCATTTCCCAGCATGTGTTCTGTGGAACCCTAGTCTCATAAGATGGGCCTTGAAAAAAAGGCTCTAGGGTTAAATGACTGAGAAATGTGGCACCATCTGACCTCCTCTTAGTCATTCATAATACACATTAGTGTTAAAGTTTCACACAATCACATAGTAAAGAACTCTGCTTTTCATTGTTTAACAGTTTTCCAAATAAGTGATCATTCTTGTTTGACTGAGGAACTGTGTTCCCAGGTTCAAGAAATACATGTCGGGAGATGTTGCTTGCTGCTGTGTGGCTTCCCAGAAGCCTTGGGTATTCCCATGACCAGTGGTATTTCTGATATGGTGACCTCCTGCCCCATTCTTGGGGTGCTGTTGCTACTGAAGTCTATATTACCCCTTCTGTGGGTCCTTCATTTCCCAACCTCAAAATCCAAAGTTTAGGAACCTGTCTGGTTGGTTGTAAGCAGTTCCAGGGAGACCATAGATCACCTATAAAAAAGAATTAGAGGAAAAAATTTGAACTGCATGAAGAATTCACTTGGTAATGAACAGGAGAAGATGAGAAAGAGAGAACTTCCATTGTCCATCATAGCTAGGAAGGTTGACAGACCAGGAACAGGAAGACCACAGGGAAGGCAATATTAGGTCCTTTCCCCTATTAATCATGATCTGTGATAAAACATGGATATAGATACTTTTAGTCTCTAGGATATTGCTTTTCTTATTCTTGATAGTTTATTCTTAGAGAATACCAGTAAGCTGGATCTAGGAGTGATCTTAGAAATTAGAGTCCAGATATGGCAAATAGGTTTACCATATGGTGCCAACTCTGACTAACAGTGGCTGCCTGGAACACTGGATTAAAAAGGAGGTTCAGTAGAGCTCCTTGTAACTCCTCATGGTGACTGCTGTATGTAAGATGGTGTCATATGAGTCAGGTATTTGCCATTCCTTATGTAGATGAGGAAATTACTTGCAGATAGGCAAACACATTTACCCAGATGCATACCAAGTTACTGATTGCTTTCTCCTTTCTCATTTATTGAGCATTAAACATCAATATTCTTAATACTTACAGGATAAAGAAATGGACCATATACCCTGGGGCTGTCTCAACCCAGCTGAAGTATGTTATCATCTGCTAAGCTTGAATAAATGGTGAGAGCTAATAGGGATCATTCATGCCCCAATTCAAGCCAGTTGCTTTTACTTTTCCTTGCCTTTGTTTGCCTATGAAAACATGGCCAGTGTTTGCAACCAAAGCTGGACCACTGACTCAGTGGTTCAGAAACCTTTCAGATTTTGTTGATTTCACATTTTTCCACGTGGGAAAAGGCTGACAGGTGTTAACATTGGGGAGCCACAGCCTCCCAGGTGCTTTCCAGCTCTGAGGTGTGCTTTTAGAGAATTAGGAGATGGCGTGAGCTTTCAGAGACAACAGTCTTTCCATTCACTAAGACTGTGCCCCCAAACACAGCCATAGATACCTGGCTTGCTGATGGGGCCATTACTCCCCTTCAAGACGCTGGTTTCTTTTCCTTGACTTCTGGCTCTCCTCAGAGGATGACTTACTTGGTCAGCCCCTATCAGTTCTGCTTCAAATATTCAGCTGCTCTCTTGATTCTGGACACTCTCAGCTTTTTATCGTCTTCTTTAGTAGCCATGCTGGGCATACCAAGTGCAGCACGTGGAAAAGAACCATCTACTGGGATCAGGAAAAGTTTCGTGCTCAAGCCTCCTGCCCAGCTATGATGAGCATATGGCAAAGAGACACTCCCTTCAATTGAGCCCAACATAAATTTTCCCTAAGCGTTATTAACAGTCGAGTCAGTTGATTATTACTACATGTCTAGCTCTCTATTTTGCAAACTGATAGTTTAGAATAAGTTCTATTACTTAAAAAAATCTATGTACCAGTATATGTATGTTTATAACTAAATGGAAAATGGCTTAGAAGATGACATGCCACGCTTTAGTTGTGGTTAACTTGGGGTGTGGGGGTGGAAGGGGGTTTGGGGTGGGCTTTGATTTCTGCTCTTTCTACTTCATACACATCAGTCTTGTTTGGATTTTTTTTTCTTCTGTTTTTTTTTTCTTCAAATAGGCATGTATTTTCTAATTGGAAAACATTAAGTAAATTAAAAGAACATTTACAAAATCTTAGAGATGAAGAGACTTCAGAGTTCATTTAGTCCTCTGATTCAAAATCTGCCGTGAATCTTTGTCAAATTTTCTAAACAATTCTGTGTGCATTTGTGTTGTGTATGTGTACATGTGTGTTAGGTCTTTACTTGGTATAATGAAGAATTAGAGACTCAATATCATTTCCCAGAACTTTAAACACTTATGGGTTTGTTAAAATTGTAATATTGGAACTACTAGTATAACCAATGTCTCCATTTTATTGATGAGAGGACTGAGGCTCAGCAAAGTTGTGAAGTGCTCACAACAATTGATTTAGTTGTGTTTTCTTCAACATACCACTCTGCCTCTCAATTTAATAAATATTCATTATTCATACAATACTTACTGAGTATATAACATTGATTAGACTAGGTTTTAGGAATAAATAAGAATAAACAGATACAGCCTTCTGGAGCTTGTGGTATAATATAATGGCTAGCAGCATTAGTTTACATACTATATGCTAAATCATTAAAATACTTTTCCTCTTTTATAAATAAATGAGCCTAATGCCATCTTATTTATTATATATCATCATTTTTATCTATAGTTCATTACTATTCTTTATATCAGTAATTCTGCTTAGTCCGTAATATTGTCATCTTGCCTTGTATTTGAACCATGCAAGAAACTTAAATGTTTTAAAAAGTTAGGCAGAACGAGTATGTGTCTTAGTCTGTGTTTTTGTAAAGGAATACCTGAGGCTGGTTAATTTATAAAGAAAAGAGGTTTATTTGGCTCACAGTTCTGCAGTCTGTACAAGAAGTGTGCTGTTGGTATCTGCTTCTGGTGAGGGCTCAGGCTGCTTCCACTCATGGGGAAAGGAGAAGGGAGCCAGTGTGTGCAGACCACATGGCAAGAGAGGAAGCAAGAGAAAGAGGAGGCGGTGCCAGGCTCATTCAACAATTGTTCTCTTGGGAACTAAGCATGAGGCCTCACTCTGGTAAGGATGGCACCAAACCATTCATGAGGGATCCACCCCTATGATCCAAAAACCTCCCACTAGGCCCTACCTCTAACACTGAGGACCATATTTCAACATGAGACTTGGAGGACCCAAACAAACCATATTCAAAACACAACATAATGCGTGCTCATGGTAAAATATCTGAACAACATTTAAATATCTAGAAAAAGAAGTGAGAGTCTACTTTCTCTGCTCACTGCCTTTAATACTCCTCTGGTTTCTGGAATTAACCACAGTTCATAGTCTTGTGTATGTTCTTCCAGAGCATTTCCTTTAGACTATATGCATAGATTTGGGATTACTTCTATTTGTTATGTAATTATATAATTATATACATATATAATTATGTATTTATTTCTCACAGAGTGGATTCACTTTATCTCAATTTGAACGATCCTGTCATTTCTGAAAATACGATCATCAACCAGTCTTAAGGAGCCAGCCCTTGACAGTTTCACCTACATACAGTCTGTTCTCAAAACCAAGTTGTGTTCAAAAGATTTTTGTTTTATAAGCTGATTATTTGGAACTTGGAATATGTATTCTTATAAAATGAGTTACAAATATGCATTAAGTGGAGGCTACAGCATCACAAGGAGAAGGTCAATAATGGAAAAGGAACATAGAAAGAGGGTTTGCTATGTGTGAAAATACTGTTAAGAACTTTTCACTGTTTCCTTTATTCTTCCATACATTTTTGTTATGGTGTCCTTATTCCAGACTATACAGACTGAGCAGCTAATGTTCAAAGTGACTGAGTAACTTCCCAAGCATCACATAGGTTGTCAACGTCAGAGCTAAGGGTCTGGTCCAGGTGTGTTTGATTCCTAAACAGGTGCACCTTCCAAGGCCCTGGAAGTCTGTTTAATGGGGGAAAGGTGTGCTCAGAGACACATATTCAGCCCCAGGAGGTGGTATGGGGTTTGCCTCTTGTTCAGGTAATCATGGAGGGAAGGACCAGGAAGCTAAAGAAGATCTGTCCCCACCATGCCTCATTCACACCCCAGTCAATGACTGTGTCAGGACATGCTGGCTATTGCTATACAGTGCTAGTCAGCAAAAATACCTTGCTGGACGTTTTCTCCCCCTGCCCCCTCAGATCCATTGTGTAGCCTTCTCCATCCTGCTCTGTGCCTTGTGAGGTTGACTTCCTTGGGCTCCATCAGCAGGCTGGCTCCCCTTTCCTTTGGCTTCTGATTGTGTTTGCCCAGTGGGAAGCATCAGTAGGAGACTGGAAGGTGTGAGGGAAGAAATGTCAGGGCCCTCAGCCCCCTGGCACCTTTCCTATCAGAGTTATTATATTTGCTATGGCTGGTTTCCTATACCGAAAGCCACAGCTCCCACTGGATGGCTTTCCCCTACGTTCTTGGCTGTCCCTAAGTCCCAGCAAATACTTCTTCTCCTTGTACCTTCACGCCTGGGGCTGGCAACAGTGCTCTATGCTTACTAGCCCAGGTGCTTTACCGTTTCTTGTTGGTATAACACAACCTTGCCCACACTCTTGTAAATGTCCCTTCATTCAACTCTTTTTAATTATCCCTTTTGAGCGTGGCAGCATCTGTTTGCTGCCAGGAACCTGACTGATTTGGTAAATAAAACCAGGTTTTGTTCTAGAAAACAGATCCTCACTATGGGATGGTGTTAATTATGTTGCTCACATATTTGTTGAGGGCACAGGGCACAGATAATCTCCTTGCCAGGGTGAAATAGATAACGTGGTATGTGGTGGAGTAACAATTACTCAAATTGTCAACAGCTGCTGCAGGGGATGCGTGCAGGTGAAGGGAAGGCATCGGGAGATTGTGTGACTGCGGCATAGTTGTTTTGTCAGGTGATTTAGATTACCCAGCCTGGCTACTTATGAAATCCTAGAGAGCAGAAACAGAGAAAAGGACGAATCATCATCCTTGAATGCCCAACTCAGGGCATGCAGAAAATCCAATAGCTCTTTGGAAGTATTTAAAGACGTTTTTACCTTCCGACCTGCAGGGCAAATGTATCTAGCCCAGGGCAGCTTCTCAAGAATCTATCTGCTATAGCTGCAGGGCAAACATGATTAAAGATCATCTGAAGCTAAACACATGTACTATATTCTTCCATTTTTCACCTGTTAACAAAGATTTCTAGGGGCTCACAACCTGGTAAAATAGAAGGTGCATGTGCTAAGGATTCAAATGTACCTGGGATTGGCTTTCAACTCTGACACATGCCACCTATGTGGCATTGGGCAAGTTAATGAGTCACTCTGAAAGACAAGCTGGTACATTAATAAATATGCAACACTACTTGGTCTCTTAGAATAAGATAAAGGCATGGGTGGAAAAAGAGTGGGTCCCTGAGATATACGATGGGGATATTTGGGCAGACACAAAGAAGATTGAGGACTGTGAACCTCTAAATTCCCTGGATCCCCTTCATTGCCTAAGGAAGAAGTCCTGCTCCTGACTGAGTCACATCTGAGCCAACCAGGCTTCTCCTGCGCATCCTTTGCAAGCCCCCCTAGGAGAATCGTAGTGCAGGCCTCTCCTGTTTCGCAGTATAACACGATCCCTTCTGCAGATAACTATCCTCCCTTTGAACAGCTTCTGCTTTGCTACTGGGCTCTAGTAGAAACTAAATGCCCACCCATATTAGTTATTTTGTGTGTGTGTGTGTGTGTGTGTGTGGTTACTGTAACAAATTATCACAAATCTGGCTGCTTAAAACAGCAGCAATTTGTTTTCTCGCCATTCTGGAGGCTCAAAATCTATAAGGTGTCAGTAGGGCCACGTTCTCTTTGAAGGCTCCAGAGAACAATCCTTCCTTGCCTCTTTCAGTTTCTGTTGTTCTAGGAATTCTTTGGCTGGGACTATGCAGCTCCAATCTCTGCCTCTATTTTCACATGGCTTTCTTCTCTGTGTCTCTTCAGTGTCTTCTTCTCTTCTGTCTCTTATAAGGACACTTATCATTGGATTTAGGGCATACCCAGTAATTTTGATCCCTTCTCAAAATCCTTAATTTTGTTTGCAAAAGTGCTTTTTCCAAGGAAGATTACATTCACAGGTTCTGTGGGACACATTTTTGGGGGGAGCCACCATTCAATTCATTACACTGACGATGGAAAACTGACCATGTGACCTGAGCTGCCTATGATGAACTGGGTGTTATCTGACCCACCATTCATAAAGCTGGAAATGCGCAGCAGCAAACTGTCAGGTGTAAATGGCATAGACAAATTGGTTTAGTACTAGAAGGTGACTTACTCTTTCAATACCTACTCCTGATACATTGGCTTCCTCTGACTTTACACTCCTGCCTTGTGTAAGTTTCTTATAACCATGTGACTGTGAAGAAAAAACCTGGGCCTGACTTTTGTACAGGTCTTAGGATATGCAGGCACAAGGCAGAAGTGAATAGCCACTGCATTATAATCCCAGCCCCAAAAGACCATGGTGAAGGGAAATTATTACAATTAGAAGAATTTTAAGCAATATATTTATTTGGTCATTTACTTAGGCCACAAAGATGACTTCAGGTTTGTGTCTACATCTACATGGGCAGTGGCTAAAAACTTAACGAGTTGTTCAGGGACTTTAAAACAACATGATATGAAGATTGGTGACAAAGAGAAATGTATGAGGATAGATTTCCTGTAATGGGCTCAGAAGATTCTTTTACCATAGAAATACCTATCAGAGAGCATTTCATTGGAGAGAGGCTGTTGATAATGATGCGGACAAGATGAAAGCATCCTGTGGCTGTCATTCAAAATATTTCTGAGCCAGCATGGTGCTTATGCCATAGGCCCCTTATAAAAAATTTCTATGGCAGCAAGGGTTGAGGCCGGACAATGTGATCTCCCTCATCAGGACTGATCTGACTACTGACACTGCTCAGTATCTAACCTGTCAACAGCAGAGACCAATCCTGAGCCTTTGATATAAGATCCTTCTCTAGGGGGATCAACCTGCTACCGTATTACTGTACTCCTTCCATCACGGAGGCAGCAGTCATTTCTCCTCACAGTAATAACTATATATTGTATTAATAAATGCATATTTTCTGCCTTGCCCTCAAGTCTTCTGTCAGTACCACCATTCCTAGACCACAGGATGCCTATTTCCCCCATTTTATCCCATATCATACATCGAATGGCCAATAGAGTGTGGCAGTGGGTTCATGCCCACTAAAGCCACTGCCCCATCATTCATATAATCATGGAATGAACTCCTGCAGGCTCAGCTGTGATTACAGGGAGACAGTGAACTGTGAAGTTAGGGTATATGCCTCCAATCTGCGGTCAAAATATGGTACTATTTCTCTAATAGCCAGCATTCATGGATCTGGGAATCAAAATGTTGAGGTGGAAGAGGTCCTTCTCACTATTATACCTAATAACTCACTTAAAGAATTTTTTCTTCCTGACTCCACCACTCAGGATTGGTGGTTTTGGAGGTTCTAGTGCCCCAGGGAAGAATAGCTCTAAGAGGGGAGGGTAATGATTCCATCAAATTGAAAATCGGGACTGACTGGCTTCTCATGCTGCTGAATCAACAGGCAAAGGTAGGAGCACATTGTCCCCCATTCTTGGCCTGTGTTTTGGTATTAGAGAACATTGATGTTGGCCTGTGTTTTACATGTTTCATGTGGGTGTGTGAGTGAATTGACAACACGTCATGATGGCATATCAGGTGATTGGAATTATGTGTTTTCTAGATTGGGGACACATGATTTTTAATTGGACACAAGGAAAAAGGAGATACTGAGAGATAAAAGTAGTGATTGTGCTAGATGTATATTCTCTGACACTTTAGATCTCTCTGCTACCCTTTCCTACCCAGCTCTGTGCACAGAGGGGTTGATCTCTGAGGACTACTTTAACCAGGCTCCCAGGCACAATGGCTTTTCGTGGCAATAGCAATGGCAATGGCAGATCAGAGTACTGGAGGAAAGAAAGACCACGCTGTGCGTTTCCTGGCTCCATCCTGCCTGGGCCACAGTGTGGCACTGGCTGTTTTCCTCCTTCTGGAGCCCTGGCTCCTGTTGCTTAGTCCTATCCTCCAGCTGTGACTCTTGCTGGGCATCAGTGACTACTCTTGCCCTGTGCCTTCAGTCTTTAAATTAAAGGCTCCCAACACTGACCCTTGTTGGTTTCCCTTAACTCTGTCCTTATTTACTAATAGCCCTTTCATGAAACTCTCTTTGGTCACCCATTTGAATGACTGATCTCTTTCAAATGGGTGACTAAAAAGAGTTTCATGAAAAAATCAAGGCCGTGCTCTTCTATTTAGGATAGAGAATCCCTGCTTTGCGCATCTCCACCAGCTCACGTGCTTGCATATCAAGAGCTGCTTGCCCATGGTTTGTGTGCGTATGTTGAGAGAAGTACAGATCCAAAGACAGCTTCTTTTCCTTGGGCTCTGGTCACTTCCGGAACAGCCACTATAGGTTTTTTTTTCTTCTGTGTTATGAAATTTCAGTCCTTGCCTTGCCCATGTGCCAAGTCCTCTGAACTTAGAAATGGGTGCATTATTCACTCTGTTAGCATTCTAGTGAACAAAGCCAATTTACCCTAGTCTTCAAGTGGTAATAAAGACAATAGTCCATTACTAGGCTATAAGCTTGCTTTATTCATCATTTGCAAATATTTAGTGAATACTTACCGTATGCCAGACACTGTTCTAAGATCTGAAAATATGGAACTGAGCAAAAAACAAAGACTCTGCCATTGTGTGGCTTGAATCTCATTGAATACATTTTTGCAAGCAGTGGCCACATCTACTTTCTTCTTTATGGTATTGGGGGCACTGCGATAAAAGCTCAATGAATAATTATTAAATGAATAAAGATGAGGATTGGAAAAATTATAACAATTACAGGTACACAGTGCAATTTAATCGTGTGTGTGTGTGTGTGTGTGTGTGGTCTTTATAATGCTGGCCTGTCTCATCTCAAATCACCTAGCACTGAGGAAGCTGTGAGTACTCAATCAAGTTTTGCCAGGTTCCTCTCAGTTCCAGGTCAAATATCTGAAACAATCAGGATACCAGTCTTACTGTTGCTGCTCCAGCATTGTACCCATGACATCTTCTGGAAAAATCCCATATCTCTTGCTTCACTGCTCTGGATGCCTCTCTTGGGGCAAGTTTTGTTGAGCTGTCTGGGCTCCCTGGTCTGCTATGTCCCAATCACTTCTCAGCTCACTTCAGTCCCCGTTCAACAGGATTCCCTGCCTAAGCTTCCCTCTAGACTCATTTCATCCTTTCCTCTGGCCCATGCCTTTTTTTTTTTGAACCTCAGCTCTCTTCCTCTACTTCCTGGATTATTGACCTGACGTCTGTCAATCAAACCCGGCCCATGGTGCCACTGGGAGTCCTGCTGACAGACAGATCGGTGGTGTGTCAACAGACCCATTTTGTCAAATGGAAATTGGAAGAAACCTAAAATAACACAGTAGATGATGGAAAGCGAAGTCATTTATTCCAGATATAGCTCATTCCCAGTAGGTCTCTGCTATGGCATTTCCTCTTCATACTGTATTTTTTTTTTTCAGCTCAAAGTCAAATTAAAAGATGTGCATGCTGACACTCATAGTTGTACCTTTTCATTGTTGAGATGGCTGGTGTGTGGTCAGGGTTTTTCAGCTCTCTGTAGTTTTGTGTCAAAAGTCACTATGACATGGGGTGGAAAGACCCGCAGGGGAACAATCTTGCTCACAGTAGAGCTGAAATCAAAGGAATGTTTCAGGCTGTGAGAAATGGCTTCCTGCTCCCTGGCTCCAGACTATGAGCACTCACACCTTAGAAAAAGTAATCTGGAAAAAGTGAGGTATGGAAGGATGGGGATTTTCACATTGCAGCAGAAGATATCCATAGTTTCTTTTCAGGTTAAATGTACGTGGGTGGTGCATGTATAAGTGCTCATAAATTGTCTACCCTGCTATTGAATTCAGCCCCCTCCATATGTGTCAGCGTGAGCTGAGCTGAGGCCAGTGGAATAGGCCAAAATATACCAGAACTGCTGCCAAACTGACGACAGAGGGTTTGAAAAGTCAGCTAGAGAGACCTGTGAACCCAGTTATTAAAGTAATAGATTTCTTGTCCTGAGCCTCTACACACATGCTATTTTTTTCCCCTTTGGGGTGGAATATGAAATGAGAAGGTACTGATGGAGAAATTGGCTTTCTTCTCTAGTTGAAGAAGTAGCATTTGGTGACTTAGAAAACTGTTTAGAAATTTTAGGTAAAACGCATCTTGTGGCATTCCATAGGATGTTCAAATTGCCTATTATAAGACACATATTTCCTGTTTTTTTGCTTTTTTTGTTTAAGAATGCAAACATTGCTAGAAACACCATCATTCATTTTTAGTAGATTGAAAAAAATTGATTTCCAACATTTATGAAATGGTTATCAGAAAAAAAGCACGCTGAACCCCCAAAGGGAAGTGGTAAGGTTCTATGCAAATATTTCCCACTAATGCCTACTGCTTGCTTTTTACAGGTGGCTACTTTGATTGACTGATCGATTGATTGATTAGGGTTCAACTTTGTTTAAATGTGAGGCATTTTTGAGGTTGGGAAGGATGAAGGAAGTTAGGGAAATTAGAGAATAATTGCATTTGAAGGTTGGGCAAATAAAATTTAAATAGCTTGGTTATAGCTCAGATTTTCTCTTTATGCCTAGTATAATGTTTATTAAGTGATGCAAAATATATTGAGTGACAACTGCCTACAGAGACTCTTATAAGGATATAACCAGACTTAGTGGATGTGCTGATTGCTCCTGGGACAAAGATTTTTGAATGAAACATTCTTAACATCTGGGCAAGTATTAAATTGAGCAGGTAATTAAGTTACATTACTTTGAGGTGATAGAGTGGCCCTGCTTGGATTCAGTTCAAGTATTCATATGTGGGTCTGGTATGAGGATTCTTGCATACAAAATTATTTGGTGTCATTTAAAATGTCCCTCACTATGTACTCAATGAAATTATCATAAGATTTTTGTTGTTTTGTTTTTAATGGGCAAAGGGGAAGATGCTTTAGAACACAATAAAACAGTTGACACACATGTCATTTAAGAAAACTGAGAACGAGGTATAATCTTGTTAGAGAGTCTTTCTTGCTTCGTCTAGATAATGGGTCCAGGAGACAAGGCATGGCTGGGCATGGCGACAACAGCCATGAAAGCCACTAGATGGGACAACTGAGATCTTCAACAAGAAATTGTTAATAGGGACCAAGAAGAGTTTGTAAACCATTGTCAGAGGAAGGGAGGAAGTAGGAAAAACTGAATGTTTCAGATATTCCATCATCACTGCAGCTAGAACATAGTAGGTACTCAGCAAATATTTGTTAGATGAATGAAAGTGGATAAAACTAAAAGGTGGGAGTGGGAAGGAGCAATATCAAAGGATCTAAAGGTCCTATCATATGGATTTTTGGGGAAGCAGGTTGGCTTTTTAAATTTTATTTATTTTTTTCACAGTCCAATAGAACTTTCTTTTTAATAAATTTCAAAATATTAAGGGAGTACAAATGCTTTTGGTTACATGGATCGCTTTTGCCCTGGGAGCTCCTGTGTTAGGCACATATATATTTAGGATTGTTACATCTTGTTTAATTGCTCCTTTTACCATTATATGATGACCATCTTTGTCTTTCTTTATCTTTGTTGGTTTAAAGTCAATTTTATCTGATATGCAAATGGCTACATCTGCTTTCTTTGATTTGCATTTGCATGGAATATTTTTTCCCATCCTTTCATATTGAGTCTGTGTGTACCCTTGTGGTTTAGACAGCAGATACTTGGGTTGTGTTTTTTCATCCATTCGGCCAGCCTATGTTTTTTGAGAGGAACATTCAGATTATTAACATTGAGTGATAGAATTGATATGTGGGATGTTGAAGCTGTCCATCATGTTGGGTAGTAACTTATTGCTTTGTTTCCCTCTTGTGCTATTGTTTTATAAAAGTTGTGAGTTTTAGGGATTTTTTGGTGCTTTTACACTGGTTGGTATCTGTTGTGCTGATTTGTGTATAATGCAGTTCTGAGTATTTCCTGTAGGGCAGATCTAGTCATGGCAAATTCCCTCAAGGTTTGCTTGTCTGGAAAAGACTTAATTTCTCCATCAATTGTGAAGTTTAGTTTTGCAGGATGTGAAATTCTAGGGTGGCAGTTGTTCTGTTTAAGAGAATTGAGGATGGGGCCCCAATCCCTTCTGGCTTGTAAGGTTTCCACTGAAGTCTGCAGTTAGCCTGATGGGTTTTCCTTTGTAGGTTATTTGTTGTTTTCATCTTGCTGCTTGCAGAATTTTCTGCTTCATTTTGACTTTGACCAGATTGATTACTATGTGTCTTGGAGATATCCTATATGCTATGAGTCTTCCTGATGTTTGATGACCATCTTGAATCTGTGTGTCTGAATCTCTGGTGATACCAGAAAAATATTCCTCAATAATTCCTTCAAATAGATTTTGCAAACTTTTAGCTCTGTCTTCTTCTCCCTCAGGGATATCTATAATTCAAATGTTAGTTCCCTATCTCTCTCAGTGATTGCTCAAACTTTTCCTCTTCTCTGCCTCTTTGAATGACTGAATTATCTTGAAAGCCTTATCTTCAGGTTCTGAGATTCTTTCTTTTCCTTGGTTTAGTCAGCTGTTGAAGCTTTCCGCTGTGTTTTGAAATCCCCTTAATGATTCGTTCATTTCTTTAAGTTCCATTATATCCTTTCTTATGTTGTCTAGCTCTTTAGCAACTTTTTCATTGATTTTCTGAAATGTTTTTTTTTTGTTTCATTTTGCTGATTTTCAACTTTCTCTTCAATTCCATTCATCTTATTTGCCATCAATATTCTGAATTCTAATTCTGTCATTTTGGCAATTTCCTTGTAGGTGAAGTCCAGTACTGAGGCTTTATTGTGATCCCTTGGGGTGCTGAACAATTTTCTTTTCATGTTGCCAGTATTCTTTTGCTGGTTTCTTCTCATTTGGCTCTTCTCTTGGCTCTGAGTTAATAGGATGCCAGGGCACCTTTTCTCCTTTGGTGGAAACTCTCTTATTTAGTTAGGGGAAGGGTAGGACCTTAGATGGAGCTTTTGTGTCCTAATCTGGAATGTTGTCCTGTCAGGGGAGGGGTGGATGCATTGAGAGCTTGTAGAACAGCTGTACTGTTTTGACCTATTCCCCTGTGATGGCCACAGTTTGAGCCAGTGCTAGATGATTTCCATGTGGGGTGGAGGGTTGTTCCCTAGCTCATTGTTGGAAGTTTGATTTGGGGGCTGGATGCAACCCTCTCCATAATAGATATTGCTGTAGGGTATTACTCTGGCTGGGGTCACCCAGTGGAGGTGACAGTGGAAGCTGGGTAAGTCTATTTAGGTAGTGGTTGTAGATGACCAGGTTGTAAGCATTTGTACAAACCAGGTCTAGGAGTAATGGCTACTCAGGGCTCAGTGAGGGGAGGGGTGCCCAGTAAAGTGTTAGACCTTGGGGGAGGTTTGGCTGGCCCAGCAGCAGTGGGGGAGAATCAGTGGTGGGGTCTTGGGGCTTAGGCACAACTCTGGAATCTCAGGGGCAGTGTTGCAGGCCTGGCAGGGGCCCTGGAGTTACGGAGCAGAGCCTCAGACTCAGGTGCAGTGAGAGCTTCAGAGCTGGCTTTGGGGACTATAGGCCATTCCACCAGTGTGGAAACTGCCAATACCCAGTTGTGTAGGCAGGGGTTCATCTCAGTGGCCATGGGACTGTATAAGTGGGCTGTAGCTGCTAGTTGGCCAAGGTTCTCCCCCTACACCTAGGACCCACTCAATCAGTTGCCCAAGGCTTCCCAGGTGGTGCCTATGGCATATGAGGATCCTCCTCTGCTCAGACCCCATGCAGGGGGGAAGGCATGCTCAGCCCGCAGTCACAGGACACAACACACGGGAGCATCTGTTCCATCTGCTCTCTCCCCTGCCTTGTGGGGGTGATGCAAAGGCTACTGTTGGAATGCTGAGTCCCGAGAGGACTTGGCACCATGCACCAGAGTGATGAGGATGGCATCAGTTGCAGAAACCCAGGATTGGCAGCCACCAGATCTCTGCTGCATCTTCCCTTTAGTGCAATGTCTCTGCACACTCTGAGCAGCTCTCTGATCAGCCCAGGGGTCTGCAGTGGAGGAGGAAGAGCCCTCACAGCTCAAGCTGTCTGCAACTTTTATTCTTCTCCTAAAAACTGGTGCCCCCTCAGGTTGCTTTTATTCTTCTGTCTTCTCCTTTTCCCAGCAGTGTGAACTGTATTGGGACTCTTAGCTTAATCTCTGAGATTGTGGATGGGGCTTATGAATAAGAATTGGCTACTCCCTGTTTGACTGAGTCAGTAGATGCTGTAATGGGCTGTACACTTGTTCTCCCTGTCAGTGGCTGGTGCTTGCAGGAAAGACTAAACTGCAGTAATGTTCTTTTGTGCTGGTAATAGGCTCTAGCCCTCAAGAAAAGCACATGAATGCCCTGTAGCTCCCAGGGGATTGCTTGAACTCCACCACAGCAGAGGTTGGTAGAGGAGCAAGGCTGGGTGGGGTTAGGTTGGATGAACTTGCCTTCAGCATATATAAAGGTAGGTTCTAGCGCTGTCTCAGCAGGGATCAAAGGTCAGCTCCCAGGCCGCTGGGGAAAGCTGCAGGGAAAAGCCACTGGGAAGGGGGCCAAAACGGCTTCACTAAACCAGAAAGTCTGCTGCTCATTTGGAAGGGGCCATCTGCGATTCACCGACTGGCTATCAGGATTGAGCTCTGCCCCTCTCACTTTACCCTTGCACCAAGAATCTCCCTCCAGTGTCTGGTTGCAAACAGATGCCTGAATTTGCCAAGTAATGGCATCATGGGCTGGGAACTCCCTGCCCAAGGATCTGCCCCAGTCTGAAACCGCTGCTTTCCTATGGGGGATGGGTGCTCTACCAGATCGCCATGGCTCAGACCCACACTGTACTCTCTAGTCAGTTCTGCCCAGGTGGGCTCCCTTGCCTCCTGAGTCTAGCTCCCAAATCTCCCCTTTGTGCCCCCTAACAACCCAATTGAATCCTGGGGGTACAGGACCCACCCAGCATGTCTGTCCCACTGGCAGGCATCTCTGGAGAGTGCTAGTGAGTGGGGAACTCCCAGACCAAGCACCCCTGGGTCCACTGCAGCTCCTCAAGGGGAAAGGTGTGGGCTCCACTTTCTGTGGAAACCTCAGACTGGAAGACGCACTAGCAGAGGGGAGGCAGCTGCCCTTGAAAGTCTTGGCTTATTTGTCCCTCTTGGCTACAATGGGCAAGGGAGAGGCGGGGAAGCAGGGGAGGTAAAAATTCTGAGTGGAAGAGAGTTGCCCTCCAGCTCTTCAGGTCCCTCTCCCTGGAAGGAAGCCCTCCTGGAATGTCCAAGCTCTGGGATCACGTAAGTTCTCAGGTGCCCCTGCAGAGACTGCCTTCTCTGCACCAGGCCATGGTCACAGGGTGTGTGGTGTGGAGATCCCAAGGGGGCTGGAAGCCCTATGCTTTATTTTCAAGAAGGTCTCTGTTCAGTGGTTACAGCAGCACTCAGGCTCATGAGGATGGAAAAGCTTCCAAGCAACTTGGCAGCCCACAGATTACCAGAGGTATGTGGTAAGGAGAAGCGAAACCCCGACCTACCCCTTTACTGGGCTCCGAGCTTCTCTGGGGTCGATCTTTGCTGATATCATTTTTTTAAATTCCTGTTCTGCTTCACAATTTCTTTTCATGAAGTCTCCGGCAGGCTCTGGCACCTTTCCCTCTGAACTACACCTGAGCTGTGCCCATTCCTCCCTCTCCTTTATCTGAGACCCTCCCTTCCCTCCCTTTCCAAAGCATGAAGAATTTTTTACTCTTGTGAAAGTGATTCCTTTGTAGGATAAGTTGTTTTAGGGAAGTGGTTCTGAAATATTAAAAGAAAACGAATTCTCCAGAATCCATAGTATTGATATAAATTATTTTTAGGATTTTACTTAAATATGTATGTACAAATATAAAACTAGGAATAAACTTTTTATGCTTATAAATCTTATACACTATATACAGTCAAATGTAATGTCAAACTAAATTCAGACTCGCTGAACTTGGCACATCTGCACTTCATTACTATGTGCTATGGGATGACTCAGTCTTTCCACTACTTTCCACTATTTTAACTTCCAGCAAAGTTTGCATGGTGCACTATGAAGCCACTGGCTCTTCGGTTGGTTTTAGTGCATCATTTTCAAGTTGTATCCCCTCCCCTTTTCTCACTGATCTTTGGTAATTAATGTAGCACATAGTGTCCGATCAAATCTCAATTTACTAAATAATTTAAGACACAAGAGTCTTATTCTATTAAAATGTCTTAATTACAAATGCCCACTGCAAGTTTTAACCTTCTTACCAATAAAATAATTCAGCATTAGTAAAAATAGTGGCTGTGGGGTAATTATTGTCATTTTTGACATTAGGACGTCAGTTTAACAGTAATCAGATATGCTCATCAGTACATTGAAGGCTAAATGCTACAACTCAGGTGATCTCTTGGCACCAATATGGTTATAAGTACAATTTAGCTATTGGTAATTAATAGTGCAGTACACAGTTCTTAGGGGATTGAGAATAAGCTAATATTAATCTTACATTTTTAAATATTTACTCAATATATTTCAAATACAGTAGAGCAGTAGTCCCCAACCTTTTTGGCACTAGGGATTGGTTTCATGGAAGACTATTTCCACCGCCTGAGTGTGGTGGGGGGTGCCGGGGACGGAACTCAGGTGGTGATGTGAGCGATGGGGAGCAGCTGTAAAGACAGAGGAAGCTTCTCTTGCTCACCTGCCGCTCACCTCCTGCTGTGCAGCCCCCGAGTTCCTAAGATTCATGGAAAACAATTTTTCCACAGACCAGGGGCAGGATGCAGTGGAGCTCTGGGGCCTAGTGCCTAACAGGCCACTGGGTAATACCAGTCCACAGCCCGGGGGTTGGGGGCCACAGCAGTACTGTATAGAAAATAATATAACAGACATATATCTACCAAATAAATTATAAGATGATAGTATTTTGCAATCATTTGCTTCAGATGTCTTTTTAGTTATCATTATCATTTTATTTTTAAAATTTATATAGAGTAAAATACTTTTTTTGTATTAATATAACTCTGAGTTTTAGCATATGCATAGATTTGTGTAACCACCACTAGAAAAATGAGAACAGTTTCATTACCCTCCAAAATTCCCTTGTGCTGCTCTTTTGTAACCAAACCTCTCCCTATCTCAACCCCGGGCTACTACTGATCTGTTCTTTGTCCCCATAGCTTTGCTGTTTCCAGAATGTCATATGAATGGAATTCTACAATAGGTTGACTTTTGGAGACTCATTTCTTTCACTCTATATAATGCATGTTGTGTATCTCAATATGTTGTTTCTTTTTATTGCTGAATGTGTTCTGTTGTCTGGATGTACCATGTTGAAGGACATTTGATTTGTTTTTAGTATTTGGCAATTATGAATAATGCTACTACAAATATTTGTGTACTGGTTTTTGAGTAGAAGTAAGTTTTAATTTATCTAGCATAAGTGCCTAGAAGTAGGATTGCTGGGTCATATTGCAAGCATGTGTTTAACTTTGTAAGAACTGCCAAATTGATTTCTAGAATGTCTGTGCTGTTTTGCATCCCACCCTAGCTGATCTCAAACTACCAGCTTGATGCCATTGAATGTGGAGTGGGAAGGAGATGCACAGTAGCACACATATTTCCCCCATGTAGGTACTACAGACATAAATAACCCCAACAGCGTAAATCATAGCAAAATGAATTAGATAATTAAAAAGTGATGGGTTGTGAGTATTTATTACTTTTGTCTTAAATACAACTTAATTATGTTTATATAATTTAATTTTAATAATAGCTGTGTTTAATAATTGGCTTACAAAATTCCAGAAAATTTACCAATTTGATGTTTGGAACTGGTGTGAACTGGCTCCAGCACACCACTGTGGGGAGGGCAGCAGTGTGAAGCATCTTAGTTTATTGAATGAATCTTTTCTTTTTTTCTCTTGTACCGGAAACCACTGATAGTTTTGAGCAGAGAAGTGTGATGATCTGGTCAATATTTTAATAGGATCATTCTAGTTGCTGTGCTAACATAGACTGTGGGAAGGCAAGGTCAGAAGAAAGGAGACCTACTATAAGGCTGTTGAAATAATACTGGCAAAGGTAACGGTCACTTAGGCCAGGGTGGTAGCAGTAGGGGTGGTGAGAAGGTGTGGGTTTCTTTGCCAAACAATTAGATGTGGGATAAGAAAGGAAGAGGGAAGTCAAGGATGATTCCAAGGTTTTGGAGTTGAACAAGAAGGGAATCTACAGGTTTACTGAGTTGTGGAGACCATGCATGGAAGGAACAGTTTTTGGGGAAAGATCAGGAACTCAGTCCTGGTTCTGTTAGTTTGAGATACCTATTAGACATCCAAGTAGAGATGTCAAGTAGGTGGCTGGATATATGAATCTAGAATTCACATCTGGGCTAGAGATGGAACTTAGACGGCTATCAGTCTGTAGTATGTACAAACATGAGTCTGGGTGACACTTTCAAGGGAGTAAGTGTAGATAAAAAGAAAGGAATTCCAGGGCCTGGGCCCTGAGGAAATCTGACATTGAAGGGGGAAGATAAAAGGGAACCAGTAAAAGATTCTGAGAATTATTGGCCAGGGGGGTAGAAGTACAACCAAGAAAGTAGTTGATGTCCTGAAAGACAAGTAAAGAAAATGTTTCAAGGAGCAGGGTGTGGCCAACTATGTCAAACGCTGCTGAGAGAGTAAGAAAAGTGAGATTGAAGAACCAACCACTATTTTCAGTAATGAGTAGGTCCTTAGTGAAATTAATAAGAGCAGTTTAGATGGAGCAATGGGGGTAACTGATTGGGGTAGAATAAAACAGAATGGAAGAAAAGAAATTACAGAGAGTGAGTATATGCAATTCTTTTGAGGAGTTTTCTTTGTAAAGGGAAGTAAGGAAGAGAAGTAAGATGACGACTCTCCCCCATCCTCTGCCAGAAGTAATACATAGAAGCATAATTATTGACAGATAGGAAAGATCCAGTAGTGAGGAAATAATTGATAAGGACAGAGAGAAATGAGACTTGCAGGAGTGATGACCTTGAATAGGTGAGAAGAAATGGCTAAGTATGTGAGGCAATGGAAATGTTCATTAGCTCTGAATGGATTCATCTATCTTCTGATACCAGAGAACTGATCCCTGCTTTAGGAAACCATGTTGTTATTTTTAGCATCACTATGAATCCATGGTCTACTCATAATTTAACACTATTGGTAGGTCTGTTATGTTTCCCTCACCAGCCCGCTGCCCCCATTCTCTACCACCATTTCCATTCTGTCCCACTTACTATAAAATCCCCAACTTCTTGGTCCTATTGACCATGGTCCACAAATGACCTACTTCAGAGAGAGAAACTATCAGAAGGGAACTCTTCAAATTTCTACTGCTAATCTACAACCTAGGCTTTGATCTACGACTGTTTGCTTGTTGCAGGCACCCACATCCTCCTTTTTTCTGTTACGTGGAAAAATTGTTCTTCCTTCTATCCAAGGCTGATCCCTTCCTCTGTCTCCAGTCACTGTCAACTTCCTGGGTCATTGTCCTATGAATTATGCCATCTCTTCCCTGTATTTATCACTCTGTTCTTCTACAAATCCCTGCCCATCAGCATCTGGACACCCTCAGACCTCCCCCAACTTAAAAAGTCCCTTCCTTGAGACCACATCTCTTTTTGATTACATCTCTCTGTAGATATGTTCCAGTTCCCTTTCACAGTTAGACTGTTAAAATTTTCTAGTGAAACTTACTAAAAGCAATGCCTTAACCTCTCCCAACCTGTGCAACACATGCAATTTGAATTTTCTCTTCCCTGTTCCTTTCTATGAAAACTGCTCAAATCCAAGTTACAAATGACTCCCACCACTGCTACATTTAATAGATACTCTTCAGTCTTCAGCTTTTTTTTTTTTATTCCTTTTCAGTCCTATTTGGCATCATTGATTGCTCCTTCTTTTCAAAATATTTCTTCATTTGTCTTTTGGGATCCTAGACCCCTCTCCCCAACCCATCCCTTCTTTCTCCATCTTTATCCAATGATTAAATATTGGTGCTATCAGGGCCCTATTAGACCCTCTTACATTTTTGTTGTCTACTTTATCCGTAGGTAGGTTGAAATTTCAATTCATTCTTCAAAGAAGAGAGTTTTAGAATAAAAGGGGACACTAAAATATTAATATTATATGATTCTTTTAAATATATATTGATCAATACTTTTGAGTTTTGGTAGATTTGTAATTCTATTAAACACTGTTTTCAAAATTAAAAGTTCTTTTGAAAAATAAAATCTTGAAAATATATGAACAGTGAAAAATAACTTAAGTAGAATAATTATTTTTGGCTCATAATTACATTTTAAAATATGTTTCTCAAGCCATAACTTTCTCCAATGCTGTGTTATGGTTGTTTTATTTTCAATAAGGTACTTTTTTAATCAATCTGATCTTATTATTTTTAAATAAAATCACATAGAATCTTCTTCAGAGTTTCATTTTATAATAAATAAACTTCAATGTAAAAATGATGCCTGCAATAGATTCTTCTCTGAAGAATATAATATGTTGAATTGAAAAACTTTCTTTCTATAGATGCTGAGGTACAAGATAAGCTCAGAGAAAATTCTGCTAAATGCAAGGTATTTAAAAATTTTTTACATTGATTAATTCAATGTAATACTCCATTCAGTGTTCCTGTCTTCTACAAATATTTTTGCGTGAAAAAATTGTCAAATATATAATTTCTAATTAAGATGCTTTTGAGTGTTTAGCCAAATTTTGATGCTGGAATATTGTAGACCTTTTAAATTTTATGTCATTTCAGTATTGAATATAAATTTAATCATTTAAAAGTAGAAACTTGGGAGGGGGTAGAGCAAGATGGCCGAATAGAAACCACAACGATCATCCCTCTACACGAACACCAAATTCAACAACTATCCACACAAGCAAGCAGCTTCAGAAGAACAAAAAATCAGGTGAGCGACCAGACTCCCTGGTTTTGGACAACATATATCAACTAGACGTGTCCTGGGCAGACTGGGATGTATGTTTGCCCTGTCTCTAGGAGATCCCCTCCATTGTCATGGCTCACACTACCATTTATTTATGGCTAAACTCACTATCTTAAGGTCTCCTTCATTTTTTTTCCAGATGTCATTTCCTGGCTCAGCACATGAAATCATTATTGCTCAACTTATTATTGCTCAAATAAAATCCCCGTGGATCACCCTAGCCTTATTCCTTACCTCCTATCATACCCAATCCATTGCCATATTTTCTCCATTCTCCTTCCTAAATAGCACATGAAGCTGTCCTTTAATCTTCATGTCCATTGCTACCATCTCACCCAGTACACCAGTGTCTCTCACCTGGATGACTCTATAGTCTCAGAACTCCCCAGCACCATCCTTCCTCCTCTGTAAGCTACTCTTCACACTGTGACTAAGATGGGTTTTTCAACATTGCAAATTTAGTCATGTAACTTTCCTACTTGAAACCTATCAGTGGCTTTTCCCTGTTCTTGAACTAATGTCTGAATTCCTTAGCACGGTCTGTAGTGCTTGCTGTGATCTAGTCTGTCTCTTTCCATTCTAATCTCTCTTTACTCGCCCCACATTCTCTTCACTTCAGTCCCTAAGACAGGCTATGTTCTTGCTTCTAAAGGCTATTAATGCCTGGGACATTTTCTCACTTAATGACTTCCTTGCCACCTTCACTGTCTTCAAATTCTCTATCTTAAAAAAAACATCAGTCTCTGAAAAGCATCAAAATATGAGGTCCTGATCTCTTGTCATCTGCCTCTTGGTGTCTGTGTTGAGTAAGAAAACCCACACAGTCAGAGTGGACTGGGGATCCCCTAGAGGAATCCTTGTTTCTTGTTGACAGGGTGAGGACTGGTCTTTTTGGTCCTACTTGGGTGACAACTTTTTCTTCTACCTTGAGGTCTTGATCTCTATTTTTATCTGGGATCAGGTCTCAGACTAGCAGGGATTTGGGGATGTGATATCTAATGCACACCCTTTCCTTTCCTCAGGACTCCGTGTGAACTGGTTTAAAGATCTCTAAATTGTATGCAGTATAGGAAGATCTTTCCTAATGTCACCCACCACAGGAGATCCATTTCAGCGTATACTTGCTATAAGAGTAGGCTTCCTAATATTTGATATTAATTCTTCAGTTCCAGTTTGGACTCAAATGCAGCTTGTCTTGTTTTTAGGAAAAGTGGAGAATGGTTGGCTTCTTTTCTCTGTCCAAAGACTTCCTCGACATGTGAACAGTTCATAAATCAACATTCTGGAGGATAAAGTAAAAGAAGTGCCTGTAGGAATAAGTTCTGCTTCGTAAGATGGGTTTTCTATTGAGAAGTCAAGCCATGCAAGTTAAAAATGCATAACTGTTAGAGAATTTGAAGTCTTCTTTTCACTTAAAAAATGTATATATATGTAAAAACAAAACTACAAAAAACAAAAAACAACTGCAATCCAAGTCATGTTTCAGTTATGTCCCGGAAGACTGAAAAGTGTTATTTTCATGGAAAATTACTTATTACAGAAAAGATTTTATAGCTATATTATAATTTGTGGTAGAGAGAGATGCTTCCTAAGGCTTTCTGATTTAAGACTTCAATAATGGATGGAACTCTGATATCTGATATCACATTCTCTAGAGTGTGAGATTCATTTCCAAGGTTCATAGATTTCCTTTTCCAGAATGATTTCGATGGCTGCTACAGAGCTCTAACTTGTAAGCGGTTGGTCAGGAAGAAACAGAGAGAGGTATGCAAGGGAGGAGAGGGAAGAGATTCGAAGTCATATCTATGACTATCTCATTATGTTTGTTTGACTTCTTGTCTCTTTTCTCTAATTCAGTCAACTTCGACAGGCCCAGACACCCTGAACACAAGGTGGAGCCTAAACAAAACATTTTCTATGTGTAGGAAGTTACCAAAATAGCCTCTTGGAGTTCTGTAAAGGGCATTTAGTGAAACACAAAGTAAACAGGCACATAATGAAAGGCTGACGGTACCTGTGCTGATGAAAAAGACAAAAAGAAAGCAGCAAGTTCTTCCAAGTCAAGATTGAGCTTCAAAGGTTGGTCTTCTTATGTACAAGTAGCTGGCCTGGTGATAGAATATCTTCTAAACCCCAGGAGTTGCAGCATCCTGCTGGAGTTGGCAAGTCGGCCAGGCGTCCTCAAACTATGGCCCGTGGGCCACATGTGGCCCGCCGAGGACATTTATCCGGCCCGCCGGGTGTTTTTGCCACCGCTGCCTGTCCTGCTTAGCAGCCGACTTGCCCAGGCCCACAGTGCGCACTCTCCAACGGTCTGAGGGACAGTGAACTGGCCCCTGTTTAAAAAGTTTGAGGACCCCTGAACCTCTCCTGGGCTTCAGCTTCCTCTTCAATAAAAGTACTAATGCACCTTTCAACACTCACTCTCTGGGATTCTCATGTACAGGTGGACCCTACATAAAAGAAGTGAGCATAGGAATAAAAATATATAGAAAGGATCCACTAGAAGGCAAATTTCATCTCAGGCTTCTGGATTCTATTAATCAGCTAGTTCTTTTTTACTCATATTTAAAACATTCAGTTTAGAAATTTCCAGCGCTTAACTTGTATAGTAAATTGTTTATGCTCTTTGAAGGAGAGTGTAGATTGAAATGATGTATGAGTTAAGGGCTTTACCTTCTTCCTTCAGTGTCTTTCATGATGTTGACACTTGATGTGAAAATAATACTCTGGTTTGGGCCACTGGTAGCAGCCATAACCATGGCCCCAAATCGACCATTGAGAGTTAGATCTATGTTAGATCTATGTTAATGTCACTAGATGGAGGCTGGGTTATTTAGAGAGAAGAGTAGGTAGTATTAGTCTCTGTATCTAGCAAGTACTCTCTGAATATCTGTGTGTGCACATGAGCATACACACAGGCACACGTATCCTCTTGTGTGTATACAATTAATTGAGCAGACTTGCCTGCTAGGCTTAGCCTGCTAGGCTACTGGAGATGAGGTGGGCTGGCCACTGGGGTGTGATGTGGGAGTAAAGATGTGATGGCAATGCCAAGGGCAAAATATTAATATAAATGGGGATGTGTGAGTTCTTGCACTGACACTAGTCTTCTCTGCTTTTAGAGTCCAGAGTCTTTGCCTGGGCCCTGCTTTCCTCCATTGTTTTTTCTGGTTCTTCTCTTGTTGTGAATCATCATTTGGCTTGAGACACTGCAATGACTTTGCAAAGTCCTTTACTTAGTCAGCAAATGCAGAATATGAATGCTGTATATGTAGGCAAATTACAGGTACATAAATCAGCCCCAATCCAACATCATCCAGTTTAAATCATAAGCCCTCCATCTCAAAACTAATGACTTCACCTTTTGTTTGATTCTCTAGTCTCTTTTATAATGGATAGGCTATGGCATGCTAAAACCCCACCCCTAAATCTCAGAAGCTTGAGATAGCATGTCATAGATCTTGCCCACACCACATGTTCATTAGGGACTGGCAAAAGGACTGTTCATTGTAGCCACTTGGAATCTAGCTCATAGAAGCTAAACCCAAACCAGGATTTCATGAATCCAAAGTCAGGCAAACTAGTACATGGGGAAATACCTGCTGCTGCCTGAAGCTAACACACATTGCTCCCACTCATGTTCCTTTGGCTGAAGCATGTCACATGGCCAAGCCTAATGCTAAAGAAGCAAGCATACTCTCTCCCAGGGTTGGGTTGCAAATATTGGAAAACAGTAGTACTTAACACCCTGTCTCCATGGCTGGGCTCATCTCTCTAATTTGTCCCTCACCCCTTCTCTCTCTGTCCAGGAACTTCTCTATCCCTTCAAGTTGATTGTCCTCTTTTTAAGATCCTACATCTTGAATCTCTAAACTTTTTGGTTTCTAGCACATTTTTGGTTCTCCAGGTTCTCCAAAAGGCCAGAAATATTGCATCTTGGGGAGCATAATAAATGAAAATCTACCCTATCTTTTGATGAACTATATCTAATTAGACTCATATTTGAAAGTCTGAGAAGCTTAGAGTTTATTTTGCAGATATCATTTTGAATAGATGCAATGATGATTGAACAGTCTTGTCTAAAAAAATAACTTTTATTACAAGCACAAGAATAAACTTCTCTAAGGGGTATGTACGTCACCAGTACTCTTGATTAGCTATGTAATCCTGCAGACACCTAATTTCTCAGGTAGCATTTTTCCATGAGTGAGATGAGGGGTAGCACCATATTTTTAAAAAATTTCCAGGTCTATAATTTTTTTGATTCTATTATTTCTGTTTATAATCTTCCAGAAAGTGCATTAGTCCCCAGTAGTTATTGGAGAGAGTGACAGTGTTTACATTTCTGGGTATGTAAAGTTGGAGCTTATTATTGAGCATGCTCTTTGGACATTATGTAGAACTGCACTGTGCAGGTGGGGGAAGCATCCGGTCCCAGATGCTGGAGTGGAAGGGTCCAGGAAAATCAAACCAATTGCATGGTCCACACCCATAAGTGAGCCAATTTCCTTGTGCACACAGCCGGGGAAATACTCCCACTAGAATTCTTCTGTTTGACACAGATCAGATTATCTTCCTTGTGGACTCCTATGGTTAGGACCGAGACACAGTGACCAAAATAATTTGATTATAGCATCTTGGTAGTTACATGGCTTAACTTATGTTTATTCTTTCTTTCTTCTTCCTCTGACATTTCAGACATAACAATACCAGGGACTGTTCATGGACTGTTTCTTTTGATTTCCCTCCAAGACCACTGGTTTCCTTCCCAGGACTTTAGTCTTAGGATACCTCTAAGTAACAAGAGACTAAATTGGAAATGACTTTGGAATCTACTTGTGGATCCGCCAATGAAAGAAGTGGATAATATCAATGTGCTTTCTTTCATTCACTTATCCATGTATTTAACAAGCATTCATTGAACATGTCCTATGCACCTGGCTCAGTGCTAGGCACTGGTGACCCAAACACCAATAAGGCACTGGAGAATTAGCCCCTGCCTTGGAAGCCCTCACAGTCTCGTCAGGATATATGTGAAGAAGATAAGCTTGTATTAGAGGCCAGTGCTACAGTCTATAGGAGTCTGATTTATTTTTTAGGTGAGCCAAGGAAAGCTACAGAGATGATGTTTGAGTAAGATCTTAAAGTGAGCGAGGTTTTGACAGCAGAGAAATTTAAGAAGGGATTCAGGCAAAGGGAACAACTTGGGCAAAGGAACAAAAATGAGTAGACATAACTGTTCTGAGGACATTGAGGACACCTATTCCTATAGTTGCAGGAAACATTCCTGATGTACTGATCACCTATGCTCCCCAAAGATTTCCTCCATGTTTAAAAGTGACCAGGGAGTGTGATAGAAGTTCAAATCAGAAAAGGGAGGCTTGGGTACCGTGTGGAAATGTCCAGCCCTGGCAACGACCAGGACAGGGTTGTAATCAGTCCTCTGGGAGCCCTGCTGCAGAGGGCAGCAAGTGGACAGGCAGGGTCCCAGGCCTGCTCACTGCCAGACTGTCGGGAGTTTGAATTTCTGTACTGCTACCAGCCGTCTGTGTGATCTCAGGCCTGATTCAACCTCTTTAAGCCTCAGTTTTTTTCTTTATAGAATGGAGATACTAGTACTTTCCCCACGGAATTGCTGTGAGGAGTAACTCACTGAATTGACACATGTAGACCTCTCGCATATTTTAAGCACTTGATTGTTGTCAGGCTTTCTTGTTGTTGCTGTTATAATTGTTATTTTAACGGTTTCCAAATTATATGTCACTGTAATTATTGAGTGGTGGCTTCATTTTCTTATAGCAATTTTTCTCTTACAGTCCTAAATACTCTGATTTAGTAAGGAAGCATGGGATAGAGGAGGCTTAAATTAATTTTCTGTCAACAAATTTTTGTTGAGTCTTTTACTATGAGCAAAGCCTTATGCTAGCCACTGAAATAGTGTATTATAGGGGAGAGAACTGTGGGACACTTGATTTTTCATCTTGGATCTGTTAAAGAATAGTGGTGTAGCTTGTTTAAACTTCAGTTTCAACGTAGTTTCAGAGAATAATAACAATTGTAACCTGCCATAGTGAGTGCAGATTCGTGTTTTATATCCTGTGTCCTCCTTTTTCTTCAGGTACAGACCTTGCCTTTGTTTGGGGGAATTATTCCCTCCTCACTACAATCTTATGATTCTGTTGAGTCTGTGGAATTTATATATTAATATACGTTGACATGGGATGGGAATACCCCCTCCTTCACTCCCCTCTCCTCAGAAAGCCAAAGGAAACAGGAGAGAATGGAGCACATAAAAGTGTGTGTGTGTGTGTGTGTGTGTGTGTGTGTGAGAGAGAGAGAGAGAGAGAGAGAGAGAGAGAGAGAGACGGGCTATTCAACTATTAGAGGCATCAAATCCCTCATTCTTGTCTCTGAGCCCACCATTTGTTCTATGAGCTAACCCAGCTATTCTTCTACTAAATTTCCGTTTCTTAAGCTCCATCAAGTTGGGCTTCTGTCACTTGCAACCAAAGGAGCTTGACTGCCTTGCAGTGTGATTGTGTGGGTCTGATAAGACACAGTACACAGAGTTCTTTGAAAACCTGAAGCACAACAATAAATACTAACTATAATTAAAAGAACTGTGAACTATATGAATAGTTTCTTCCCTTGCAGGAGAAAGAATGTATTCTGTGCTGCCAGTGTTGTTAATTATTTAAGGACAGAAGTGCCAACTGCATGGTCTAAGTAATTGGATTCAGTATCCAGAGAATACTGTGAATTGAAGTGACCTTGGAAAGTGTTAGGGAAAATGTAGGATTCAAGTTGGGCTTAAAGGATTAACACAATGTTCGCCAAAGCAAAACAAAACAAAACAAAAAAAGGGGCTTTCTAGGCATGGAGGCTGCTGTGGACCAAACCACCATTGTTGGTTACCTAGTTAACAAGTGTTCACTGGCCCACTATGGGTCAAGCATAGAGGGAAGTCAAAGCTTGAAGAGAACTTGGAATCTGCTGCAGCTGTTTGTCCAAGCTACTTAAATGCTAGAATACTGAAAAGAATCTGTAGTATTTTTAAATAAAGTTAGAGGAGCACATTCCACATTCCTGTGGGTCCTCTCTCATAATGCAAGGCCTTTCTTCTTCCTGGTAGCATTTTTAAGACTTTCCTGGTGTTTGAGTCAGGTTGGTCTCATCAGTGTGTTTTTTGTTCCCTCTCTTTGGAAGTGAGCAGAAATGAGCTAGTCAGATCAAAGCGATCACCCCCCGCAAGGTCCCGAGCTGTCTATCCAGCTGCTGTCACTTTTCACCACCCTCTGGTCACTGTCCTTTCCTAGTCTGCATCTTCTTAAGTCACCCTCATGGCTCAGCTTCAGGGCTGGAAATGGAAATTTTTCTCCCTGAGAAGCCTGATGTTGTTGTTATCGTTAAGTAGCTGCAGACTTCTGAGGTTTTAAGGGACCAGGACAACAATGGTGCACATTGTTTCCCCATTATTTCTTTAAAAAGTTTTAATTGATATATAATAATCACACATATTTATGGGGTACATGTGATATTTTGTTACATGCATAAAATGCGTAATAATCAAACTTAGGATATCCATCACCTTCAACATTTATCCTTTCTTTGTGTCGGAAATGTTACGAATCTTCTATAATTAGACCCTATCTCAACAGCTGAAGTTTTCTTCCTTCACTTCAAGAAAAGCCATATTAGAATGGTTGCCAAGTGTACTCACTGTAAAGCATAAAAACATCAAAACCCTAGTTTCCCCATCTATACAATGGGATTTATAACACCTGATTTTGTAGGGCTGTCATGAGAATTAATTAAAATAATTGATGTTGAGTCATTTTATGGAAGCACCACAAATAAGAATAAAAGCAATACGGAAGTAGCAAGGCAGGGTGGAATTCTTCTTCGTGACCTCGTGCCCCCTGCCCTCACTGCTAGCTCTGCCCTCCCTCTGTCACCCTCAGGACCCTATAGGCTTTTGCTGATGTATGGGCTCATGTTGATTCCAGTACTTGATGAGAAATTGGGGCTGCTGCTTGCTAATTTGCTGGGTGTTAGCTCTTTTCATATCATACTCCCGCAGGTAGATGCTGGAGGCAATTAGTACCAAAGAGAAGACTGAGAAGCAGGGTCGTAAGTGGCAGGGAAGCAGCCATGCGTGAGACTTGGCACCTGCAGAGATGGGTACATCGGGACCTGCAAGGTAACTGGCCCTGGTGAGAACCACGCTGGAAGGAGAGTCTTGCCTTTGTTGATAGGCTGAATCAAGCAGGGCTGGCTTGATGGTCAGGAGAGAGTTTGGCTGGTTCGAGAAGGAAGCAGGGTGCTGGGTGCCACCTGCAGCTCATTTTTGTGCTTTTGAATCCATCATTTCCTCTTTGTCTTTGAAAATATCTCCTGGGAAGAGGCCCTTTGGCAAGGAGGGAAGCTGGGCCTGTGCTCATCTTTTCCTCTGTCCTCATCCCCGTTGGAAATAAATAACTCAAAGCTGGTTGACTTCCTAGCAGATCCAATTGGTTTCAAACTCCATTTTCAGTCAATTTCATAGGCAAATTCTTTCCGGAAAGCTGAAATTATTCCATGGAAATGGCTGAGTGTGGGTATGGCTTGTGGACAAAAAGCTGAGGTTGCTGCCTTCTGGGGCGTAAGCTGTAGAAGCCCCAGAGAGGTCAAATAGGCACCTTCCCTCTTGTTTTAGAGATGAGAACACGGAGGCCACAACGGCTAGGTGGCTTGCCTAGGGTCTCACTTCCAGATGTCCTGTCTAAAGGGAACGAGGGACTGTCAAAGGCCCACTGCATCAGGGAAAGAAGTGAGGCGTGACTGGGACGGAGCTGGTCAGCTGGAACTGATCTTGCCAAAGGTCGGGTTAGAGCGGCAGTGGATAATGCCAGGGCAAGACAGATTTCTCAGAAACAGAGACACAACAGAGTAAACCGTGAACTGGGACTTGGAGCAAACAAATCAAAACCAAGAGCCAGTACTAGATGGGGACAAAGTGACACTAAGAACAGCTGAGAATGATTTAGGGTCAGCATGGTGAAAAACAAGTTGTCTGCACGTTAATAAAATCAAATGGGAGTTATGTGAAGTGAATGCAACACTTGGATTCTTTCATGGCTCCCCATTGCAGGGGAGGCCTCCGGGCGCTGGCCGGGTCAGGTTTTTTCCTCTCTTTCGGCTCACCCAGATACAGCTACCTCTGGCTCATCAGATCTAGGCCCTGCGTTCACGGCCTCCAGGACTTTCCCCAGGCCGTTATCTCTGCTGGGAATGCTGTTTCTCCTCACTCTCTTCTCAGGTCCAACCAAACTCTGCGTGTCCTCCAGAGACCAGTTCAGTCCCTGCCACCTCCATGAAGCCCTCCGCGCGCCCTGGCTGCAGCATCCTGCACTCGCCAGCTCCAGCGGCACTGACACCAGCTCCCACCTGCTCCTGCCTCGCCGCACCCTGATCTGCGTGCAGGCATCCTAGCGTTACCTTTCTCTTTGGAAAGTCCATGAGAAATCCCTCTCTATCCCACACGGACCTTACCTGTGTGCCTCACACATAGTAGGTGCTCAAAAATATCTGCCACGGGAATGGTCATCTAGAGGGGTACACATGATAGCAGAAATAGCACACTTGGCTTTAGCCAGATTCTTACTTGGGGTATCACGTCCCCAAGGAAGGAGAAATGTAGAGAAGTTGAGAGCATGCAGAGGACAGCCACAGAAGTGAGCAATAAATTTTAAAATAGCCTAAAGTTGATTTAAAGAAAAACAAAACTTGGGGCTTTTCCAGGGAAGCGAGGCACGTTCATTGATCTTTCTCCAGGCCCATAAAGGTCTGTTACCCAGAGAAGTGACAACAGCTGCTTTTCATCCCTGATCAAGACAGATCAGATGGAAATTAACCTAAACAGGAGCATCGTTGAGATCACAAATAGGGAAAATATTTCTGAGAGAAGGTGATTAAACTCTCAGATGAGTTACCAGAGGGATTTGTAGACTTTAGGTCTCTATGAGACTATTAAAAAACAGATTCTTGTGTGTCAAGGCCAGTTTAGTGGCTCCCTCTGGAATGAGAGCCATGGAATGACCTTGACAATCTGTTCCCTCACACCTCCCTGTGTTGGCCAGGTGTCCGCCTCACGCGGCCCCGGCGGGCAGTTCCAGGCCTGTCCAGCAGGTGGCGACCACGCACAGGGAAAGCTCCCTAGGTTTGGCCAGCCGGGATGGCTTGAAAGAGTGACTCAACCAGGTTTGTGAGTGTGCACGCGGACCCAGGCAAAGTGTGCGAAGACTAGTAGGCACACGCCACGGGCGAGCCCAGGAAGCCTCCACCACCAAGCTGCTCACTTTCTCCACTCCAGCCCCATCAAGGCTCCCGGGTGTTAAGAACAGACTGTGCACTTGGCAACTTGGGAAAAACCCTCCCTCCCTGCATCGTGGCACAATCATTTCCAGAAAGTCCCCAGAGCCTGTGCTCAGAGAATCAGGTGGTGGCTGAGACTCTTTCGGATCTGCTTCTGAAGCACGGTGAATAACACTTTACTAGAAAAAAAAAAAGCAAAATGAAAAATGATCGGTGGAGAGACACAATGGCACGGATAACTTAGAGCAGTAAGTCACTTATATTTGACGTTAATGATACGTGCACACATGGCATCTGCCCGCTTGCTGTGTTCACAAACCGCCCTCTGAGGACTGCTGCTCTAGGTGCATGAGTTTCCTTGTGCTGTGCCTGGCAGCTCGCTGGCTCTGCCACCACCCAGCAGGCCGGGCCAGGCACTGGTGACCAGCCAGAGGTGGCCTCTGTGGCCTGAGCACAGGGTGGCCCCTGCCTATGAAGTGGTCAGGTCTAACAGCGCCTCTCCGTAGGGACGCTGCAGATTAAACGGGAAGACCAACCTTATCAGGCCCTCTCCCAGGGAAGGTTCACTTATGAGATTCACCCAGTCAGGCAGGGGCAGTTCCTGCAGCCACTGCATAAATAAGGCCTGCCTTTTGTCCTGGTCATGGAATTGTTGGGTCCCAGGGTGCCCTAGGCTGCTAAGAAGGCTTTCTTTGTGTCCTTCCCCATCTAACTATGCATTACCTTTCCATCGCCTCGATGACCCAAGCACATCTCCTCCTATGCAACCTGTCAGTGTAGGATAAACCCGGTGAGACTCCCCTGCCCTGCCACCCCCACTCCCTGACCAAGGAGAAAGCTTTTGCATTATGTTTTAATTTTGCATCCCCTTGGAGGAAAAGCTCAGCTTAAGAAATCCAGGTGGCTGGACCCCCAGAAATTGCAGTAGTGCTGTGTTGAAAAAACGTGAAGGACGTGGGCCCTGTAGTTAAGGAAGAATTACTGCACTTTTCACATGGCTCCACATTTGAGCTGCATTTGAGCGAAATTTTCATTTGCTTTTCTGGTTTTCTGTATTGTCGACTTTGAGCACAACCCTGATATGCTCAGGGTTGTTTGTTTTGTTTTGTTGGTATGTCTTCAGCCCTACTCCATCTGACATCCTTTAGATGAGTAATCATAGCTTACCCTGAGTCGGTTTTATTATATTATAGTGAAGACCCACTAGGCTCAATCAACTCAAAACTAGCGGCATTATTCCCAGCAAGGAAGAAGGTTGGCCTGGCTGTCCTTCTGTAAAGACAAGGGGTTTTTAACTCTGGGGTTGAATCAAGATGTTGATAGGTTGGAAGGCAGAGGTGGGAAGATGGACTGCAGCCAGGGGTGGATATCCTCAATGCAGTCCTGGCCTTGGAAATGCAGTGCTTTCTTTGGGATTATTTCAGATGTCAAACGCAGCAGGGTTGACATCAATACATAGCAGGCCATGGATTATGGCTGCCTCTAATGACTGTGTTCCACTGTGTTTATTGTTCTGGATGTTAATATATAGAGTAAATGATAGTCCTTTAATTGAAGGTTGGAAATGCCCCATACTAAAGTGCCCGGGTGACACATCATTAACCACTGAAGTGAAACCCAAGACACTTGCTGGCCAGGAAATTACAGCTGTGGAGACTATCTTCCTATTTGTGTATGTGGTATGAGTGAGAGAGTGGGGCCAGCAGCTGGCCTGCACCTCATTGGTGGTTCTTGATTTTACTGGGAGGAGAGAGACATCATTTGGAAACTAGCAAGAGCACATTAGTTCCACAGGAAATCTCAGCTAAGCAGAATCATAATGGAACATGTTCCTACCAGGTGTGGGAGCCCAGGAGGGGAGAAAGGGGTCTGCTCTTGTCCTTTCTTAAACAATTTCTTATCGCTGCTGTAACAAATGATCACAAGCTTGGTGGTTCAAAACAACACAAATTTATTACTTTATAGTTTTGGAGGTCAGAAGTCTGAAATGGGTCTCACTGAGCTAAAACTAAACATTCTTACTGGAGGTTGTAGGGGAGAATCTGTTTCCTTGCCCTTTCCAGCTTCCAGGCAGGGGTCCTCAAACTTTTTAAACAGGGGGCCAGTTCACTGTCCCTCAGACCGTTGGAGGGCCGTTGGAGAGTGCGGCGCACATTCCACACATGCGCACTGTGGGCCCGGGACGAGTCGGCTGCTAAGCAGGACAGGCAGTGGTGGCAAAAACACCCGGTGGGCCAGATAAATGTCCTCAGTGGGCTGCATGTGGTCCACAGGCCGTAGTTTGAGGACGCCTGTAGAGGCTCCCTAACCTTATGGCTTAGGGGCCCCTTCTAGCAAGTGTGTCACTCTGATCTCTGCTTCTGTTACCACGTCTCCTTCTCTGACTCTCCTTCCTCCCTCTTTCAATCCTAAAGGCCCCTGTGATTGCAGTGGGTCCACTGGATAATTCAGCATAATCTCCACATCTCTAGGTCAGCTGATTAGCAACCTTAACTCCATCTGCAATCTTAATTCCCCATGCCACGTAACACAACATAGTCACAGGTTCTGGGGGTGAAGACTTGGACATCTTTGGAGTGGGGGCATCACTGTGCCTGCCACACAAGGTTACCCAGGCTCCATGGATTTACAATCCAGGCTAGGAGTTGAGGGCCATTGATGGGAGAGTGCAATAATGATAAAAGACTGTTCCGTATGTCTCAAGAGCAAAATAATCGCATAAGTCCAGGGCGTTATAGCTTACTGACTAAGAACACATGCTTTAGGTTCAGACAGAATGGGGGTCAAACCCCAACCCTGTCACTGCTGGCTGTGGAATTTTAGATACAGCAATCAATCATGGTAATGAGTTTCCTTTACTATAAAATGGAGGAAATAACATGCACCACATAGTTGTGGTGAGCGTTGTAAGACTTAAATAAGATAATACAAATAATTGTGGTGCCCGTTGTAAGATTTATGTAAGATAATACAAAGGAAATGTGCCCAGTGGTACCTGGTACTTAGTGAGTATTCAGTAAATGGTAGTTACATATTAGAAAGCATTCCCTTCTTTACCTGACTTCTTGTGAGGCAAGGCAGGGATGGTGAGGGTCTATATTTGTTTTTTTTTTTTTTTTAAATCAAAGCAAATACCCCAAATTAAGGGTATAAGACTTTTATTTAAAAGGCAAGAAATCCAATACTTTACATTGTCCTGGGAGAGAGTTGCATTATGAAGTCCATCTTTACCTACTGTTATCACTCTCAGGCATGGGGGTCTGGCGCTGTGCTCTATGGAGCGGGTATAAGTGGTGGCCTGGTCCCCAGGCCAGTGTGGTGACCGGCCATGCTGATGCCCTAGCTGACAGCTGAGGGAGCATGAAGGAACTGAGGCAAGAGAGACTTAAGACAGAGATTACCCGGACGGAGGCAGTAGGAGAAGGTTTCAGAAAAATCAGAACTCAAGTTGGGCTTTGAAGGAAAACGAAGAGTTAGAGAAGCTGGGAAAAGTAGGGAGAAAATTTTAGGCAGCAGGATTTTAGGAGAACTGACATGAGCAAAAATGCCAGTGTAGTGGTTTCTTGTTTAGGGATAGGGCAGATGTTTTAGGTAGATAAGTTGTGGAGCAAGAATCTGCACAGGTGAAATGGGACTGGGTTAAAGAGGGCCTCTAGCACTCTAAGTAGACTTCTGCTTCTCTATCTTATTCAAATTTGTATAGCACATGTGGGCACTCAATGCCATTTATTTTTGTTTTGTCCTGACATTAAATAAGGTATTACAATCTAATTCTCTAGACAGTGAGGGACCACAGAAAGAACAAGATCAGACATGCAAAGTGCCATCTTCAGACCAAGCCAAGAGGTGGTGAGATTGGCTAGAACAGGGAAATGCTAGAAGCAGAGACCAAGTAGGACACTATCTCCAGTGTCCAGCAAGGGATATGAAGGTCTGGTGATAGCAGGGATGGAAAGGAAAGATGGGAGAGGCTAAACAGAAAACTCAGACATGCTAACTGTAAATTTCAGAAATGATGTGGATGATTCTGCAGGGTGCATGGGGCAGGTGTGCAGAGTGGTGATAGCTTACCTTGTGGAGGGAACAATTATATTGATTTCTGATGTGCAAGCAAAAATAGGGTGTCCAAAAACCTAAGGGTAAGTGTATCAGTTATCTATTGCTGCATAACAAACCAACCCAGAAATCACTGATTTAAAACAACCATTCATTTAGCTCACATTTCTGCAGGTTAGAAATCTAAGCTGGATGGTCTTTCTGGTCTTGGCTAGATTGACTCATGTGTCCATGGTCAGTTGCCAAGTCACTTGGGGGCTAATGGCCTACATGCCTCAAATGACCATCCCAGTTGTTCTACCTAGTCTCTCATTATCAACTGTCTAGCCTGGGATTATTTTTATGATGGATACAAGATTCCAAAGAGCTAGCAAAAACATGCAAGGCCCCTGCAGCCTAGACTTGGAATTGTAAAACCAACACTTTCACTTTTATTAGACAAACCAAGTCACATTGCTCAGCCTGAATTCAAGGAGTAGTGTGATAGACTTCACCTCTTAATGGGAAGGGCTACAAGGTTACATTATGAAGGGTGTGATAATGGAAACCATTTCTGTAATCAATCTAGGACAGAGTGCAGAGGATATTTGGGATGCTCTGTTATGAAACATAGTTATTTATTTATTTTTGTATTTTTATAGTCACATCTACGTTAAATTCAGTAGCAATTGTATCTTGAATTGTACAAATCCTACTTGGTTTTCATTTCAACTGTGCCCAGGAATTCTTTGGCTCCTCATGGAAAATATACTAAACAGTCATTGAAAGGAATTGAGTGTCCCAGGCTTGTCTCAGTGGTTAGATCGCATGCAGTTAGGTCTTGTCTCTCCACTGAGCTCTTGAGGGCCTAATCTATATCTCTGGCTTCTCTTGTTTAGTCCACTAAATATCATAAAAAAATTAGAAGCATGGGAAGCATTTACATACTTGACTCTTAGCATTGGCTACAAACTTGGGTTTAGGTAATAAAAGTGACTAGTGTTATTATGATCCATAGAGAAAATAAGATGGTGGAAAGAAACAAAGTTGCCTGAGCTAGCCCTCTCTGCTGGAACAAAGCATCTTACACTCCTCTGAGTTTCTTTACAGGAAAAGCTTGCTCTCAGGACTTCCTTCCAGCCTGTGATTGCTGCGTATCTTGGCCCTCTGCAATCCCATTTTACTGATGCGGTGTACTGAGGTTGGTGCATCATTTTGCAGAACTGGGAGAGGGAAAAACAGCAGTTAGCCACCTCCTGGTGGCTGTAGGTATCTGGAAATGCAAGCATCTAGAACTGCTGGCAGGACTCTCTGGAATCTTGACCAATACCCACAAGTAAGTAGCTAGAGATGTAATTAGCATATTGTTATTTTATTCTATTTTATTTCATTGTGGTAAGAGCACTTAACATGAGATTTACTCTCTTAACAAATTTTTAAATGTACAATACGCTATTGTTGGCTATAGTTACGATGTTAATAGCCAATCTCTAGAGCTTATTCATCTTGCTTGACTGAAACTTTATGCCTGGTGATTAGTAACTTCCCATTTCTTCCTTTCCCCAGCCCCTGGAAACTACCATCCCAGTCTTTGATTCTATGAATTTGACTATTTTAGATACTTCATATAAGCGGAATCATGCAGTATTTGTCTTCGTGTGGCTGGCTTATTTCACTCACCACAATGTCCTCAAGGTTCATCTATGTTGTTGCATATGGCAGGATTTCCTTCCTTTTTAAGTCTGACTAGTATTCCATTGCATGTACATAACACATTTTTAAATCCAGTTATTTGTTTATAGATATTTAAGTTATTTCTACAAGTCAACAGTAAAAAAAAAAATAAAACAAAAAACAAAAAGCAACTACTAACCCAATTAAAACATAGGCTAGAGACTTGAATGAACATTTCTCCAAAGACAACATACAAATGGTCAACAGGTATTTGAAAAAATGCTCTAGTGTCACTAATCATCAGAGAAATGCAAATCGAAACCATGAGATTATCACTTCACATCTGTCAGGGTGGCTATTATTATAAAAAAAACAAAAGAACAACAAGTGTTGGCAAGTCCTAGATATGGAAAAATTATACTGTTGGAAATACAAAAAGGTGCAGCAGTTATAGAAAAAAGTATGGACGTTGCTCAAAAAATTAGAAATACAACTGACATATGATCCAACAATCCCACTTCTGGGTATTTATTCAAAAAATGTTGAAATCAGGACCTTGAAGAGATATCAGCACGCCTGTGTTCATTGCAGCACTGTTCGCAACGGTCAAGCTCGTTTTTTCACACCGTCTGCAGCACCACGTAAGGAATGTGGGGAGGCTGAGCAAGCCCTGGAGTGGGGTGGTGGTCCTATTGGGTCTGGTTTCGGTGTTGAACCAGCCACCAGGGCAAAAGACCTGGGGCTTGGCTGTGCAGACTGGTGACCACCCGTGTTGCTGAAGGGTGGAGAGGAGCGAGAGCAGAGATGACAATGGGGCAGTTGGGGTAGACCAGGGCACTTGGCAGCCTGACGGTGAGCTGGAGGAGCTCGGCCCTGGTCCAGGAAGGGGAGTCAGGAACTTGGCACACAATGCCAGTCCGTCTTGGGTCTGTTTTCTTTCTTCTCTCACTACCACTGACACATTTGAGCCCAACCTCTCAGTCTTGCCAATAGAGCACCTTCCTTACTTTCCTCCCTAAAGTCTTAAAATGGAGCTGCTGGGTGATTGAACAGAGTCAGCTAAAGAAAGAGAAGGGAAGACGCACTTTGGTGCATTTTGAATATCATTGACTCTCAGTCAGGAATGGTTCCTTATGTGAACTGTTTCTCCTTGACCGCGATGCATGAATTCATTCCTAAATGCCCTGCGTAGGTTGCATATCCATGACTCCACTCAGATCATCCTCCCTGCCTACAATGCTCTCTTTTCCAGTCTGTTGGCCCCAATTATACATACTATTCGAGTTTCACTGTGCTTGGGATGACTTTCCTAATTATTTTAGATTTGGAAATCTTGCCATTCTCTGAATCTCATAGGTTATCAACTGCACCATTTATCTAGCACATAATATATGTGACCAATATTGTCACTTATCTTTCTGATGTTCATATCCTATATTCTGTGTGAGTGCCTCTTAAAGTCCAAATCAGTGCCTTATACTTCCATATATCTCTGATAGTAGTAGCCTACTGCCTCACACACAGTTGGTTCTCAATACGTGTTTGATGCTTATAGCATTTTAAATGCCATTCTTTCTTCCTCAGATCTACTGTTAGTGCTTCATCTTATGCATATTGATTGTTTTTATTTTTTTCTGGCAGCCCAGCATCCTCCCGTCTTCTGAGTAGCACTCTGATTTACACTGGGGATACCATACCTCTTACTCATCATGTGTCCTCTTTTTGGGAGACAATTCCAGGTACCTGCATTCTACTATGGAATCCCAGAGTACAAGATCCTCTCCTTGCCCATTTTCTCAAACTAGAACTCTGGTGCATGCAATTTGGCCAAGTAGCTGCTCTGTACCAGGTCTCTAAAACTTGAGTGAGAGGTTGAAGGACAGAGGGATGGTTGGAGGCCACTTATTGCAGGGTGGTGACCAAAGTTTCCCAACCAGACTGCATCTGGGCATCTCTCTTTCCAGTCCCCTGGCTTTTGGAGCTTTCGGTTCTAGCATATACTCAAGCCTAGTTCTCCTGCCTCCTGTCACTCATGTGAGCCCACCAAACCCTTCCAATAAAAGTTCTTCCAAAATAGCAGATCTGAACAGCTGTTTTTGCTTGTTTATGTTGCTTAAAATCAAGTAAGCCTAGCTGATACATGACTATTTCCAGCCCTTATCAACCCTCTTCTGAAATAGTGTGCTATCTTACTGGGCTCCTTATCTTCAATTTTACCCTCCTTCAATAAGTTTTCTACATTCTTTCCAGGGTGTTATATATAAGAAAAAATTTAATGTGAGCGATGACTTATTCTTGCCTTTATGATAAAATATCAACTCCTACAATGTCTCATTTTCCCATACCCCATGCCCATGCTCCAGAATCGGAGCAATGTGGTACAATGGAAAGAGCAAGGCATTTGACTCCAGATCTGGGCTTGAGAAGTCATGTGCCATTGGCCAGTTTGTTAAACTTTTTCATTATTAGTTTTCTCATATGCAAAATGGAGAAAGTACGCCTCCTAGAGTGGTTGTGAGGGCTCGTGGGGACAAAACTACAGCTCTTGTAGCACGATGGGCTCTCAGTAGATATTAGCTCCCCTCCCTCAGCCCTCCCTCTGCTTAGTTGAGCTTGCTGCTCCCTGATGAATCTTGATAAACCCTGGATGAGCTTGGATGCCCTGGGGATCCCCTAGTTTAGGAGCTTGGATGCGGCATCAGGGCCCTGTGGTGCTCTGTTCTATGGCATGATGGCTATATGTGCCATTCTAGAAAGAAAGGAGAGCCTAGTGAAAGACTCAGGCATGGTGTATCAAAGCAAAAGGGTTATCATTTGTAGCGTGTCAAAAACAGTTCTGATTATACTGGGAGAACAGGATGCTTTATTATGATGCAGTCAATCTCTTAGGCAAATGTTCTCAAAAAAGATAGTTGCAATTCAGAGCCAGATGCCATGTCTATTCCTCAGTTCTCTGCCTACTCTTAGCAGATAAAAATGACAAGATATGTACTCTGTGTAGTATGTGGAAGTAAATGTCCCCATCGGTAGCTGTGTGCTCTCGTGCTCATTTTCCATGTACCTTTTTCAACTCTTCATGTTTGAAATGGTCTATTTGTTACTGCTGCCAAAGATTGAAAGCAATGTGAGCTAATTATAGAGAGGGAGTTTGCCTAACAGAAGGGCTTTTCACTAGCAGCTGAAGGGGGCTGTTTCCCTTTTGCATCAGGGATAGCTTGATAGGTTTCAAAAAGTACACAGTAGCTTCTAATAATTTCTAACTTGGACTCACAAGAGAAAGCACATAAGGAAGGAGGATTTAGATTACAAGGTAGGGAAAGAATATTTGTGTTTATTGATCTGTTAAACCAGCTCAATGGGGATCATTTCTGCTCCACTGGGGCTTATAAACCAATATGGACAACTTGGATGTGTAAATAGCAGGAGAGACTCCCAGAAGCAGTATTGCTCTCTGAGATATCAGGATTCTGAGCGTCAGCAAATAAGTGAGAGCAACCTGCACGTGAATGTTTCACTCAGGCAGTGAAATTGTATATAACCAGCATGGCATGACAGTCCAGGTGGGGGGCAGAAGGTGTGGGGGGAGGAGGATATTTCTATGATAATGCAATTGGGGAAGGTTTCCTTGCAGCAGTGATTGATGCTTTCTCTTTTGTGCTTTCCTTAAGGCATTAAAAATATTTCTCTATACTAAGATCTTGCCAGTTGTTTCCAGGAGCTGCATCCATCTTTTCTTCTTCCTCTATACCTCCCTGAATTGCTCCAGATCTAAAGAAGCCACAATATCAGCTATGAAGTCCCCAGAGCCCCATGTTCTAATTCCAGTGGAGCTTTTGATTTACACCATCAGAAGATCACATCCATAAGGGGCCCAGGGATTGTCTAGGGTTTTGCCCTCAAGCTGTGAGTCAGGGATTCTCAGGGCTGAAAGTCTGTGTTGATCAGAGAAGCCAAGCAGGGTCATAGCCCAGTCCCCTCAGGAGGCCACTTAACATCAGAGATAGGTATTTTACATCATAGCACTCATGTTTAGGCAGTGCTTTGAATAACAAATATCTTGGGTGGAAATCGCGTGTGTGCTAACTGGGAAATAAAATTAGAGTCTTCCTCTGTCCTTGAGAGCAGGAATTCCATTGTTTGGCCCCATGTGACCGAAATCTGGCTCTGAGTATCTTTGGATGCCACTAATAACCATGACGACTGAATGGTGGGAAGGTGATGACATGGGTTTCCTCAAGCTCAGAGGGGCATTCCAGAGTGAAACTGGATGACTCCAATGTTAACTCTTTTCCTGCTTACCTGTCAGGGATGCGTGAATTATGATTCAACTACTGGTTTAGGAACCTTCATTCTCTTTCTCTCCTAGACTTCAGGAAATGTCTCTAATCTCTAACCACTCAATGGGATTTTATAAAACGCAATGTAAATGCTTTTTCTTTTCAGCTGAAATGTTGAGGACTGGATGGGGGAGAGGAGGATCTTGTTCCTTTGACTGCTAGCTAATCTGGATTAAAGCAACAAGAAGGAAAACAACGACAATGTCAACAGAATTTCCTTTGAGTTTGTCCAAAGTCTGTGTTTTCTGCCACATAAAAGACATCCGTGTACCACAATGATGTTTACTGTTTGCAGTAAAGTTTGTAGGTGTTTGGCCCAATCTGAACACCAGTTAACCCACAAGCTCTGTTTCATACATCTGCACACAGTGACATGCTCTTATAAGTCCTTTGACCTGGTTGGTTATCTAATGTGTGGCTATGGAACTGAAGTTTACCCTGGGCAGAGATCCGGGTTCTCCATCTTATGAGGAGATGAAAGCATGATACAGTATAAAGAAGATGGAATGTAAGACAGAGTGCAGGGCTTAGCACTCAGTTCTGGGACTTGAGGGCATCCTCGAGCCTCAATTTTATGTATAAAAAGGGAATACAAGCTTCTGTTTCTCACCATCGTTGAACGAATCAGATGAGATAATGCATTAAAAGTGCTTTGTATATCAAAAAGCCCAGTACTAGTGTCACTGATCACTGACACCACTTCTAAACAACTTGGTGAATGCAATTCCAATTAATATAGGCATGCCAGAAGCAATAGTAAAAAATAGATCTAAATTTTTAAGCCATAGAAAGTGACTCCACTTTAAGTCTGCCTTCATATGACTTGCCCTTTATTTGGACATTTCTAAGGGCTGGAATATTTGCCATATTACTAGAAACTCATACAGTAAGTGGAAGTGTTCTTGGTGCCAAGTGATAAAGTGACAAGGGATGTAATTTCCTGACAGATTTCCGACTGTCTGCTGAGTTCATATTTTTCTTGGTTCGACTCTTCTGAAATCGCCCTGATTTCCTGTTATTGGGAACCTTGGGAATGGGTTCCCCTTCTGTAAAATGGGGATAATACCTCCTAGGGTTTTTGTAAGGTTTACAATGAGATATTGTCTGTAAAGCACTTTTGATGAAACATTGCCCGCAGTATGTATATAATGTTTGCTATTACTATTATTGCTACATTATTAGGTTTATTATAAGTATCACTTGGTGAATTATAAATTACAATGGTCACCTTGCTCCCTTTGGCCAGTCATTGACTAAATTAAGTTTCAAGTGCTTTTGGAAGGAAGCATATATGAGATATCCAAGAAAAGTTGATCAAATTTTATCTTCTTTAGTAGTAGAATGATTGATTTATGGATTTTTTTTCTTTCTTCTTTTGGATGAATGAGAAATGCCAGCTCCCCATAAATGTGGTAAAGCCCAATGAAACAGCAGTAAGATTCATCATATTCTACTTCTCACCCCCCTGTTCTGCTCAAGGGGTTCCAATTCTTCATAATAGTGACTTCCCAAGCTCACATGGGGCTGGCCTTCCTCTCTGGCACTGGCAGTGGGTGGCATTTGTGTTGCCCAGACAGTAAATAGTTGTGCCAGGATTAAAGTTCAAGTGCCTTCACTCTTAGACATTACTCTATGAAGAAGGGATAAGGAAGGACCTATAAAGTGTAGCTCTGGGGAAGGGCAGCCATAAGCAGGAAACATGCTCTGTAGGAATGTACTGGACTCTAGGTTATTGAGGTAGAGACAAAAGGAGAGAGCCTTAAGTGTGAACCTGAATTTTCTCTCCAGGGTCTTTTGCTGACAAGATGTCATTCTGCATAGGGAGATAGCCCTATTGCCTGTGGCTACCATCTTTCATTCTAGACCATATGTCTGGGTTGTATGGTATAAATTAATGGCAGATTATAAAGTGTTTTCATTTGATCCAACTCTGTGAAATAAGAATTATTTGACAGGTTTTCTTAGTGAGGAGTTTCAGAGAGAGGGAAGAAACTTGCCTATGGTCACACATCTAGTAGGTGACATAATTGGGGTTTGAACCCATGTGTCAAGCTCCTGGCCCTATCCTGTAAAGAATAATCCCTTGTCAGCCCTGGGTGGGGGGCTATCACCACATTAGAGGGAATAGCTGCCTCTCAGTGGGAGTAGTGTTGACATTTTTGGTAGAACAGGAACAGGGAAGGGAGTGGTAGAGAGATGGGGATACTGTCTCAGAATAGAAGTGTGTCATTAAATGATGCTCTGTGAGTGAGGAAGAGCAGTGGGTCTGATGGACAAAGACCAGCTTTTGGCCACCCCAGCCCATAGCAGCCTACCTTAACATGTCACACTTGGCCGATTCCTATGGGATTTTTAGGTGTCTGCATAGATGCCACTTCCTCTATAAAGCCTGTCCTTATTGCCCTCCTCCCCCAGGCACACATAGATGTCCCATTCGTGGTCCCAAAGCATCCTGTCCTTCCCACTCATAGCACTAATTCATTCAACAAGTATTGACTGAGCCCACATGTAGCAACTAATGTTTGCTGGAAATATATCAGTAAAACAGATCAAGTCCTTGTTCTCCAAGAGTGAGATAAAGAAGTGATATGAAGAAAGAAAAGCAGAATAAGGCAGTTGATAGTGAGAGAGGAGGGGGTATTCTGCCTTATAAAACGATCAGAGAAGGGCTGAATGAACGAAGGGGTGGGCATGTTGCAGGTGTCTGGGGCAAGAGATTTGTTGAGCTGGAAACAGCAAGCACAAGGGCTCTGCTTGGCACTTTTGGGGACTTTATCAGACACTGTGGTTATTGTTTAATGATGGGCTAGACAGCAACAATGACAACAGCAACCTGCAACAGAGAAAGGGGACTAGCTCTCTTCCCCCACCATCATATCCCCAGCACCTAGCACAGTTCTGGGCACATGGAAGCCCAGTCATTCTCAAGAGATTGAATGAGTGAATCTGAGGGAGATGAACAGGAAAATTAAGACAGATTTCACTTTAATAAGACAAAGCTCAGGGACTGAGACATTTCTAGGGTTATCTAAGTATGGTTTGGATTTTAAGGCTCCCCCCTTTGTTCTTTTTTTCATTTTTCTTTCTTTTTCTATTTCTGCACAGACGGAATTTAAAATATCCTACCCAAATATTCTCTAAAATAGTTTTTTTGTGTGTGATATGTCTGTGATTTAGCTCAAATTCATAGATAAGTGTCCATAAATTACCAGTCTTTAATTTTGTAAAAAATTTGAGAGTACTATACATTGCTGACACCTTGTCCTAACGTGTTTGCCCCCCAACTCAGACACATTGTTTGAATATTTCAGTGTGCGTTACCTACAAACAAGGACATTCTTCTACACAACCACAAAGCAACCATTGAAGTTAAGATGGTAAAAATACCACCAAAAAAGTCAATCTTATCTAGTTCCTAAAATGGTCCCCAAATACCATGTTATAATTTAAATGAATGAGTGAATGTGATTAATTCCAACAATCATATGAATTTAACTGAAATAATAAAGGTGCATTTCAAAATAAAAAAAAAATTACAGGCTCTGGCACCTGCCTCAGATGCTTCTATGTGGAAGTCCCTTTGCTCTTCTCAGCAGGTTCCCGTTCCCTTGATCAGCTGCCTTCCCAGGGGTTGGGGGGTGGCAGGGGTCCTCACCTCGCTGGGACTCTGACACCCTTCCCTGAGCCCCCACAGCTGCCACCCATCCCACCCCAGTCGGGACTACTCTTACCTTGCTCACTCCACCTAACGGCTTGAGGATTGAATTCATCAGGAGTAGGAAGTGACCAGTCTTTAAGGTTTACACAATAATTTTGCTATAGCAAATTGATGAGATCTACTATCACACTCATTGTTTGTTTCCTCCAATAGCCCATCCAAAACACCCAGGCAGCCTTCTTCCATTTGGCAGCCTTCCTCCACTAGGTGGGTCCCCCAAGTGGCTCCCCCCGAGCACCCTCCCCATTGCTCTTCAAGATTTTTTTTTTTAATTTGAGAATACTGTACATTGCTGACACCTTGTCCTAACGTGTTTGCCCTGCCCTCCCAACTTAAACACATTATTTGAGTACTTTAGTGTGCATTTCCTATGAACAAGGACATTCTTCTACACAACTGCAAAGCAACATCAAAGTTAACATGATTAAAAAAGAGAAGTCAGTCTCTTTTCTCCATCACTTTCTTAAAGGATCAGATGATACCTCTTAAAAAGAGTCTTTCCCCACTTACTGTACACAACCCTGGTCCCCCTTTATCCTGAGCTTCTTTTTCAATTTATATCATATTACTTACTTATGTATATTTTTATTCTCTGATTTTTCCATAGGTGTTTTGCTTCCTTAACTAAGTTCTTTCACTTGGCCTGTAACCCCACAAGAGCTGGGCACATGCAATAGGCTTAGGTAATGTTGTCCTTGAGGGTAATATAAGCTTATGCACTGTGTGGGCCTCCAAATCCATTGTCACAGGGCCTGTCCTAGGGAGAACTGGCTTTGAGCCTATGTCTTCAATGCCTGTTTGGTATTGGAGTCTTTATTTCCCTGCTTTGTCTGTAGAATGGTACCTTGACAGTCCGGCCATATTACTTCTTGACTTCAAACTCTTCAAAGGCTCCTCATTGCCATAGACAAAGTCAAAGATTTTTTGCAATGAGTTGTAGGATTTTTTGTATTCTTGAACTTCATCTTCTGCTGTTCCTTCCCTCACAATTTCCCTGCCAGTCATGCTGCATCGCTTGTAACTACACACATGGCGCAAGCCATTTCATGCTTCAGAAAGTTAACACGGTGCTTTCACAGTTGGGAGCACCTGTTCCCTCCTTTCTTACCTGGGTAACATTAACTCATCTTTTTAAGATTCAGATTGGTTATCATTTTCAGGACACAGAATAATTCTCCTTTCATGTGCTTTTGTAATATCCTATGCATACCTTCACCATTGCTTTTACTACCTCTCACTCATCCATCAAGCTTACTTTTGAACACCTCCTGTGTGTCAGGCATTGTCCTGTGTGCTGGGAAGCCTGCACTGACATAGCCAGATGGTTTCCTTTATAGAGGAGATGTGTATTAGAAAATATTTGCACAAATACATTCTTAAATGACAAGTGTGAAAAGTGCTATGAAATAGAAACACATGGAGACCAAGCATGGTGAGTAAGGTCAAGGAGGCTTTCTGCTAAGGAGGACACATGTAAGCTGTCCCTGGAGGGCTGAGCTGCACTTATTTGGGTGAAGAGAGAGGGGAAGAATGATTATTGGTTAACTCATCTGTGGCTTCATTTAGAGTTTAAATCATGTGGGGAGAGATATTGGATGTATTGCATTGTTTTATTCCCAGAATCTCGTGCAGTGTGCGGAACATCTATCAATGTCTGTTGAGCAGAACAAAACTGTTGAATGGCTGTCCAAAACATGAGGTCCCGTCAGTGAGTAACATAAAGCCCAGCTATTTGCAGCCCCTGCCACACCGCAGGAGGGACTCCTGTCATTTCTTTACTTCCTGTAGCCCTCTTGGGTTGCCTTTATTCAAATTGTGGCTTTCTCTCTCCATTCTTACTACACTGGATTTCTCAGAAGATCTTCCAAAACTCTTCCCACAATTACTATGGCACAACAGTAAACGGTCTGCAATTTTCAAGGGCTCTATCTTTTAGGCCTAAAAATGGCTGTATATTGACCTTTTGCTGCCCAACTGTGGTGTGATGGAAACTGGGGGGCCGAATCTGAGAGCGACGTGCCTCATTATCCTGGATTTCAAGGATGATCCTGAATTTATTTTACTATCCATTCATGACGATGCCTTGCTTCTGAAGCTCTTTGCAGTAGCAATAGATTGAATATTTCTTAGGGCTACAAAAAGAGAAGTTTGAATAGTCCTTCAATTCATCTTCCTAAATTGAGATAGAGTGAAATAGAAATGAATACAATTCTCCATTCTTCTTCTTTTTAATATCAAAGGAGAAATGTGTCTTTGATACAATTAAAAGTGTAACAATTTAAAGTAAGAAAGTTCTTACTTATTTCTAGCCTGTTTTCAGCTAAAAGGTGATCAACAGCTCTTGGCTGGTGTTCAAAGAAAATACACAACTTGTGTTTATCTTCCTTGTCAGAACTCTCTTCATAGCCTTGAAGACAGTGTCCCTCATCAGCGAAAATCATCCCCATTCCTTCAGCATTGTTTTTTTTTACTCAATCTTATGTAGTCCTTTCACCTTAGTCCCTAAACTAAAATTTTAAAATGTAGGTTAAATTTCAAATCTGACCACAGGTCGAGAATGAGATGCAAAGTTGAGCATATGTCTCTGCAGTAACTTTATAACTTGTTCTTTCAGGCTGGCAAGAGGCATTCTGGGTTGAAGCCATGGACCAGTACAAACACTTCTGGAGCAATATACACCATGACCTGCACATTTTGGAAGAACAACAATCGTGTACTTCCAATAGAATCTAATCTCAAATTATTCTCTTTAGGAGGAAAAAAGGCATAAGTCTTTCCACCTGGCAGTGGCTAGATCAGTTTTACATTGGAAAACTATTGCAGAGAGTGGATGGGTCACTCTAAAGTGATGGAATCACATTAAAGATTCAAGGAACAAAATAATAATTGCAATTAAAACTGAAACATTGAAAATTTCTTGAATTGTCATCTAGGGCTTTAGTGGTTTTATTTGGATCTTTATTACTTCTCCATTTTGGATCCAGAGATTCCAGGGACAAGCAGATAGCAATAAAAAGTTTCAGGATAGCAAAAGTAGAAATACAAAAAGTATTCAAATTATTGAGGCAGAACAGATCCAAGCTCTTTTTAATTCATGTCAGCATGGAAACAATGTGACCAATAAAGAAAAAAAAGGTGGAGATGGGCCTTGTGTTTGGAAAAAGGATGGAATGGAACACACTGTTTTGGGTAATGGATTGATTTAGGACATGTGCTTGCTCTAATTGAGTCTGTTTTGAACCTCTTACAAGGTTTCTGTCTACAGCAGATTTAGTCGCTAATACTTTATTGAATTTAATCTTATATCGATGTAGACTGCTTGATTTTTTTTCTTTCTATATTTCAAATGATCCAGGAAGCAGACAGTGAAAACAAGTTGTCCAGTTCCAGGTTTTAGTTTTGCCACCAAGTGCATTGTCTTAATTACTACCATTGTGTTGACCCATGAGTTCATTCCATGTCACTTATCTTTTGCAATAAGAGGAGGTAAAACAGGGATATGTAAATAACTCAAAACTTAATTGCTTATGTCAGGATGGAAAATATATGACTTAATACACATCAGGGGAAAAACAAGGTTCCAGTAATGAATATGTCTATGATTAATGACCGGAGGAAATTCCGTAGCAGGCACATCCAGGCTCACTCACACAGGAGGCACACTGCTCATGATGCTGGCCATCCCACCCTCTGCACCTCTGCCCCAGCCTCCACTCAAATGAACATTCCCTATAACAGAGTGTACACAAACACAGGACAAAATTTGTAAAGAAAGCTCATGTCAGTTAAAATGACAGATTCTGATGTGATAGGTAATTGATTGGATGAATTATGCATCCCTAAAATGGATTACTATAAATGGGGAGGGGTTGAAAATGTTGTTAGAATAAAAAAGGTAAGAAAAAGGCATCATCGGGGTGTGTGTGACTTACAAATTTGTGGGTTTCCAAGCTGACTTACGTAATTGTTTCAGGTTTCAAGAAGAGTTTAAATGAACACTGGGACAACTTTATTCTTAATAGGCCAAATCAAACTTGGGGTCTGGGAATCATAGCAAAAAAGTATGACCATTAAAACGTGGCTATCTGTTTAGGAGATTAAGGATCTCAGTAAACGCAAGCACCATGAGAAATTCATATAGCAAAAAAGTATGACCATTAGCCTGCAGCTATCTGCCCTGGAAAATAGGACTCCCCAAAACTCAAGAACTAAGCAAACTTCAATTCTGCTCTTTGTTAAGTCAATGTTATTCTTTTCCTTCATGGAGTTGTTTTTTTTTTTTTTTTCCTGCATAAACTTGTTGTACCAATGCCACCTATCCCATCTGAGATGCTAAAAAGACAATGTAAATTCCTAAGTGTTGGCTGGGATGTTAGAGATAACACTAACCTCCTGATTTTAATGAGAAGCATAAAATTCTTCAACTCTCTTGCAGTAGATAACCCCTGTAAGAGGAACATGGCCTTTGAACTAGCCTTTCTTGTGTGGTGCTGTATCTTACCAATTCACACTCTTGTGACCTCATCACTCCTATGGCCACTGGTATGAATTTACAGGACAGCTGGCAAAGGAATTCTCCCAGACACTTGGCCTGTGATGACCAGTGAGGCACTAACAGGACTGACAGCCTATAAGGGCAACCCTGACCTCAATGGCTCTATTTGGGACAGAGCTTCCCCCAGGCCTCATTAGGGTAGGTCACAATTGCTCAAAGATTGCTCCAAGAAAAGATTAAGTTCCACTGTATTGTTTTACTTGAGTATTAAGTAATGATCATTTGGTGAGTCAAGAAAGTAGAACTAGAGCAAATTGGAGTGTGTTCCTTTGGGCAGTTACTTTCACATATAGATTTGTCTGCTTTTTCTTGCTATGAATTTATTTTATTTGCAATTGATTTATTTATGAGATTTTTTTTTTTACCTTATTAGCTGTTCCAACCTCAAAGTCCATTTCATTGGAAGATATCTACATAACTCAGCAGCAGAGGGAAATTAAGGATGCTTTACTTTCTTCTGACTTCCCCACAGGACTGGTGATTTATCTTTCTTTACTTATTTTGACTTTGCATAACTGCAAAAATCCTTAAGTGGCCTAATTTCAAAAGAATTAGCCCAGCCCTGGCAGAGGGCAATGCATACTTGGAGATCTCCCCTACATCATAAACTATTTCCTGCTAAATTGAATTCAATGAGTTGCATGAAAACAAGTTCACAGGGCTTGAGAATTTGGCTGGGAAACCATAAACAATGGGAAGTGTCAAGTGGAATCACTGCTTCCAAACTTGGGGTTACTGGTTCATGTGGCGCCAGTGGGGTGAGGGAAGGGTCATAACACATTTAAAAGAATCCCTGAGGTCAGGGAGGGTGGTGACATGGGCTGCTGGTGTGTCACTAATTCCATTACAAGCACCGAGCTATGCCCACACCCGCTAGTACCAAAGGGGTGGAAAGCAGGATGGAAGTTCATGGAATGCGAAGGGGATGTTCAGAGGGACATTGGGCCCCAGCTCGGGCTCCTTTCAAGGGGAGACCATGTACCATGAGTAGATAAAGCCAGCCAGAGGAACACCAGGTGAAAATGAGGCTTCTGGGCAGGCACTGGGAGCCAAAATAGGCAGAGGGGGCGCTTCCTCCCCGAAAATCCTGTGCAGCATTTTTTGTCTGTGTGCATTTTCTTTCTTTCTTTCTTTCTTTCTTTCTTTCTTTCTTTCTTTCTTTCTTTCTTTCTTTCTTTCTTTCTTTCTTCCTTCCTTCCTTCCTTCCTTCCTTCCTTCCTTCCTTCCTTCCTTTCATTTCAGAGTATTACATTATGGGAGTACAAATGCTTTGGTTACATAAATTGTCTTTGCACTGCTCAAGTCAGAGCTACAAGTGTGCCCATCCCCCAGACAGCACACACTGCATCCCTTAGGTGTAGATTTACCCATTCGCTCCTCACCCTCCCACCTGCCTGACACCCTATGAATGTTACTTCCCATATGTGCACGTAAGTGTTGATCAAGTAGTACCAATTTAATGGTGAGTACATGTGGTGTTTGTTTTTCTATTGTTGTGATACTTCACTTAGAAGAATGGGCTCCACCTCCATCCAGAATAATACAAGAGGTAGTTCACAATTTTTTTTTATGGTTGAGTAGAACTCCATGGTATACATATACCACTTTTTATTAATCCACTCATGTACTGATGGGCACTTGGGTTGTTTCCACTCTTTGCAGCTGTGAATTGTGCTGCTATAAACATTCAAGTGCAGATGTCTTTTTTGATAGAATATCTATTTTTCCTTTGGGTAAACACCCAGTGGTGGGATTGCCGGATCAAATGGTGGTTCTACTTTTAGTTCTTTGAGGTATCTCCATACTACTTTCCATAGAGGTTGTACTAGTTTGCAGTCCCACCAGCAGTGTATGAATGTTCCTACCTCTAGACATCCACACCAACATTTGTTGTTTTGGGACTTTTGATAAAGGCCATTCTCACTGGAGTTAAGTGATATATCTCATCGTGGTTTTGATTTGCATTTCCCTGATGATTAGAGATGTTGAACATTTTTTCATACGTTTGTTGGCCATTAGTCTATCTTCTTTTGAAAAGTTTCTGTTCATGTCCTTTGCCCACTTTTTAATGGGGTTGTTTGATTTTTTCTTGCTGATTTTTGTGAGTTCTATGTAGATTCTAGTTATCAGCCCTTTATTGGATGTATAGCATGCAAATATTTTCTCCCACATATTTGGGAGAATCAACATAACTGGGTAATAAAATCAACATACACTGGGGAAAAGAATCCTTATTCAATAAATGGTGCTGGCAAAATTGGATAACCATATGTAGAAGACTGAGACAGGATCCACACCTCTCACCTCTCACAAAAATCAACTCATGATGGATAATAGATTTAAACCTAAGATACAAAACCATAAGAATTCTAGATAAAAATGTTGTAGAAACTCTTACAGACATTGGCCTAGGCCAAGAATTTATGAAGAAGCCCCCAAAAGCAATCACAGCAACAACAAAAATATTAATAAACATATGGGACCTGATCAAATTTAAAAGCTTCTGTACAGACAAGGAAACAATCATTAGAGTGACTAGACAGACTACAGAATGGGGAATGTAGAGGCAGTTTATGTAAACAAAGTATTTGTATCCTCATAGTATTCTGAAATAAAAAAAAAAGAAAATTAATTGAGTGCTCTAAATAATTGTGAAGAAGGAAAAGTGAGGACGATCTTAATAAGGAGAGCGCCTCCTGCGGGTCTAACATAGCACTTCAGGCAGAATAGGCACCACACATAATTGTACATGGTAGATATCCAGTAGATTTTTTTTTTTGATTAATAACTGAATCGATAACAGGCCTCAGTTTGAGGAGGATCTCTCCCTGGGAGATGGCTTTTTCCCTCCTCCAAAAGGAAACCACGAGCAAGAGGAGCATAGAATGGCAGACACAGGTTCTTTCACACATTCATTCCACATGTATTTGTTAGGAGCCTATTATATATTTGGCACTATTCTGGGCACTGGGGATAAAGAGATGAATGTAATAAATTCCCTGAATTCATAGAATATGCATTCTAGTGAGGAAGACCAGTAATAAAAAAGAAAAAGTGCACATATCTAATGCATGCTGGCTAGATTTAAGGACTTGGAAGAAAAACAGGCTGAGTAAGGAGATAATGAGTAATTAGCATATGTTGACATTTTCATGGAGCGTAAAGGGAAGGTAGTGATCATTTGCGATTAGGATCTAGACATGACATTTGATAGAAAAATCCAAATGAGGAAGTGACTGTGGGGAAAATAGCAAGATAAAGGCCAAGGGCAGGGTTGAGTTTGGCAAGTGCGTTCTGACCTACAAGAACTCCAGGCTGGTTGGGAGGAGTGCAGGAGGGAGACAGCAGGGCAGATGGAGTTGGAGAGGTAGGCGGGGGTCCATCGTGCACAAGCAAGGCTGGCTTTGGAACTTGGGAGTACTAGGGCAAAATGAAAATATAGGGTCCCTTGTTCGAAAAGCAGTTAAAAAAATGACTTCGAAGGTACTAAAATAAAAAACTATTTTCTTTCTTCTGCAGTCTCTCCCACATGGTGATTTTATTTGCTGTTTAGTCTCACTCCCTTGGGGATGGCAATACTCAGGGGCGTGTGCAGACCCTCATAGGGACCTGGGGGCCCTGCTTTGCTACTCAGTGCATGCAAAATTCCCTGACTTCATGGAACATGCAGGGTTCTTCCCCCTTCTAGCCCCTGGATCACCAATCTGCCCTACTATGGCTTTGGGGAGGGGAAGTCAATCTCCCCTTTCCATGGACTCTCTCCATTCTATAGTGCATGGGTGGTACCCAAGGGATTGCAACTGCTGTGTTGAAACATGTTCAGTACCTGGATTAGGGGGCAGGGGTGCCTGCCCTGCTGGCCACCATCCCCCCCATCAATTGCCTGTCAAAGTGTTGCATTTGCTGGCCCAGTTCAGGCCCCCCCCGGGTGCAAGGCATCAGCTATCATGTGTCAGAGGAAGGGAGGGGGAATCCAGGAGGGGCTTTGGACACCAGAAAGTAGGTAGTCAAACCTTGTCCCAGGGGGGCCGAGAAGTGCTGGGAGGCTAGATTGCCCATGATGAGGCACATGCTCCGTTATCCACTGGACTTTACTTTCAAAACTCAAGTTCAGAGATAAATTATTAACACTTACAACTGCAGAGCATTGAACCCCAAGCACGGGACTCTTCTGGGTACAGGGGTTTGCATGAATGGGGTGGTCGAATGCCCAGGGGGCAGGCCCTGTGTACAGGCCATGGCAAAGACTCCGAGCTTTATTCTAAATGAAATGGACAGGCTGGGGATGGGTGTTTGGGGAGAGTGGCAGAGAAAATGATCTAATGTTTAAAAGAAACTGTTCCAGCAGCTCTGTCAAGGAAGAAGGCACAGAGCGAAACCAGGTAGAACAACAGATGATAGTAGCTTGACTCTGGGCAGCTCTGATGGAGGTAGTGAGAAGGAGTCGCATTTCAGGTGTATTTTATGGAGCGATGTCTCATTTTATTTCAAGGAAACTCTTTTGGAAAAACTATTCAACATGAGGGAAGGTTTATTATAGACTTGAGGGTAGGAACCACTGACAAACTCCTCCATATACACCACCATAATGCAATATGATCAAATATTTCCAGAATTTAAAATAGTAGATGTCGCGCCCGCCTTGCCAGCAAGGAAGACACGGCAACTGGAGTTCTTCTGACAGCGCTTTAATGGGGATATTCTTAGATTGACAATATGCGGAAGACCCCGAACGGGGAAGCACACACGCTTTTAAGGCCTTGGCGGACCTGAAACCTCTGGGGATAGGTTGGGAAGGAGATGCCGCCAGTTTTCATTGGCGCAACCTAGCATCCTTCATTTACATAGTTACACAACCGGCACTTCCTGTGACCTGACCAACACTGCGCATGCTCGAGAGTTGTTTATAGCAAAATGACCACCGGATACGGGCGCCATCTTAGAATGGCGTTGCCGCCGAGCCCCACAAGTAGAAAATAATATTAATTAAGTACAAAGAAAGCAATTATTTTAAAGTGGCAAATTTAGAATATTTTTTATTAAGAAACATTTTTCAAACAAGCAACTGTAAGTATCAAGATCACATGATATATCTAAAACACTACTTTAGACTAAAAGCAACAAGTGGATTTTACAAAAGAAAAATATCCTGACCCCAGTCCCAGAGCTTGGAGAGAAAATAAATGCTTTTGCTGAATGTTAACCAGGATAGGTGGTACCCAGTTCTTCAACCTTAGGCTAGAATCTCTGGGAGGTAAGGCAGGAAATATGTGCTCATTCGTTTGGGCCTGGGGCATCCTCAACCTGAAGTCCCAGCTGTGTTCCAGCTGTGTCTTTGGGCCCTGGTGAAGCTGTTGCTCAGATATGGTCCCTGTTAGCACAAATGCCAGCCCATCACGCTGAGACCACACCTCTGTCAGCTCCCAGCCTTTCCCTGGAGGGGGCCTCCCTTCTGCCTGGCTCTCTTTGGAGGGATGCCCACCTTTGTGTCTTGGGACTGTTTTTCCTTTACTCCTCAAGCAGAAAGTAACTAGCTAGGAGGAAAAGGTGCCCTTTTCTGGGACATGATAATAATCTATTCATATTTTTGAAAGTGCTTCCAAAAACATCATTATTTAATCCCCATTAACATTTTCCAGCAACATTAACTATCTTGACATCATGAGAGGAGGGTGGGGATGAATGTTGAAAGAAGACTGCATTACCTTTCAAAATATCACACAGCTGAAGTTACTACCTTGATATTTAATGAGAAAAAACCCAGGCTGGGCGTGGTGGCTCACGCCTGTAATCCTAGCACTCTGGGAGGCCGAGGCGGGAGGATCATTTGAGCTCAGGAGTTTGAGACCAGCCTGAGCAAGAGCGAGACCCTGTCTCTACTAAAAAAATAGGAAGAAATTAGCTTGACAACTAAAATATGTCTATAGAAAAAATTAGCCGGGCATGGTGGCGCATGCCTGTAGTCCCAGATACTTGAGAGGCTGAGGCAGAAAGATTGCTTGAGCCCAAGAGTTTGAGGTTGCTGTGAGCTAGGCTGACGCCACGGCACTCTAGCCCATACAACAGAGTGAGACTCTGTCTCAAAAAAAAAAAAAAATACTCAAATGTCTAGAAAAAAAATGGAGGAAGAGGTAAGGAAAGTTATTACAAAGTTTGTATGTTTCAGTTTGTTTGCCTAAAACCTTAGAACTATAGAGTCAAAAATGTGTTTTTCGTTCCCGAGCCAATGATGCTGCTAAGACATAAACGGTGCATTGTGGTGGTGGAGAGATGTTTTCCACCTATATTTCTTCTCTTTGCAAGAAAATGTTTGGGGTGATGCAAGAGGCCAACCACACATTCTGTCAAGTTTTGAACTTGTCATTTTTAAATTTCTCTTCAGGGGGTATAATATGGGCCTGCAAATGTACTATTTCTTTTTCCAAATGTGAAATCCCAGGTTTTGTACTTTGGATCTTTTCAAAGCTTGCTTTCCTGGATTAATATTTCCTTTCCCAGTGTTAGAATAATGAGTGTCAGTGTAGTTTCAATATACCAGCTTGTTTTCCTTGTGATACCCTCAAGGAAAGGCGTTGTGGGAGCTGCCTGTGGTCTGTGGCCACAGGCAGAACTACACAAAGTGGCACATTGTCTGAGTGCATAGATAAATCCAAACTCAGGACTGGCCCTGTCAGCTCAGAGAGCTCAGAGACGTGTCTGGCATCACAGCCGGTACCTTTCTGTTGCACTCAGACGTGTTTCCATGGCAAAGGAGCTGTGTCATTTAACAGCTACAGTGTTGCTATGGTGTTTTGCATGTTATTAACATTTTGATATATGTAGAAAAGCATTGAAGCATTTTGTAATTTCTAAAGGAATTATCTACTGTTTATTTTAGTGTAGACCAGTCAATATATCGGAAAATAACCATTGTGATTTGTTATTAATTGGATATAACTTTTTGCATATAAAAAGATGGATCTCTAGTTGCCGCATGTGAAAGGCTCAGAGGGGATTTTGGCAATGTCATCTTTCTCCATATGTCTTATGTTGACATCAGAATAAGAATTTCATTGGCGACTGAGAGTAGTCACTTAGGAGGTAGAATCCCACTTGTTAGCATAAAGAGATTATGGAAGATGTTAATCCAATAAGAAATTGACAGCAGGTACTGCTTGTGCTACTCTTGGGCAGTGGGAGACTTGGACTATTCCAGACCCTTTTTGCCTAGATTCTCCTTGCCCTTACTACTACCGTACCACGCTGGTGGGGCGTCTGAGACCAGGTACGCTCTCCCAGGATGCACCCAGGAAGCTAACACAGGTCCTCCCTGCATCTCAGCACTGTTTTGGCTTTTTTTACTCCTCAAGTGGAAAGTAACTAGCTAGGAAGAAAAGGTGCCCTTTTCTGAGACATGATAATAATCAATTCATATTTTTCAAAGTGCTTCCAAAAACGTCATTATTTAATCTCTATTTACATTTCCCAGTGTTGCCTTGGGGAGAGTGTCCCTTTCCCTGGGGACGCACTTATGTCTAAGCATTACCTCTCGATCTCTTTTTTGCCTCCCCACTCTGAGGAATCGTATCAAGTCTGTAGCAAGAAAACAAGCTCTGTATCATGCCTTCTTTACAAATCTATTCAATCTGCATTCTGTGCTAAGGATTTCAAAGTCTATATTGAGACATCAAAGCTAAAAATTGACTCATTAGTTCTGTTATTTTTCTGAGACTTTACTTCCTTAGCTGGTGTCTACAATATGGGTAATAATTATGTGGCAAAAAGGAAAATAGTCTAAGGTTACCCTGTTAGAAATACAATATGGTCATACACTTCTAGAACATGGAATACAGCAGAATATGTTAACACAACTTGTACAGCTAATTATCCATAGCATCATTTCCACCCATATGGTCTGATTTCATGTGATTATATGTGTTTTACAGCTCAGAGAGACTTCAGAGTTTATCTAGTCCACACTGTCGTTGCTTTTTCCTTTTCTTCCCTTTTTTCTTTTTAACAGAAAACTGAAGAATATAGAGTATAAGTAACTTACTTGCACATGGTTCTACATATAGAGTCAGAGGCCACAGTATTACGCCATCCCTGAGCTTCTATTAGTGGGCTCTTTCCATAATATCCTGATGTATTGAATGGTGCAATGAAGGGTCTTCCAGCCCATCAGGATCCCCCCTCATGAGGGAGACCCCAACATGGAAGCAAACTGAGCTTTGGCAAAGAATCTAGTATGTGAGGAAAGATTCTCCAAGCCCATGGGATGGCCTTAATGAACAAATGTTTGGGAAAGAGGAAGCCATTGGTTGGGATCAGATGGAAAATTCTGTAAAAGGACCTTCCAGTTAAATCTGTAGGATCCCGAGACACTGGGCTACTCTGAGAATCTGATCAAAGCTACAGACCCCTCCCCAGAAAAAAAATGTATGTTTGCACAGAATTTTGCAAGTACATTTGGGTGGCTTGCAGAGTGCCTAAAACCCAACCTATGAATCCATTTTAAGAACCCTACTATAGAAACAAGACACTTTTTTGAGGTAGCTGGTAGTGTCTGGGAAAACACCACAAAGGCTGCCTTCCCCAGGCCACCACCCTGGTGGTTGCAGTAGAGGGAGTAGGTACAAAGGGGTGGGTCCTAGGGTCATTTCAGAGGGTGGGGAGCAATAGCTTTTGGATTAGAAATATTTTAAGAGTGTGAGCATTGACAGAAAGCTGCACCCACCCTTCAATCAAAGTCATCCTTGGCGGGGGGGAAGGGCTACAATGAGCCTGGCGCGAGCCAGGTTAACGAGGCCAAAACAGAGAAAGGGCTGTGCAATTGAACAAAGGCAATCTTGTTGGCTCCTGGGTTCTATTTGAGCTAATAAGCCACTTGGGAGGCTGTACTTTGGGGAGAAAGGAGCTACAACCTTCCTTAACTTGGCAGAAAAGAAAAAGACATTGCTGATTTCCAAGCTCTATGGTCCTTGGAGACTTTATCCAGTAGCAGCAACAACAATAAAAAACACTTAATTAAGAAGCAGGGTCTTGGAATTTATATTTCTCATTACTTTGAATCTGAGTCCCTTAACAGAAGGGAATGGGGGCTGGCAGGGGTTTCGGGGTTTTATGGTTGGGGGACAGTGTTCCTCATTCACTGCATTATCGGTAAATATTTATTCAGCACCTTCGATGGGACAAACCCTGTGCTGTGTGTTGGGAATAAATGACACAATGGTGGGCTGGTCCCTGACTTTATGAAGTATAAGTTCCAGCAAGAGATGTTGACAAGTACACTGACAATTGGTGTGCTACAGGGCGTGGTACAGGGGACCCGGGGGGTGTTCCTGACCAAGGTTGTGGAGATACTTCCTGGAGGAAATGGAGACTCAAAGTTGGGTTGAGGTTATCTAGGAGGAGAGGAAGGACCAGAACGTTCCAGGTGGAAGAAAGTGCCCTGTGACAGTGCTGGTGGCTTAGAGACATTGACTGAAGGGGGTGAGCATGAGGGATGAGCTACTCATTGTAGGCAGGTACTGGACCACAGCGTGAGGCAAATAGGATATTCTAAAAGGTTGACACTCAAATCTGAAAACAAGGAGGAACATTGAAGGATTTTAGATGAAGAGATGACCCAATGCACCATTCAGCCTGGTATGACTGCACCAGGAACAGTGACCTTGACAGATGCTTCATGATAATATGCTATTTGTCCCATTCTCATGATGCTTAGACTCTTAGGGACAGAAGAAACCAGAAGCAATCTTGGACCCTGTACCTCTTCAGGCCCACACATAGGAGCATGTTACTTGTGGCTTTGGATATAGATCTTAGAAATAAATCGACCCATGCACAGTTTTGTTTCCCATCCCTCCCTATGCATCCCAGTGTTATTTGTCTGATGCAACTGAGGGTGGTACCACTACTTGGTAGTCCTTCGGAGGGAATGCTAATGTCCCATCCCATGGAGGACAGAGAAGTATGGGAGATAAAACTGTGGGCTCTTTCTCTCCTTGCCCGTGTTCATCAAGTCCCTCCTGCCTGCCCCCCTGGGAGGAGAGACTCATCTGCTTGGTGAGACAGAGAAGGGCTCTGACCACACATGCCTCAGCCTCTTCTTGGTCCTCTCTGTTTGGAGCCACCTGTTGTTAGGACCCCATTGCTCTGCTCAGGCCTTCAGAGCTTGCCTGGGTGCACTCTGTCTCTGCAGTGGGGAGACCTGTGCTTCAGAGTGTAGGCTCTCCTTGCGGGAGACACATTAGGAGCCATATTTTAATTGTAGGTCAAGCTGCATTCTCAAGTTCAGCTACCCCAGTAATAAGGCTGATGTGTTAGTTTCTGTCTTTATGATTCCTGTATCCACCTCATGTTTGGCCTGAACTCAAGAGGGGGAGAAATACATGTAGATCACTTAACTCCTGAAAACCAGAAGAGTGATAGCATCACTGACTTTTCCTTATCTACACTTGGATTGCTAGTTTTCTGCTTGTCTTTGCTAAAGTCTGGGTGTGGTATGACTCAGCCTTATTGATCTAATTAACCCTCCAGTAACCATTAGGAGAGGGCAGTCTACATAGTGGGAGGAACCTGGACAGGGAGAAAGCTTGAGAGCCCTTCACCTTCCACACTCACCTTAGCTAACATAAAACTTCAATCCCTTCCCCCAGAAAATAAATGAGAGAATTGGTTTGCATAGAGGTGGCTGTTAAGCCATCTATCCAGAGCATTTAGAGGACTGATGGAGAGACTGGAAGGTAGAAAGTGTGGAGGGAGCAAAAGCTGGAGTTTTCTTATCCTCCTATGTCACCTAGTGTCTAGGGAATCAGTTTTTGAATATTAACCTCATTCCTGGCTTCATCATGTTTGCCTAACGTTATTTTCCATTTTTCTTATTAGTCGTTTTAAATTTATTTTATCTTAATGCACAATATGCATCTTTATAAACTTCTTAAGTCATTTAGCAACAAGGTAGGGAATAGGTCAATAAATAAAATCCTCTCCCAAATATTCAAGTCCCTTCAGATCTGCCTGGCTGCACAATCCACTTTGACATGTAGTTGCATAATTTAGAAACACTCAGGTTCATGTAATCCATGAAATGTGGCAAAGTTCAATGTAAATGATTCCTAAAAATTATTAGTATCACTGCCATCCTCTACTAAGACAGATTTTTCAGATCTTTTCTTATTTTCAATTCATATTTAAGTTAATTTGATAATTAAATTTAAGGGCTACTCTATTTCTGGTACATGTCCAGAGACCAGCCTCTACTGGTCTGTGAGCCTCCAGGTGCAGCCTAGTTAGTATTCTGCTGCTAAATATCTATGGGGAAAGTCTAAACACTGCTCATTAATCAGTTCAGTACCTCATGGAAGTGATTCCCTAGATTTTGGAGTATAAAGTTGGATGATCATGGATTGTTTGGGGGAGGGGTGGGGCAAGTAGATCCTTCTGAGCATCTGACTGCTGCAAATACAACCAACAGAGAAATCTGAGAATGAATTATGGAATTATGGATGGTGGGAGCTCAGATTTCATTGAGCTGAGAACCTACATTTTTTCAAGGACATCATCTGTTCTGCATTTAGAAAGCATTCAATCTGACATTGATATACTTTTGAAGCCTATCTCTGTCTGTTCTAACAAGAGTTTGTGTGAATCCATGCTCAGCAAGCATTTATTTGGTGGCTACTGTGTTAGGTGCTAACCACATCTCCTCCCAGAGTTCTGGCTCTGGTTCTAGTTCCCTCCTAGAGTTTTATAAGGAAGGAAATTCATAGGCTGACTCTATGGTCATATATTTCAGTTTACTATTTCTTTTGTCCACTGATTCCATCTTATACATGATTACCCCTTATATCCCCCAATTCAGAGTCTCATGTCTACATATATTTCAACCTTCTGACTGTAATTTATTTATAGTCCAGAACACACAGGAACATGCAGTAAATAAGCATTTTATTCCTTGACCATTCTCATGTTTTCATCTCTATTCTTGTTTACTATTCTGATTCTCTGTAAGCACATGCACACATGTACACACACACACACACACTTCCATACATCTGCTGAGTTGGCAGATTGGCAGGTCCAGTATGTATCAGGAAGAAGAAAATACCACTTGGTAATAACAGATTTGGTAGGAAAACTTTTCTTCTCTAAGGGTAAAAAGGAGGAACCACGTTCCATATTAAAAGAATGGTACATATAATTATCATCCCAGCTGTAAATAAAAATACCCCACAGCGGTTAGGATAAGGAGTCTCCCAGCCCTGGGCCTCCAAAAGAAACAACCCAGTTGTATCTGATGCCCTTTTCTTTCAGGGGCTACAGAATATGAAGCTTGACCTATGGGCTCGTGGCCATTTTCTGTTACTCTGATCATCTGGATGGATAGTCCAAGACAGCAACTTCCTGTTGGGCTGTCACTCAGAAGCAGAAGCATAGGAAGCACTCATTCCATGACCTTTCCCACTTCCTCTCCATCAATGCTGTATTGAGCTATTCCTGCAATCGCTCCAAGCATGACAGCCAATTACCTTCGCATCTCTTCCTACCTTCAGCCCCACAGTCTGCAGCGGGGGTATGACGGTGCTGATAGCCTCTCCCCTTCGCCCCACTGATATCAGGTGAGTAGGGCTGTCCTCCAATCCTCTACACCCATCACCCCCACCACACTAGCCACACCTGATTGGTGGAATTCTGTAGACAAGGAAAGATGGTGAATCACCAGCTGGCAGCAATTTACTTCAAAACAATTATGACCACATGCTCTGTTTTGGGAACTGTGCTGGGTGCTGCAGAGACCAACATAGAGAGCAGAAGCTGCTTCTGGTGAGAAAGTCGTTCATTCCTTTAATCAGTCATTCATTCCACATTCTTTGACTGCTTCCCATGCGCCAGTGTGCTAGCTGCTGAGAAATACAGCAGTGAACAAAATGGAGAAAGTCGATGTCCTCCTGGAGCTTGCATTCCAGTGAGGAGAGATAAAAAAATAAACAATAAATAAGTAAAATATGTCAGATTGTGATGGTCTCTTTGATGTGTCCATTTGCATAAACTATAGTCCGTAATTATCACATCTAGTCAAACACTAATCTGGATGTTGCTGGGAAGGTACATTGTAGATGTAATTAAAGTCATGATCTGTTGACTCTAAGAGAGATTGTCCTAGAGAATCAGGTGTGTCTGATTCAATCAGATAAAAGCCTTAAAAGTGAGACTGAGGCTCCCCTGAGAGAAGAAATTCACACATAGACAAAAGCTTCAGGCCACGCCCAAGAGTTCTAGCCTGCCCTTCATCCTGGCCTGACCTGGGGACTGGGGACTTATTTGGGCTGTCCCCACAGTTGTCTGCGCCAATCCTGTGCAGCAAACTTCTTCACATCATCTTTTATTGGCTCTGGGTCTCTTGTTGAACCCTGACTGGCTCAGTGCTATGAAGAAAAATAAAGCAGGAAAGGGGGAGAAAGCTGCTTATGGAATGGTTATATAGACAAAAGATTAGAATGGAATTAATGCCTGCTATCATATCTTTATGGATAAAGAGCCAGAGTAATAGAGTGAAGTCCTGATTATTCTACTAGTATAGATAATTTGCTTTCTCCAAACTGAAGATCCCACAGCTCATATCCTGTGGGATCTTATGTAGGTAACTTCTTTTTCTGAGACTTTTCCAATTTTTCAGCCTTTAAAATAATATTGACAATTTTATATGATTATTATATAAATAAGACAAGTCTATCATATATAAAGTACTCAGCAACATGCCTGGCACATAATAAACTCTATTCTGTTTCTTTTATATTTTAAATGTACCCTCTTCATTGCTACCTGGGAACATATCTGCTGTGTGCATATCATGGCAATTCAGCATTACCTTGTCATATGTATTCCCACGCACCTGCGGCCAACATACACCTGAGGCAGACGGACTGTGAAACCTGCTCAATGAATACATTTATTGTTGTCACCCAGGTTGATGAACTTGAGAAAATAGTGAACTGGGAATTACATATGGATGAAAGAGAATTAGGCTTATCTGTAAAAACCAGTCTACCCTATCATTTCCTATCATCTTGAAACTCTTCCCAACTCTCCCTTGTCTTCAGAGAAATATCTGGTACACTCAAGCTTCTCTTTAAATCTCTTCAAAATAACCAAAGTGATGTGTCAATGAATGAGTGCTATTCTCTCTCCGAGGTTCCACCTAAGATCTCCTTCTGTGTTTTTCCTCGTTGTCAAAGAACTTCAGACCGCTGGTAGGGAGACAAGAGACAGGGAGACGTGTGCTGCTATGTGACATATTTCAAAACTGTAGTTCTGGATGAGGGAAATTACTATTTGTCATTTTTGTACACATTGGCTTGGGGAAAAAGCATAGGAGAGTAATATTCTGCTTGAAATATTCCACATTACTATGCACTCCCTCCCTTTCTCTGGTTAACCAGACAGGAAAACATATTTCCAGGGTTGTTTTGCTTCTGACTAAGGTGGTGCAGTCCTCATTCCTGTAGTTCCTTTGGAATCGGATGAACCTCCAGCTTTTGGGGGCACATGAGGTAGTATCTCCAGGGAGTGCCTGAAATAAAGAGGCCTCTGAGCAGTAGTTGCTGGTTCCAGCTGAGCATTTTTATTAAACAGCAAAGGATTACATTCCCACATCTTCTTGAAATAATCGAAGACTAGAATGAATCTTTAGTGACTCGTTACTCCAAAGAGTATGTTTTTCAGTGCCTACTATGTGCTAACCATAGATTAAAGTGATAGGGACACATTCGTGGACAAGTAAAGCAAATTCCAGTTTTCATGTAGGTAACTTTATTAATGCGAGATCTAGATGGAACAAATAACACTTATTGAGCACTTACTATATGCAAGCTGTTTGTCTAGACAATCAAGTGTGGTGCAGTATAGCAAAGGGTAACCGTGGTGTCCCTGCAGATGGGAGGAGGCTTGCAATGGGGACCCTGGGCACACAGGAAAATATGGGACATCATAGTTCAGCTGGTGATAGGTAACTAGAACTATGGCACTAAATCCCATGCTAAGAACATTGCCTGGCACATAGCAGGAGCTCAGCAAACATTTGCTGAGTGAATAGAAGAAAAGAATAAAATTTACAGCACATGTGATTTGATATTCACATCAGAACCACAAGATCTGAAGTCCTCTCAGTATGGTCAAGATTTCACCCAGGGCCTTGGGGACACTGTGTTTTGACGTAGGAGACATTGTTGAGAGATTGGCAAAGTTTGGGGAAGGCTGATCTTTGGCTGGTGTGACATCTGGACCCCTCTCTGGTTTGGTTCACAGACATCATTGCTACCATCCTACCCTCTATAGCTAAGTACCACTACCCATAAGGTAAGACAATTCAAGGGGAGGTCAGGACTGTACTGGCTGTTTTTAATATCATCTGCTATTCCTGCTTCCACATTATAACATGACCCCAGATGAGCTGAAGACCATTTGGGGAAGATTCGTGGGCAAAGCTAGACTCTACCAAAGTCTAACTCAGCCTTGTATTAATTTTTCTATGTTAAAGCTATCACTTTCTCCTCCCCATCTCTGGGAAATCTATTCAACTTTGGGTCAGGAAAAAGCATAAATACATTTTATGTCTATATTTACACGTATAGTGCATGATATATATCGTTTATATCATATAATCTGGTGGAATTTTATATATAATTAATTATATATTTTAATACATTTTATTTATATATAATGTTTTATCAGATTAATAAGATATCAGATCATATAGTATATTTTAGCTTTATATATTAAAGGTATTCGTATATGTAGTTTTTTTTTTCTATGTAAAATTGGATTAATAGGTGGTGCTGGCCCTAGCAAGAGGCAACAGGAACAGCATGGTGACAGCTGATGTCCAGGGGAGGGCTAAAGCCAGGGCAGACACTGCGATTTCTGCCGTTATTTACGCTGTCCCTCAGTGTGGGTAGCTTCCGGTCAATGAATATTAAATAAAGGCAGAAGGAAAAAAAACGTTAAAGGTGAACACCGCCCCAGGTGAGGGCTGGGCGAGAGGCGCTGTTGCCATCAGGAGCGCCTGCCGGGGTAGCAAGGCTGGCAGAGGCTGGAGAAAAGGGACCAGTGTGTGCCACAGCCGTCACTGATGTCACTGATGGAGGACGCCTCTGTGCGAGCCCTATGCCGGGAGCTTTATACACACTAGCTCACTTTTTCCTCACACAGCCCTGGGAGCTGCGTGCTGTTATCCCCACTTCGCAGATGAGGATACTGGGGCTTTGCAGGATCGGCTGGCTTGTCTAAGAAGTGTGCCTGCCACGTGGTGTGTATTCCATGAATACTTCTTAAAGGAATAAACGAATGAGGCCCCACAGCTGGTAACTGGAGACCCCAGATTGTGGTTAGGCTGACTCCAAAGACAGGCTCTTATCACCATTTCTCCTCCAGGGTTTTATTCTAGCAGATAGCACGGAGGCTACAGGAGTGATGTGTAGCAGTTCTGTTTCTGAGTGGGGAAATGTCTGTCCTCTCCCCTAAGTAAGCGCAGCTGCCAGAATCTGCTGGTGGAGTTATGTTACCGACAGGAGTAGCCAGCTGCCTACTGGTTATCTACACGAAGGAATGCTGTTTTGCTATTTCCCTCTGACTGATACTGAAATTGAAATGGGGAAGGACTCCAAGTACAACATAGCACGCAGGGGGATGCGGGTACCCTCACGGGATCACACTGAGAACCTGCTGAGAACACGCTGAAATCATTATTCTGACGGATCAGGAATCTCATCCACAGCCAGCAGCCACATATGCTGGGCACACACTGTGGTCCATCTGAGTTGGCTTCTCCCATAAAGTGGGTTCACATTAGGAGTCCAAGGGCCACTCTCCCTGGGAAAGCAGAGTCATTTGTCCACATCATATAAACTTCTGAAAAACTGGGAAGCAAGGGCTCCTGGCTAGAGATGTGCCTTTAAAGACATTCTTCCAAGAGGTCTTTGTGCACGAGCGCTGGGACTCCAGGAGCAGAAAGCGCATACTACACCCTCGCCCTGGGGTTTAGGCCACTGTGTGCCCCGAGCCTGGGTCAAGTTTTTTCCCCACGTGTTGACTGATCGGGCTGTAAGGTTAGGGAGATCACGTTCTGCAGAGTGTCAACATGAAGAAGTAAGCCTTTTATTTGTTCTTCTCATTTATCCTAGAAAGTCCCTTCATTCTGAGAAAGAGGGATTTCTTTTTCTGGTTTCATTATAATGTAGTCTTGGTTTGGAAAATCAGAGGACCTGAGACTGATGAGCTATTTCTCTGGATTCAGGCTCATACAGTCCTGCCTGAAAAGGAAACACTTCTCTCATGTAGGGGATTTGGAAGACAGGAAAGGAGCAGCTTTTGGCTGAAGGGCCGTGACATGGCTGTCTTAGCAAACAGCAGAGAAGAGAGGACAAGTGGTCCAGAGACTCTGGCCCAGGGACATCCGAGCCACAGTAAGAGGTCTCAGGGAATGACATTATTGTTTCAAAAATGTACCTGGGGATCTAATTTTGGGCATATGTGATTTCAAGATGCATACTGACCATGGATCTATCCCTTAGGCTCACGGCCAGAGAGGGGCTCAGTAACCTCAGTGCAGAATTCTTTGTTTAATCCCAAGGCATTTTGTCTAAACTGTTTCCGAGACACTGATCAAGTTTCTTTCAAGGACTGAGAAGCATCATCTACTAGTGTTCAAATATCTGAAGTTGTGCATGCTTTCTGCTGTTTCTTGGGCCCTCTGGTCAGTTCGATTGTCTTGCAGGCCCTTCCTATTCAAATGGGTTTCAGATCTAAACCCCTAGTTCAGACCTTGAAATCTCTGCTCCTGAAGATACCACCAACGCCTCAGCCCTGATACACCCAGCCTCTCAGAACACACGTCCCCTATCTTCACCATCGCAGTGAATGGCACCCCTCGGCCACAGCACGAGTGTGAAATGAACCACACGGACTTCTCCTCCCTCGCTCCCACATCCAATTGGTCACTTAGGCATGATCAATTTCGACACACTAATATCTCCTGACCTGGCTCCTCATGTCCAACCCTATAACCACTCCCTTCGTTCAGGCCCTCATCATTTAGACTTTTTTTTGGGGGGGGGCCCTGCATAGTAAAGTGGCTCCCTGCATGACACCCCTCCAGGCTCCTCAACAAGGCCAGTCGGAGGAGTGTTCTGCCTCCCCCAGCGTGGCATGGGAAGTCTGCCATGCTCGAGCCCCTGTTTGTCTCTCAGACTTTCTCTCTGCCTCTCCCCATGGGGTCCCGTGGCACACCCTCTGTCCCCTCTGCTCACGCTTCCTCCACTGTGACAAGCTCCGATACCTCCATGACTTTCCAGATCTGGTCCCTGTCCTGCCTGGCAGGAATCATTTCATCCTTGAAGACTGACCTTCTCTACAGCCTTCCTGATGTCCCCAGGTGCGCATAAGTGTGCCCTCCTTCTACAGTACCTACACTAAAGAACACCTATGACACTTGGGAAAGCAAACGGTTGCAGAAAAATGTGACGTTCTCACTACTGTGTCACCTCCAAGTGTCACCTCCAAGTGCCACCAGATTGTGGAACTTTAAAGGCAGGGATATTTATTTCATTGCCTTATATACACGACCTGCTTGTGGACTGAGTACAGGAGTGAATAATCTCTCTTTCTCTTCCTTTTTCTTTTCGTGTCTGTAAATCCTGTCAAAAAACAGTCTTTTCTTCGACTTTGGCGCCGGCTGCTGCTGCTTCTGTTTGTTTTCTCTCATGGTTTCCTCCTTTCTTGCTGTTTGTGCCTCTTCTCCTAAATGCCTCCCTTCCCACTCACGCCAGGCCCTCACCGATGCCCTCGCTTACATAAGTCTGGTAATTGGTTTTAAATCTGGTCTGAAAATTTGCCCCAAAAGTGGGCTGTGCCCCCAGCTGCCTGCAGGTTATCCAAGAGTCTGTTACAAGGGAGTGTTACCTACTTTGAGAAGACAAAATAAAAGCCGCTTGGCTCAATGTTGGATTCTGAAGGAAATAGCTGGGCTGAGTGACTCAAAGAGTTTGCATTTTCTGGCCACTGCTTTTATAACAAAAGCACCATTTTAGCCACCTGAACTTAACTGACTTCAGTTTGTTATTAGGAAGGCTTTTGGGGCTTAGGTGGCCAGCCACAAAGAGCTTGTCTGTGTTTGCTCTGGTGAGAGAGAAGTGTGCACCCTGGAAGGTCCAGTCCAAGGTCATCCATTAGAAGGAGTAACAGGAAATCTTACCTTTACTATGAACATCTGCAAACCCAGGTCCCCAAATACAGGACAATTATCTGTCTGGTGGCAACTACAGCAACCAGACATGCCTATTCGATTGAAGAGAATTGCATTTCACGTTCTTATTCTTACTAAAACATCCTAGGTCGATCTCCTTTGTTTTCCCAGCAGCCACCAACACTGGACTACCTCAGTGTGTTCCAAATACAGTAGACCCCCTTGTCCTCAGGTTTGCTTTCTGTGGCTTCCGACACCCTCGGTCAACTGTAGCTGGAAAATATTAAATGGGAAATTCCAGAAATAAATAACTCATAAGTTTAAATTTTGCACTGTTCTGAGTACCATGATGAAACCTTGAGCTGGCTGTCTTGGGATGTGAACTCAGCATTTGTCTAATGTGTCCACGCCGTACATGCTACCTGCTCATTATTTCACTTAGGAGCATTGTCGGAATTTTGTACTATCTGCAGTTTCAGGCATCTACTGGGGTTCTTGGAATGTATCCCCCTCAGATAAAAGGGAACTACTGTAGTCAGCAACACTGAATCACTTAATAAACATTTAGTGCATCAATAAACTACTAATTTTAAATAAATTAAAACTATAAACATTAAAATAATGAAAATAAAATATTGAAAATTTTGTCAAAAAATAATTGTTTTATTTATAACCTTCTACCAGGGAATTTTTACCCACCTCGAAGGTAGATATCTTGAGTCTTCTTCGGTCTTTCTGATGTTCTCATGAGAGCCCGATAGGTCAGTGTGTCACTGGAGGGTTCAGACTTCTTGGGGATCACCCTTCAAGGCTGGAAGGCAGCATGATTCAACCCTGGAAATAGGGCCAATGGATTCAACATACACTGCTTTGTGTTTATCCTGGAAAGTGACAGCGTCTGTTGCAGCATTTGGGGGTGGTGTTTAAAAGGTGCAGTTGTGTGTTGACTTTGTTTTCTGAAGAGTGAAGGAAATTTTTAGGCTCTGGGGAAGAGTTGAAGTCTGAGCAATCAATCCCTTGCCCTCATGGCCGGCCTCCTAAAGAAATCGTGGTAATTTATCTTCAACCTTAAATCTTGACGCCTATGCTTTGAACAAGAGATTTAGGTGGTTTACAATATTGATTATGTTACCAGCGTGCTATTTGCAGATGCCCCTTACATCATACTGCTACTGTTCTTCATTGGCGTTAGAGTCATGGAGCAATATTTTTATTTCATTTCTCTCTTCAAAGTTGTACATGGGTGTTTCTCTCTTCAACAGCAGAATATTAAAGTGTGGAAAAGGAGCATTTATATTTGTAATTTATTTATTTGAATAGTGCCCTTAAAATAAGTACACTTAGTGGCTGAAAGTTGATAGTTTTGAATATTCTTACCATATTCATTAACACTAAATGAAGATCAGGAGACATTGTTTGGACTGACAATTATTCTCTGTGAATGAACAACACACAGGCATTGCCAGGTACTGCTTCTCTTATTAAAGTAGCTATATTCTTTGTTGCCACACATATAACAACAGTTGATTAAGTGAAAATATTAATATTTAATTCTGTAGCTTGGGTTTTTAAAGATTAAAATTACAGAAACATGTCAAACATTTCTTTCTCATATGAGAACTTTACATGTACTGAGAGTTGATTCCTATCCATCATATCTGTGTTTTATGTAACTCTCATATACACCAGGAATTAATAATTATCTTTCCACAGCATATGCCATGGATATTAGGCAACATCTAACAGAGTCATTTAAAAAAGTAAATATTTTTCTTTTTTTTAATTAATGCATAATGTTTGTACACGTTTATGGGGTACATGTGATATTTTGATACATGCATACAATGGGTAATGATCAAGTCAGGGTAATTGGGATATCTGTCACCCCAAACATTTATCATTTCTTTGTGTTGGGAACATTTCAATTTTTCTTTTCTAGCAATTTTGAAATATACTATAAATTCTTGTTAATTGTTTGGCTTACTGTGCAGTTGAACACTAGAACTTATTCCTTCTAACTCTTATTTTTGTTCCCATTAACCAAACTTTTTTCATCTCGCCTTCCCCTCTACCCTTCCCAGCCTCTGCTAACCATCATTCTGAAAAGTAGCCAAGAAAAGATGAGAAGATAACAAGATAGTCCTGGCATATCAGGCACCTGCCTCCAAAAGAAATAGCCCATACTCTTAGGAAGTTATATCATAAAAAGCATTCTCCAAAGGGTCTAAATTTCTTGGGACTTTGCATACTTCTATGAAATTCTGTGATAATTTTTTTTAGTAAGTTGATTTTCTGGCATCTGTTTTTATTTTTCACTTTGAATAACTCATCACTGGTAGCACTTTATCTTGAAGAATGAACTAATATTTTTAATGTTTTGACATTGGACAGTTCTAGGTGATTGTAATGGTGTATAAGAAGTAAAAAAAAGTAAAAGTTATACCTAATAGGTGATGTTGTGAGTTAAATTAATATTAAAATAATTCAATATAGCACTTTTGATTATTTTTATATAAAAGTTAAATGTGCATTTAATTCAAAATAATAAATACTTATTGCTGCTGAAACTTCTTTAAAAAAACTACTACTTTCTGTTTCCAAAAGATTAACTTTTTTTACCTCCCACATATGAGTGAGAACATATTATATTTGTCTTTCTGTACCTGGCTTGTTTCACTTAACATAATATCCTCCAGTTCCATCCATGTTGTTGCAAACAGCAGGATTTCATTCTTTTTTGTGGCTGTATAATATTCCATCGTTTACATATACTCTATTTTCTTTATACATTCATCTGTGAATAGAAACTTAGGTTGATTCTATACCTTGGCTATTGGGAATAGTGTTGCAATAAATGTGGAAGTGCAGATATCTCTTTGATATATTGATTTCCCTTCTTTTGGATAGATATTGAGCACTGGTATTGCAGGATCATATGGCAGTTCTATTTTTATTTTTTTCAGGAACCTCCATACTGTTTTCTGCTGCTGCTGTATTAATTTACATTCCTACCAACAGTGTACAAGTGTTTCCCTTTCTCTCACATAAGCCAGCATCTGCTATTTTCTGTCTTTTTGACAAGAGCCACTTTAACTAGGGTGAGATGATGTCTCATTGTGGTTTTGATTTGCATTTCCCTGATGATTAGTCATGTTGATCACTGAAAAAGTACGTTTTTTCAATAGTTTTTATTTCTGAAAATAATAATAATCATTATCTTTGTGGCTGGCTTTATACATTTCTTACCAATAACATAAGTTTTATTTATCTTTGGTATGAGGTATGCAATTGTGAAAGACGTATCTGTGGAGTTATCCTCTTCCATGCCTTTAGTGACTAAACTAATCAATTTTGAAATGAAGAGCATTGTTTCATAATATTTTTTGGAAAAACTCCATTGGTTTCGTAGGGAAGTTAATGTGCTTTATTTGAAAAATGTTACCAAAGCTTTGATGATTTCACATCCACTGTCTGATTGAGACTCATGACTGAAAGTGCAAATGGGGCCAATGGATCACAAGTCCACTGAAATGAAACATTTGGCAGTCCATTTTCATTTGTTCTGCCCACACCCTTTTTGTTTCTATGCTTGTCTAAATCATCACTCTCATAGCTTAATTTGATTAATAGCTTTATTCTTCTGTTTATCAAGGCTTATTCACTATTCTATTTTACAAAGTAATTCTGAATTACAGTATTTGTTACTTTTTATTACTATCTTTAAGCTTCATGTAGTCATTAATCCATTCGTGCGTGTGTATGTGTGTGTGTATTGAAGATATAACAACATGGTAGTGATGTTTAAGAAAATCCAAACGCCACATAAGCAATGTATGTATACACAAAGATTTATCCATTGATGTCCACAGCAGCTTAATTTGAAATAGCCAAGGAAAGACAAAGGTCCATCAATGGGCTAATGGGTAAGAAATGTAGATACCATGGAATACTGCAACAAAAAGCAACAAAAAAAGGCATAAAATTCTAATACATGCAACATAATCACTATGTTGAGTGAAAGAAGCTAAAAACAATAAAAAAAGAATATACACTGTATGTTTCCATTTATATGAAATCTTAGAAAATGTAAAGTAACATATGGTAACAGAAAGCAGATCAGTAGTTCCCTGGGTATGGGGGCAGAGGAGAGACAAACTGCAAAGGGGCACAAGGAAATTTTTGGAGGTGATAAAAATGAGATTTCCACAAGACAATTTGGATAATGACATTTCTTTGTATTCTTTCAGTGACCTGGTTACCTGGACTGTTTTTTTGTTTTTTTTGGTCAGATAGAAAGTTGTCCACAAAGTTTCTATAACTTTATCTGGTTTTGCTTACTTTGTGGTTTTATAATTTCCTTCAGTTTCAGGAGGTATGTTTAAATTTAAGTTACATTTGTTCAGAATAACATTTCTTGACACTTTATGGGCCCAGCACGCTTCTGCTGTGTGACTCTACCAGCCATTTCCTGACACTTTAGTTGATACACTAAATTCCAAAGAGTAATTAATTACTGAACTAGAACAAACGTGTTAGACAATTGTCATAGGATAAAATTCTGGGCTCATAAGCAAACTTTGGTAAGGGGATTCCTACTTAACTATAGGAAATGTTTGATTTGTTTGGGTTCTTTAATATTGCCCCATGACAATTTTTCTTTTTCTTGGGAAGAATAGCATTCATAAGTGGTTCCTGAATAAGGTGGTGTAAATCTCTGTGCACCATTCTTAGAAGATAAAACTGTACATGTTACAATCAGGGAAGAGAATGTGAAATCTTTGAAAATTGTCTATAAAACATGTGTTTCTTTTTCCTGACATTCTGTGATTGATTGTTGCTTAATATTTTTGTTGGGTACTAAAGGAGGACTTCCTCTCTGTATTAGTCAGAATAAGCTTCATTAATCTGTAGTAACAAATAACCCCTGAATCTTAGTTGCTTAAACAATAACAACAACAACAGCAGCAGCAGCAGCAACAGTTTCTTTGTCACTCTGGGTATGTGTTCACTGAAGATCAGCCTGTTGGGAGTGAAGAAACAGGGCTATGTCCTTTATCCTTACTAAGAGAACCAGGATGAATGTGATGGTTAATTTTAGGTGTCAGCTTGACTGAATTAAGTGATACCCAGATAGCTGGTAAAGTGTTAATTCTGGGCATGAGTCTGTGAGGGTGTTTATTGGTGATTGAATCAGTGCAATGCATATGGAAGATTCACCCTCACCCAATGCAGACAGGCATCATCCAGTCGGCTGAGGTCCTAACAGGACACAAAGGCAGAGGAAAGGGGAATTTGCTTGCTGTCTTCTGGAGCTGGGACACCCTTCTTCTCCTGTCCCTGGACATCAGAACTCCAGGTTTTTCATCTGGCCTTTTGACTCTGGGACTTGCACCAGCAGCCCTCCAGTTTCTCAGGCTTTTGGCCTTGGACTGAAAGTTACACCATTGAATTACCTATTTCTGAGGCCTTTGGACTTGAGCTGATTCATGCTACTGGCTTCCCTGATTCTCCGGCTTGCAGACAGCCTGTTGTGGGACTACTCAGCCTCCATAATCCTGTGAATCAATTCCTCTAATAAATCTCCACTCATATCCATATCTATATCTATCTCTATATCATCTATCTATATCTATTAATATGTCTGTATCTATATCCTGTTGGTTCTGTCTCTCTGGAGAACCCGATACAATGACAGAGGGTCATCTTCAAGGTTCTACTGCTAAAATAGGAAAAAGGGAAGGGGGTGGCAAATCACACTCTGCCACTCAAAAGTGGCACAGATTATGCTCATTCCTATTTCTCCTTTATTATTTTAAAACAGACTTTACTTTTTAAAGCAGGTTTAGGTTTACAGAAAAATTATGCAGAAAGTACAGAGTTTCCTTTGTGTGCCCCCAGAATCCACCATCATCGATGTCCTGCATCAGTGAGGTACATTTGTATTAATAACAATTGATGGACCAATGTTGATACATTAACTAAAGTCTATCATTTATGTTAGGGTTTACTCTTTGTGTTACACGTTCTACGGGGTTTGACAAATGCATAATGTCCCATATCCATCATTACGGTCTTATACAGAATCTTCTCACTGCCCCAATCACTTCCTGTGCTCCAGCTAGTCACCCCTCCCACTCCTCCCTCCTTCTGGAAACCGCTGATCTTTTTGCTGTCTCCATGGTTTTGCCTTTTCCCAAACGTCATATAGCTGGAATCATGTACTATGTAGCCTCTCAGATTGGCTTCTTTCACTTAGAAATGCACATTTATGTTTCCTCCATGTCTCTTTGTGGCTTGCTTTCTTTTTATCCCTGAATAATATTCCACCGTATGGATATACCACAATGTAATGCCCTCACTCATATTTTATTGGCCAAAATAAGGCACATGGTCACATGGCAACCCTGACTTCAATGGAGCAGGGAAATGTAGGCCAATCATGTATCTGGAAGAAAGAAAACTAGAAATATTTTGCAAACAGCACTAATTACCCCTTTGCCCTCTGTGTCTTGGATGAAGTAAATATGTTATGTTTGCCATCGAATCCCTTTTAGGTGAGGTAAGAGAGTTTAAATTTAATGACAATCTGGACCCCCAATTTTTACCATGAGGAAACTAATAAAAGGAACTAGAACACTTCCCATTTAAAAAAAATTGTCAGAGCATGATATCAAAGCTTGTCTGCAGGCTGCTCACAAACTCTGCGGTGTCTGTCCTGAAGACCACATAAGTGACAGTGTCTTTGGATACCTAAAGTGGTCACACCTTTGTCAGAAGCTATTAATATATGTAGTGTCATCTCAGAATATTGCTCAGCATTATCTTGGAAGGAGACAGAAGTGATGACAAATCAGTCCACAGCTAGTCCATAAAACAGACACCCACCAGTTTTCCTAATAAAGAATACTTAATATAAGGAAATGAAGCACTGAAAGGATAAAAGAGGACCATCGAGGCATCATAGAGGTGGCAATTGCAGGACGCAATGACCATCCCTGGGGTGGAGGGAACAGAGGCGAGAGGTGCTGTGATTCGGATCTGGAAGCTTGCAGGAGGGAGGGCCCTGCAGAGCTGGAAGCCAGCCCAGGAGAGGTGCTGCCTGGCAGGGGCAGGTTCCTTCAGGACTCAGAGGAGACACCCTCAGATAAAGGACCCAGCATCTGGGGAGTAGTGCCAGGCAACAGATGCTGTCAAGTAGAGGCTGGTTCTGGCAGGGAGGAAAAAAACTGAACATTGGAGGTAAGTCCTGCTAGGTGATAGTGATAGGACCAGCAAGAAAACAGGAAGGAGCAGGTGCCTCTTCCTCTTCTCTTCCAGGCTTGCTCTAGTGACCCCCTACTGCCGGCCTAATGGAGATCCAGCCAGCAAAGCAGAAGTGTGGTTTGCAGTGGCCCAGCTCCAGCATCACAAAGCCGAGAGTGAAGGGTGCGTTTGGAGCTCAGAGACAACAGCTTAATCACCCACACAGAGAGTAAACACGTCTTTGGTCCCCGTCTCTTACCCTAAATACCTGCTCATTCCAGCTAAAAGACTCAAAGGAAGGTGGAGGCTAGAGAAAGAGTAAATCCAATACTAACATGTCCTAAAGGCTTCCTTTTGGGTGACTGTCAACTGAAGGGACCATCCCTTCCGTACCATCAGAAAACCCATCAAGACATTTTTTTTATTTGCCGTCAGAGTGAGAAGTTTACCCTGCTTTCCTGGCTGTTGCTTTAACTAGCTGGAGGAGTCTCTTGAGACATCTGTAGTCAGGACACCAGGAAGAGCAGCTCTGCAACAGCCTTGGCTTCCCCTGGGTCCCCAGAGGGACTTACCACTAAATAATTAATCACCAAATCATCAAATTCCACTAAATACTCAAGGCGCTCAGCAACTTTCTTTGCACTCTTTCCCTTTCTCATTTCTTATTTTTCTCTATTTCTTTCCTTTCTTTCCCCTATTTTTAAATTCTTCCCCTTTCTCTTCCTTTCCGCTCCTTTGCTTTTTCTGACACCACTTCCTCTTCCTGGGGATAGTGTTCTGTGGTTGAAAGAGCATGAGCTCCTGCCCAAGAAAGGCCTAGAGTTAAATCCGAATTCTGATGTTTATGTACTTTATGATCTAGGGCAAGTGATTTTTCATTTTCATTTTTTTAAAAATGGCAATAGTAGTTAGAATACATGTGTTTCATAAGAAATAAGAGAATACGTATGTTTGACTAGTAGATAATAGGTGCTTAATAAATATTTGTTTCCATATCTCCTTTTTTTTAGTTATCAAATGCACCCTTAGGTACACCTACTAAAAAACAACTTAATACGTACCATATGTCTGCTGCAGAGCCCTGGGCTAGACACTTATCTTAGACCCAGCCTGAACTCTTCTCCTGCACTACTGACTTGTTTATTTTAATCTGACCATATTTCAGTGAACTCACTTTCCCTGTCTTAATTATGTGGAAACTGGTGAGGTTCAAAATTTAGTCTGTGGCTGCCAGAATTACTGAGCTGGTGTACTTTAACTAAAATAGGGGAAAGTTTGCAGCATAAGGAAAAGGACAGAGAATAGATTTGGAATACCCTCCTGGAATCCATGGCAGATGGAAGGTTCAAGTCCTACATTGGCATCCACTCGCATTCCTTGCCAGGACCAGCTTTCATATACCCCTCATCGTCCTGTGCAGACTTGCCCTGGAGCGGGAAAATGGCCACCGAGGGCAAAGGAGGGTGGAAAAAACATTTGCTCTGTCCTCGGTGTTATGACACCTTGCTGGTTATTTACCTTCCAGTCCCTTGGAACCTTTAACTAGAAGTAGTTGCAAAGTCAGCCAGCCAGGAAGCTAAGTACCTTCTAAGCCAAGCAACGCTGAAGAATTTATAAGTTGTTTTCTCTCTTATGTACTGAGCGCTGGCCAGGCGAGCCTAGCACTGCATCTTTAACAGGGCTTCTTCTCGCCATTGCTGAAGTTCAATTAGCTGTCAGCAGTGAAGGGAATCAGGACACCCCCACTGAGAGTGTAGGTGGGGCTCCCGAGTCTCCGTCTTTCCCCTGAAGGTGGTACCATTTGCCATGGCTAAATGGGAAGCCCAAGATGCTCCTTTTTTCTTATAAGCTTTGTGGGGCTGATAGAAAGAAAGAAGGTCTAGAAACCCTAGGGGAATTTCCTGCTGTGGGGTATTTCTGTGATATGTTTCAGCGTCCCAAACTCCATAGTGGCGGCTCAGGGATGCTCATTCTCAAGGGTCCAAGGGCAATTGAAAGGTGGAGCCACTTCCCACTGGAGAGGGAAGGGATGTCACAGATGGTAATCAGCTAGTTTGCATGAAAATGAAATCTAACCATTAGGGAGTTTTCTGGATTTAAATAAAAAGAAAGCCTGAGATGGCAGTTCCAGGATTGGCTCAGCAACACAGTAATGTCGTCAAAACACAGGTCCGTTCCACGATTTGTTCTTCCTTCCGCAAATGTGTCGCCTCACGGTGGCTGCTGCAGTGCCAAGCATCCTATCTTCACTTAACTGCAAGGAAGCTCAAATTCAGACTTGTTCAATGCTTCACATGCCCAGTGGGGAATCCACTTGTTTCAAGCAGAGGGTTCATGAGGGGTAGTTGATAGTAATTGTGCCTGGTGTCCTGCAGACCTGTGCTGCAGAACCAAGTCCCATGGTAACGAGGGCTGCCCAGAGAGCTCCACTGGCCCTTCACTGACTAAGCCTTTGTGACCCAAGCCCAGTAAGAGAGGACCAGAGAAAGTTCTCTGAGAGTCCAGTACCTTGCCTCCATTCTCCAGCTGTTTCTCATTCATTCTGTTTTTTCCACACTCCTACCCCATCCTGGGCTCACCACGTTCTAAGTTAATTCGGCAGCATGGCAGAGAGACTGAGAGCCCAGCTCCTGGCCTTGGGCTACATAGGTTCAAATTACAATTTCATAATTCACCCATGAACTTGAGCAAGTTACTTAAACTCTCTCAAGGATAGCTTTTCAAACATTTTTTTTTAACTGTAATCCATAGTAAGAAATATATTTAACATAGTACTCTAGTGTACACACACACGCACGCACTCACATGTACACTCGTATGAATTGAAACAAAAGTTTAGTAACAATAATTATTCTTGATATGTTCTAAGCACTATTTGATTGAGTCTATTCTACATGCATTTCTGTAAATGCTAGTCTTGGGCTTGAGGTATAAGAAGATTTATTTCCTACCAATGCCCTTTATTGAGTAATAATAACACTAATATTCACTGAGCACTTATTATGTTCCAAGCCAAACCCTTTTATATGAACATTTTAGTCAATTTTCATAAAAACTCCATGAAAAGGATATTATTATCCTCATTTTATAATTGCATGCAGAATTTTAGGGCCAGAAGAGACCTAGGTACAACTCTTGGGTTGTACAACCCAGGTCCCCATGATGAATGTGGGACCTGAGAGGTGAAGTGACATGCTAATGTCATATAGAAAATGGTGGTGAGCCTGAGCTAGACCCAGACTTTCTACTGATTTAACACACTGACTGCCATGTGAGTTGGATTTAACTCAGGCTAGTTTTGAGCTTGGGGCCTTGTGAAGCAAAACCCTGCAGTTGGTTCGTGAAAATCTTACTTCTTGATGTTCTTATCATTACAATTAATATTGGCAATTTAATTCTAAAAACGTGGATTGTGTTGCACATAACTCATGCACAGAAAACAATAACAAATAACAGATTAGAAAGGATCGTTTTGTTTTAATAAAGCACCGTGGCCCCAGGGGAAAATAAATTTTTTTCCTAGTGTGGCAGTCAATGTGTTAATTTGTATCGTGACTGTGGCCTTTTAGAAGATTGTGGACTATGGGCTGGTGGGAAAGGTCTGTGTCTGGGGTCCCCAACCCCCGGGGTCATGGACTGGGGCCTGCTAGGGGCCCAGCTGTAGAACTTCACTGCTGCCATCCCGCCTTCTGTGGAAAAATTGTCTTCCATGAAACTTAAGAAATGGGGGTGGGGTGGGGGCCTGCGCAGCAGGCGGTGAGCATATTACAGCTGCTCCCCATCTTCACTGGCTCCCCCACTCCTCCAGAAAAATTGTCTTCCACGCAACCGGTCCCTGGTGCCAAAAAGGTTGGGGACGGCTGGTCTGTGTACCTCATCCTGGATGCTTGTTTGTGACCTGGGGAAAATGACGTTCCACTTCTCCAGTATCTACCCTGGGCTTCAAGGTGGGTTGGGACGTTCTCATGGAAGAACAGGGGAATGAGAATGGAAAACAAGGTGTCCGTGTTGCCTCTTGGCTGATTTTCTAAGCACAAGATGAAATTTTCTTCCAGGCAACTCCCCCCTGCCTCCTTTTATTTTACAAAAATAATTTGAGACTGCTTTCCCGGAGCAAAAATATACTGTGCAGTCTTTGTGCCCACAGCACCTGTAAAAGGGATTGAATTGAAGTTTTGTTCTAGGTCCTGAATGTTTATGGTCCATTTAGCGGTGAGGCAGAGTTTAATGCGGGCAAACTTTGGTGTTTGTTTTAGTTTCTGAAAGTTGCAAACCATTCTCCCTGTCATGGGGAGGAGAGCGTGCCTGGGAGGAAAGGCAGGCCCTAATCGAGGCAGGGTGGGCGGGGTGGGCAGCGTCTAGGTGCAGAATTGTGATGAGCCAGTGGACATTTCTGCCTGATGCCCTCGGCACCACAGAGCTTCAGCCTGGTGTCCTGGCGCAGCGAGCTAAGGCCGGCAGAGGCTGCGGGGCGAGGGTGCTGCTGAGCCCCTTCCTTCAGCAGTTTCGCCCAGCATGGACTCCAGTGGACAGCGCAGGCCCCGCCGCCAAGCGCACTTTCCTGCAAAGATAAGCATTTGTCTATTTGCTCAGCCCTGCTCTCCTCACCCTGTTACCATCTAAACCAGATCTATCCCGCCTTCAATTAAGTTGGCAGGAGGGAAATGCAGATAGTCTTAGACCTGGCTAAACCGTCCCGATTTCTGTAGCTCAAATGCCAGTCAGGCTGCCCCCGCCTCCCCCAGTTACATGTGAGACCCTGGCCACGAGGCCTAATGCACATCACCTGTCCTGTTCTACGCAGAGCAGTAAGCAGATGTTACTTTGGGTCCAGAGTAACAACTGGCCTCAGTTTGGAATTCTGGAAAGAAATTGCTTGTTAGAAACACATACAACAGACATTCCGTAAACACATTATAATAACTACAATAATGTGTCAGGGATAAGTCTCGTGCTTCTACCTCAAATTTTTGTCCTTTCCCTTAATTCTCATTCTCTCCAAGGTCAAGCAGGCCCTTGCTACCTCGTGCCTGGACTATGGCAAGAATTTCCCATCTCATCTCCCTGCTTCTGGGCTGTGCCCACTCCTCCCTCCTCCCTGCACGTCCGCCTCCCTCCTGGCTACCACAAGCACAATCTTCTCTCTCCTTAGCGGGAAGAGACCAGGTCTTGCTCAACATGGGTGCATCAGCACCCTGTTACACAGATGCTCAGATGATATCTGTTACACAAAGGAATGCGTAAGTCGTGTGCTATAGTGATGGCTTTGTACATGTGCAAAGCCTCTGTAAGTTCATTTTCAACTTCTCTGTATAAGAGATGACTCATTGCTTGGTGGAAAGAACACTGCACTGTGTCAGAAGACTTGACTTTGAGTGTTAGCTGTGTCACCAAATACTTGCTTTATATTAAGTGCTTTGAATTCATTATCTCATTCATATTGCAAATAACCTATTATATATATAGATGCATATATATATTCTTTTTATTCCACTTTAAAAAGGAGTTAACTGAGTCATAGAAACTTTAGTGGACCTTCCTAAGGCACACAGTTTAAGATTCCTGAGCACTCTGAGTCTGAATTCTGTTTGCTTAACTGTTCTGCTCCACTGCTGTGCAACCCTGGCCAAATTAATAATGCTTCAGACTCAGCCTCCTCCTGTGTAAAATGAGATGCCTGAACTCTGCTGATTCTCTTTAAATCCTATGCAGCTATTCCGTGAGTCTGTGTTTCTGACTCCAAACATCCACCAAAACGTACTGTGAAACTTCAGTGAATTGTGACCTGTGTTATGAGTTGAGGGCAGGTCACAGAACAGTAGCATTCCATCGGGAAGTGCCACACATTTGCAGCCAACAACTGAAATCCACACTCCTGGCACGGAGCCAATCCTGCTCTCAGTCCTAAAGCACTGCTCCCTGGTGAGTCCACTTGGACCATTCCTGAATCCTCACCCCTTTGTCACAATCCCCTTAGGAAGGGCAGCATGAAGTCCCAACTCACTCAGAGGTCAGGGGGTTGTTCACCTACACGGTAAGTGGAAGACAGTGAACGCCCATCTGCCTGAGGTGGCTGGCCAGGGGCACTGTTACAATGACCACGTGCTTTAACTAGGGGTCCCGATAACATCTTCAAACTGCACTCACTTCACTCTCCTGTGACTGGCCCTCTTTCTGAGTCATCTCCGAATTCACTTTTTCTCTGTATACCTTTAATGTCTTACGCTCCCAGGACGTAATTCTCAGCCTTCTCTCTGCCAGAGTAGCCTCATCCTTTCTCGTGCTCAGACCCGACTTTGTCTTAAAATCTCCATTTGTATTTCAGGCTAATTTCTAGATCTTGTTATATCCCTGTCCCACTGTCCCCATAGCACTTCAGAGTTCAGTATTTCCCAAACGGAAGCACCCGGTGGTATAATATACAGATAACTAAAATACGTGCAGAATAAACGAACCCTGTTGTATTATTGATAATTAATGTATTAGTATAGATTTAAGTGTTAGGTAAACTTTCACACATTTTTGGTAAATGGAACTGTTTTAGCACCTGAGAACAAGGGACAAGTCTAATTTACTATTTTATGCCTTGGGCTAGAGTATGGTGCCTGACTCGTGGTAAGTGACCAAAAAAGTATGTTAAAATTCATGAACTAAATAAAGGAGATTCAAGACTGGCAGGTTTTGAGAGGAGAAGGGAGGAGACCCAAATTGTGAAGTGTTGTCTGGAGAAGGCAGGCCCATGTGGGATGATGCAATGGGACTTGGCTTGTCAGGGTCAACATGGGGACACGAGGCCCCATGATAAAAACAATCATGGGGAAGGGTCCAGCTCACAGTGAGGAATCAAACTTTGCCTGCCTCACTTAATTCGGTAGGGCCAGCTCAGGCTCTTAAGACATTTCCCTTGGCTCTGAAGCTGGAGAGTAATTTATACTTTTGCCCATGTCAGACCCTTGGTACCAGCCCAGGGGTGATACTTCCACAGAGACTCAGCCGTTTCCATAATTCCCTTTTACTTTTTCACACCATCATTTTCCCTGGGGCATAACTCATTGAAGTGGTCCCAGCTGGGTTTGGTGGTTCCCAGTGACTTCAGTGCTCAGGAGAACAAACAAGGGCAGCTGGCCATGGGAGCACTTAAGAAAGCTTTTAGAAAAGATGTATTCCCTCTCACAACTGGATCAGATGAGCTGGCAGCTGGCTTGCAGAGAGACAAGGTGAGACACTCCAACACTGGGGATGTCCAGTTGGGTCAGCTGTGGTGTACTGCATCCAAATCTCCTGATGCCTGACTGAAAAGGGGCCTCCTGAACGTGTACCCATCTGTCTTGGCTGAGTGAGTGGCTAAGTACAAGCCTTGAGGGATGGTGCACGGAGGTTGTTAACTCTTTTCTGCCTTTGCAGGAACTACCATGAACTGACCTTCAGTTGGTGTGTACTCAGGGACATCGGTTGTGAGAATTTAGGAAATGCAGAGGAACATGGCTTGAATGAAGGATTGACCATTCCCTCCCAGATTTATTTTCCATCCATTCATATTCGACCTATCATCTACCATCTCTCTTTGGCTGCTCTGTGAAAGCCATATTCTCTTTTAATTCTTAGCCACTTGTGCTCATGGTTGAGGTCTAACTTCCTTACTTCAAATTCTCAAGGACATCGATATGTTTCTCAGTTGCTACCAAGCTATATCTCTGTTTTTTTCTATAACCCTCCCCTCTCTCTAGTATATTGCCTTTTAGGACACAAGCCATTTGATCTCACCAGAGAAGGCAGAGAAACACTTCTGTTGTATCCATAATTCTATTGTAGAATAGTTTCTAATATAGCTAGAATTAGAGCCTATTTCTTTTTAAAATTTATTTTTGCACTCTGATAGATTTAGGGGGACACGTAGTTTTTGGTTATATGGATGAATTGTACAGTGGTGACGTCTGGGTTTTTAGTGCCCCCGTCACCTCAATAGTGTACATTGCACCCAAGAGGTAGTTTTTCTTTCCTCATTCACTTCCCTCCCTGCCCCCTTCTGAGTCTTCAGTATCCATTATACCACCTGTATGTCCCTGTGTACCCATAGCTTAGCTCCCACTCATAGGTAAGAACACGCGGTATTTGGTTTTCCATTTCTGCAGTACTTTGCTTAGGATAATGGACTCCAGTTCCATTCAAGTTGCTGCAAAAGACGTTTCATTCTTTTCTATGGCTGAGTAGTACTCCATGGTGTAAACACACACCATTTTCTTAGCTTATTTCAATTCTCCCTGTCTTAGGCACCTGCTTCAACTACTAATATATCGAAAACTGAAACCCAGACACATTAACGTATAGAAATTTTGAATTTCAATGAATTCAAATATTTCTCTTTGGATGCATTTTCCATCCTGTTTAGGAAAATCCTTCCAATCTCAATGTTATAAAGATGATGTCTTATATTTTACAAAATACATTTTAAAATGGCTTTTTCCATTGAAGTCTTTAATTTATGTGTATGTCTTTGTGTGTGGCATAATGTAGGAGATTAGTTTTAATTGTCTTTTAATCTGGATGGCTATTTGTCTCAGCACCAGTTTTTGAGTTGTGCCTTTCTTCCTCCATGATCTGTTATAAATTGACTCCAAATATCTATGAGTCTGTTTCTGGAATCTCTGTTTATTCTGTTAATCTGTCTGTCTATGACTGGACCAGTAACACACCCTTTTAACTATCATAGCATGATAATAAATCTTCATTTCTGGTGGCATCTGTCTCCTGCCTTCCCATCAACACCACATCCTTATAGGGTTATAATTAGAATTAATTACCTTGAATTTATACATCAATATAGGATATAACGAATTTGACTTCTATATCTCAGTGATTCTTCCTATTCATGAACATGTTATATCATTACCTTTATTTAGGTCTTCCTTAATATCCTTCAATAAAATTTTATATTTTTACATATAAATCTATACTTATTTATAGATTTATTTAAAAGCATATAAATATTTAATGGGATCTTATTAGAGATTACATTTTCCAACTATTTGCTGTTAGTATATAGAAATGCAATTGACTTTTATATATTGAAGTAGTAATATCTTTTGGGTTTTCTGTAAGAATTATCATGTCATCTATAAGTAGTCATAGATTTGTAGTTTTATATTTTTGTTTCTTCCTTCCTAATCCTTAGGTATTTTTTTCCTTGCTGAACAAGCCAGGGTCTCTAGTAAATCATTTTAAAATTCACAACCATAAATCTCAGATGAGCTCCAATGCAATCACACTATATTCCATTTACTCTCCCACTCTTCTAGAAGACTATGTCATGCTTCCTTTCTCCTCAAACCTCCGAGACATGCTCCTCTATCTGCAACTTCACCCAATAATTTTTTTTTTCAGAGACAGGGTGTCACTCTGTTGCCTAGCCTGGAGTGCAGTGGTGTGATCATAACTCACTGTAGCCTTGATCTCTTGGGCTCAGGCAATCCTCCTGTCCCAGCCTTTAGAGTAGCTGTACTACAGGCATGTGCCACCATGCCTGGTTTATTTTGATTTATTTTTTATTTTTTTTGGAGAGATAGGGTCTTGCTATGTTGTTCAGGCTGATTTTGAACTCCTAGACTCAAGCTATCCTCCCCCTTGGCCTCTCAAACCAATAACTTTTTAAATCTAATTCACTGGGGAGAATAAATTGATGCAATCAGAAGTTCTACAGACTCCCAGTCCCAAATCTTCCACCTCCTGCATGTGCACCCATATGTTTTGCTTTTCTGAATGTTACCATAGAGGATACATTCCTAGGATAAACCCAGCTTGATCATGATGTAAAATCCTTTTTATATTTGGATTTGGTTGGCAAATATTTTGTTTAGAATTTTTTCAGCTCTGTTCATGGGAGAGATTAGTCTGAGATTTTCTTTTTCCATACTTCCCTCATCAAATGTTGGCACTGATGTTTATATTAGCTTCATAAAATAAGATGAGGAACACTCCCCCTTTTCTATTCCCTGGAAGAATTTGTTTAAGATTGAAATTACTTGTTTCTTAAATATTTGGCAGAACTTTCTGCTGAAACCATTTGATGTTTTCCTTGTCAAAAAAATGTGATTGCTGATTTATTTTTTAATGAGTTATTTTTCATGAATCAGTTTTGTTGAGGTATATTTTTCCAGAAATTTTCTAGAAATTTGACTATTTCCACTAGGTTTTCTAATTCATTTTCTTAAAGTTACTCATAATACTTTTATTATCTTTTGAACATCTGCAGCATTTTTAGTTATATCCACATTTCCATTCCTAATCTTAGCTATTAGTGCCTTTTTATTTGTTCTTTTTCAGTCCTCATAGAGACTGTTTATTTTTTAAGATTTTCCTAAAAACACTTTTATATTTTATTTCTAGTCTGTTAACTTTCCATGTCCTTATTTTCTTTATCTACTTTTTCTTGAGAGGATACTTACCACTGCATTAAGTTTTATCCCTTCCCCCCCAATACATACATTAAGTGCTATAAATTTCTCTTTAAATGCTGCTTTAGCTGCATCCAAGATGTTTTGAAGTGTGTAGTATTTTATATTATTCAGTTCTGTATTTTATGATTTACATTATAATATCTACTTTGACTCATTATGCATAATACTTCTTCCTGTTTATTCAGATTTAAAAAAAATTTTTTGTCTTTCTACAATGTTCTCCATAAATCTTATACATCTTTTATTACTTGTACTCCTAGTTACCTTAGAGTATTTTTCATTATCACATATGTCATCTTTATGCCATGTAACAATTTTCTAACTGGTTATTGGTAGTGAACATTAACTCTATCGTTTTCTTAATTTTTAAAATTTATTTTATTATTACTATTATTTTTTAGATAGTTTGCCATGATCAAGTGGGATTTATCCCAGGGATGCAAGAATACTGTTGATTTTTGTATGTTGATTTATATTCAACAATTTTGCTGCATTCACTTACAACTCATACTTGTGTTTGAGCTGCTGTAACAAAATACCATAAACTGGATGGCTTACAAACACAAACATTTATTCCTCCCAGTTTTGGAGGCTGGGATGTTCAAGATCAAGGCAACTGCATGCAGATTTGGTGCCTGGAACAGCCCACTTCCTCATAGAAGAGCATTTTCACTGAGTCTCCTTCCAATAGTCTCACCTTCTAACGCCGTCACTTTGGGGGTTAGGATTTCAACATATGGATTTTGGGGCCACAGAAACATTAAGATGGTAGCAACTTGCTTATAATTGGTTTTTCTATATTGAATATCATGTCATCTGAAAAGGGGGCCAGTCGTTCATGTCCCTTTCCAAGTCTTCTGCACACCTTTTATTATTATTGTTATTATCATTACGGTTTATCTCCTAGAAAAATGGCAGCAAGAGGGATGAAAATGGCACCATTACTTTTTTTCCTGAGTGTAATGGAAATCCTTCTGAAGTTTCACTGGTGCTTAACATCCATTCCACTTTCCTTCAAAAGTGTGTGTGTGTGCATATGTACGTGAGAGTACATGTATGTGTATGTAAGACTGCATATGTGTGTATGTATGTGAGACTGCATGTGTGTGTGTGTGTTTTGGTATATCAGAGACTATAGAACCCAAATGCTCTTTCCCAAGCTGCCTTGCATCCTGGATGTGATTTTGGTTTGGACATTGGATGTGCCTGCATGCATTTAGAAAAAATATACAGGTTTCCCTAAAGCTGCAGAAAAAAAAGCAGAAAACCCCAAGCCACATCCTGGTGCCAGCACAGATAAGAGACCTGATCTGTGGTCTAAACCCATGAAGGGTGTATTAGTCTTGACTACATTTATTAAAGCCATCTGTTCCCCTCCCTCCTTAACCACATTTTGTCTTCCTAAACTACCAGAACACAGATATCCATCACAAGCAGTTGTATTCGGAGTTTCCTCTTAAAAAAGCAAACAATAAAAAGAAAAAGTAAATGTTTCTTTCTTTGCAATAAGTATGTGATTGCCCAAATAATATATTTGCATTGTTTAAAAAATCAAGTACAGATTAACAACAAAAAAAATGGGAACAAAATTTGCTCATAACTTTTCCTCCCAGAGACAATCTCCTGTTAAAGTTTTCATTCTTTTTCTATGTGTATTTAGGATGAACCTGTTTCTTAAATCATCATCCGATTTTTATCAGCCCTGTGCAGTGCAATTTTCAGGGTTCTATTGGTGAATAGCATGTGTCAGAGCAGATGCCACCAAAGTCCAATGGTAATATGTCTGCTTGGTAAAGTGTCTGCAGAGGAAAAAAGCTGAGTGTATCTAATTCTTTAGGAAAGACGCCCCAGGACCCCCAGCACTTTGGGCTGCTTGGGTGCTCTCTCAACCATTAGTGTCCCAACTCATTTATCATCAAACTAAAACATTTACTTCGAACAGCCAAGAGAGATGGAGATACTCGGAGATAAATTCTACATCAAGATTTTTCCAGGGCTGGACTTAGTTAGATATGAAAACAGTCCCTGTGTGATAACCGAAAGAAGAGTGTAGAGAAAAGTTATCTCACAAATTAAGAGTCTAATTAACGTTACCCTTTCCCCCATCAGTCAACAGTGAAATAAGTTAGCAAGCACAGAAAAGGAAATACAAACAATAAGATGGGTCATTTTTTCCATGGAAGTGAAAGAGAAAGCATTTTTTCCCCTTTTATTATTTTGCATTTTGCCACCCCAGTTGCACAATGGGAGCTCTCAGAATTTTGTTTTCTTAGACCAACAATCTCTCCACAAAGTCCCAATGAACTTTAGCTGCTGCTTTGGCCAAGTCTTCAAGGCAAATCATTTTGTTGACTCCTCATGCCTGAGAGATGCCAACATCTCAGGCTGAATTGGCTTCCAGCAAGAATTCTGTCCAAGAATCTGGGCTCCCCTTGTGACTGAAGAAAAGAGAAGAATGTTTTATGAGAAGAATTTTCTATTTGTAGACATTCTATTAATCTGTTCATCATTTAGAATGGTGTTAAAGACACGAAGGCTAGATCAAGAATAAATTTTATTGCCACTACTTAGTAGTTCCTATAAATCCCCTGTCTTACCTAATCTAGTTTTGTTTTCACCCATCCCTCACCCCCAACAAGTAGGATGTGTCCACTGTTCTAGGAAAATTGAGTACATGGTGGGCTCTGTATAGCAACCACTGTCTTCCTGGGCCCAAATGCACCCTGTTTCTACCATTCTCTTTTCCATAAAGTAGGTGAATTGCCTCTTGGAACAATATGTGGAATTCCATTGTCCTCAAAGTAAAAGGTATGTGGCCATTCTTTCTTTGTCCAAAATATTAATAGAAGGGAAGCTCAATCATTTTTCATTAGTGTTGCAGTGAGTCTTGGCTTCTGGTTTACAATTTGTTCCAGCAAGAAGAGCAGTTTATCAGTGACTTTTGTTCTGAAGATCAAAAGAGTTTTTTGACTTTCTCTTGAGCATGACCCTCTCTATGGCTCTTTATGCCCAGAATCTCTTTCTCCTAACTCCACTCCTAACCACCCTCTCCCTATTAATAGTTTTAAGACGAAGCTTATGGAATGTAGAGACATTGTTGATGTTATTCTTAACTCTACTTCATTTCAAGAAAATTAAAAATGCCTACAAGAAAGCAGGTGGTTGTTGTATAGAGTGTTTACTGAAAATAACTGGTTAAGAGCCAGATCAAACATGGGAAGGCAGAAAATAATATCAGCAGGATATGCCAAACTGCACCAAGAATGCCCACTTATGTCAGTGGCCAGAGAAGAGAAATCTGCTTTTATAGGATGTGTTGTTAGTCAAGGTAGGTTAACTGATGTATTATGCAACCTAAGATGTGAGGCAATAGAAGATTATTTCTCACTCATGAAACTCTTGGGTATTTGGTGGGGAGCATTTCAGTGGTAATTCAGGAACCCAGGTTCCTTCTGTCTTGGGGTTCCAACTTCTTCTATATCCACATCTGATGCCTGGGGAGAGAAAGAGAGAGTTGCATAGGCAAGGGTTTTATCAGCCAGGCCTGTAAATGGTGCGCATTACTTCTGCTAAGATGCCATTGGTTAAAAATTTCATCCCGGGGTCATTTATAATTGCAAAGGAGGCTGGGAAATTGAGTTCACTTGTACATCTTGGAGGAAAAGGAAATGAGTTTTGAAGACATGCAGTAGTCTTTGCCACCAAGGATGAAGACACTTATGGAGTCCCTATACATCTTCTGCTGGGTGTCACTGAGATACTTCACTGTCATACTTTGCTACTAGAGATGTAGAAGCAGCAGAAGACTTGATTCCTGCTTTCAGTGTGCTTGCACAATTCCTTAGGCAAGTTAAGACTAATACGTACAGAGCAAGTGGAGAATAACCCATCACAGTGGATAGTCAAGGTCAGGGACTTGATGGTCTGGATGGTGTGGGCCACTCATAGCATCACACCGACAGTGTGTCACAACTTTCCTGTGCAAAGATACAGTGTTAGTCCTTCCAGGGTATCCATATGCTTTTCTTTGAGATACGTCCAACCTCAGGCAAGCTCTTGGCTGTGTGTCAGTGAAATAATCGATGGGCCATCCTAACCACTTTTTCCATCCTACTAACTAAAATAAATTGGTTTGGCGATCGTGACTGTCTGGATTGTCATTTTTATAGCTAAAACAACCAATTATTTACCTCCTCATGAAGAATATAAATTGGGCAAAAGTCATATCAGGCTGGTGAAAACTAGGAGAGTTGGTTCAGGCCAATCAATTTAGTGTGTGTATGTGTGTGTGTATGTGTTTGTGTGTATATGTACACTTTAATGCACATGCTTTTATTTTCTGTCAAGAAGAAGAGATTTCCAATCTTATTTTGATTTTCAAGTTTTTTGAGAAATCCTTACTTCTCACAAGAATTATTAGACAAGGTTTAGGTGAAGAAGGGATACAGAAATGTAAAAATATAAAAGGAATAAAGGAACCTGAAAGATAGAGCACTGCTGCCATCTCCCTTTCACCCTGCCCCCCACTTGAGAAATCTTTCCCTAAGCGAGGGCCAGGCAGGTGGGGTACAGGACGACCCTCGGAACAGACAGTGACTGCCTGCACTGCTGCGGCAGCGGCCCCCCGGAGTCCTTCCCAGCACTCAGGCTTCCTCAGGTTTGCCATCACAAGCAGGTGACTAAAGAGAATTCCTTGGCTTTGCATAGGCCTGGCCAAAGTGCTGTTGTTGGAAACTCTCTGAGGAACTCAGGCAGAAAACCGTTTTTTTCATGATTTATGAGATCCCGAATGCCACCACTAGCATTAGATGATTAAATTGGCACATTTGTCTGGACTGCCTCGACAGGGTTATATACTACCCCGAGGGCCTCAGGTGGACATTGCATGCCATTGCCATCATCACTTGGACGTCACCAGCAGGAAATATCAGAAGCCTCCCAAGACAGTCTGTCCTCCTGAGCTTTCCAGAGAGGCCCTGGCAGACAGGAGAGGTCGACTTTGTCTGGCATGGTACCTGGGCCTGGAAGTCCCTACCCCCTAAAGCCCAGAGCTCCACCAGGGTGGAAAAGGGCCAGGAGAGTGCCCTGCAGTAGCACTAGCACGAACAGAGCGTCACCGCCTGTCAGACGTCCAGTGCAGAGGTGATTGAGACTGCTGCCTCCTCATTGATCAGATTAACCAGGCACTCACTGGTGTTGAGTTGCAAATGTCTGGATTTTGCTTCCCCTGGCAGTAGCTCCAGGGATAGGAGAGAAAACAGCTTATAAATTCTTTAATGATTCTTGGAGCCAAGGGCAGCTTACAGACTGGATTTTCAAGCAATGTTATTTAAAAGGTTCCAGGGGACATGAAGGTAAATAGCTTGAAAAATAGGGAGAAAGTTATTTCTTTCCTCCTCGGAGGGCACTACACAGATTGAATTAACCTCGAGTTCATTCTTCTTGTGATTGTGAGACACAGAAGAGAGCCTTGTGCTGGGGTGTCTGTATCTGACTTGCACGGCCCCCACCTGTACGTCTCACTGAATGTTTCTCTTTTGAAGAAACATTTGGAAATAAGACTTTTAAAAGTTTTTTCCCTTCTTTTTTCGGATCAGTATATGTCCTTGCAGATATCTGAACATCAACTCTGAAATACCTTCGGGGGATGTGTGAGGATGTTTGAAGACAAATGAACAATGAGTCATCTCCCCTGAAAATGTTCAAGGAGAAACTGGGTATCAACTCAAAAGGGTTGTTTCAGGGAAGATGAGAGCACTAGTTGGAAGGATGGATGACATGACTTACAGCATCTGCTGCTCCTAAAATTCTATTATTTCTAGCTTACGTTGGTTTGAATAATTGAAAACTTACGCACTGCTTTTTTGATGAATGTGGAAATAGATTCTGGATAAAGCATTAATTTTGTTTCCTGTATTCCCCAGCAGAAAACTGTTATTAAGATTGGGGCATTTCCCGGATGATGAACCACAATGAGATATCACCTTACCCCAGTTAGAATGGCTTTTATTAAAAAGCCCAAAACAATAGATGCTGGCATGGATGCAAAGAGAAAGGGACACTTATACACTGTTGGTAGGACTGCAAATTATTAGAACCTTTATGGAAAACAGTATAGAGATTTCTCAAAGAACTAAAAGTAGACCTAGCATTCAATCCAGCAATTCTACTACTGTGTATTTACCCAAAGGAAAAGAAGTTATTTTATCAAAAAGATGCCTGCACTTGGATGTTATTGCAGCACAATTCACAATTACAAAGATGTGGAATCAACCCAAGTATCCATCAATTCAGAAGTGGATTAATAAAATATAGTATATGTACACCACGGAGTACCACTCAGCCATGAAAAAGGTGAATTAATACCTTTTACAACAATTTGGATGGAACTGGAGCCTATTCCCTTAAGTGAAGTATCATAAGAATGGAAAAACAAACATGTACGCACTATTAAATTGGAACTAATCGAGGAGCACACATGTGCACAGAGGGAAGTAAAACTCAGTGGAAAGCAATAGGGGCAATAGGCGGGGGGAGGTCCAGAGGGGTATTATGAACACAATTTGGGTGATGGGCACACCTATAGCCAGGACTTATTAAGCATACAAAGGTGATCCATGTAACCTAAAACATTTGTACCCCCTTAATATTTTGAAATTAAAAATAAAATAAAATGAGATATTTAAAACTGAGAAAAAAAGATTTGGGCATTTTCCCATTGGTATGGTGCTCATAATTCTATATTTTGTGGGATAATTCTGATTTAAGACTTCCTGACTCCCTGTTCTGTGGGCCCACCTCTGCTGGACATATGACCTGTTCTGATTTGAGATTTAGAGAATATTGACACTTTATTGACATGGCAAGGTGGTGTCACTGATGAAAGGAACAAACCATTATGTGTAGACGCCTTATAGGAAAGGCTAGATTTCCTAACATCTTAAATAATTTTTTATTTCAGGAAATTATGGGGGTACAAACATTTTGGTTATATTAAATAATTTTGAGTTTTTTTGGTCTTCAAATATTTCAGATTAAATGACCCCTCTTCCTTTACTGCCTTCTTTATATATTAAAAAATAAAGTATTACTACTACACCAAAACCGTGTATGTACTGATCATGGGTTTAACTACCAGCTGCCCTTACTTGGAGGTGATTTTCCCGAGCTTCATGCACACACAGTGGAATTCCATTTCCATGGCTGCTGTGGGGCCAGGCCCAGCACTTGGTTCCCACAGGTAGAGGGATGAGCTAGAGTGGGCAGCGAGTCAGTGCCCTCTGCCATCTTCTGCTGTCCGGGTGCCTCTTACGCTGCCAACCTCACCCTATTCCTCAGGAAAGCCTTGATTTCCCCACTTTTCTCTCTTTCTCTTTATCTCTCTCTCCTTTCTTTTTCTGGTCAACTGAAAGCTGGGCTTCTTGATCTAAACTCTGAAATAACACTTAATGGTTGAAACCTTTAAAAAAGAAAGATTTGCCTTTCCCCTTGCCCGCTTGAAAAACAACTATCCTTCTCAGATGATTTAATGAACAAAGTAAAATGCTGAGTTCATGGGTGAGAAGGCTGAGTCAGATATCATCGAGAAAAATCTGTTTTTGAAACAGCACACATTTATCAGAGTATGATTTCAATGAGTTTAGAGATCTTTGTGCATTTTGCTTACTGATGTATTTTGCTTACGAAGTACCTCAAGCAGTCGATGCCCAATCAGTGTATGTTGCGTGACTGTTATATACCAGGCTATATCTTCACAAAGTGTACTGTCTTATATAGGAGGCAACAGGTGTATGTGTGTGTGAGAGAGAGAGGTGGGGTGACCAACTAAAAGGATTTCATAGAGATAAATTTAAAATGCAATTGTAACATAGAGAAGGGCATAGCTGTCTGCCTTGTGCTGTGGCCGCGGCAGAGAGTGGGTGACATTGGCACTAGGTGTTTAAGGACAGGTGCCTTTGCAGGGAATTGGGACGTCATGTGCAGAGGGAACAACATGAATAAAAACAGAGAGGCATGTGACTGCATGTCATATTTGGATATGGGCTAACTACAATTTGGGCTTCCCTAGTCTTCCTTTATACCATCTGTCCACAACTTCCTACATCTGTCATTCATTCATTCATTCATACTAAAGTCAATAGATGTTTCTTGAGCATCAAGCAGGTAGAAATAATTCTAACCTCTGAGAACATAGAAATAAATGAGTGAAACAAAATCTCAGCTTTCATGAGGCTTATAGTCTAATGAGGAGAGACAAACCTCTCCTCTAATGAGGAGAGAGTAAATATGTTGAGGGATAATAAAAGTTATAAAAAATAAAATAGGATAAGGGGATAAAGCATAATTGGGGTATGTTTAATCAAGGTAGCCAGGAAAGGGCTGAATATGGTGAAGACATTTCAAAAGAAACCTGAGTGAAGTGAGAGTGAGCTTTGGGTGTGATTCTGTAGTTTTCTTTAAGCCCTTGTAGCTGCGGTTCTGTTAGCCTTGGAGAAGCATGAAAAGAGAGGGGATCCCCCAGTTGACTGATGTGGTCATTTCTAGGAAAGAGACACTCTGAGTCTGTAGGCCCAAACTGCAAACTGAAATTACACCCTGAACTCTGTTAATATGGTTGCTCTGTCCAGGGTCCAATGGTTTAGCGGTAGGACTGGGATTGGACTGAAGAGGAGGTACACAAACAACTTTGGACAAGTGGAAGGAACCTGCTTCTTTGGTTTCCAAAGGAAAAAAAATCCTCATTTTGTAGGAGAAACTGTTGCTGAAGCTGCTAGAGAATCAACTGCTGAATGACATATCCAACCAAGAAATGGATTTTAAATGCTCTTTGGGGACAGAATTACAAGAGCTTTCTATGAACGTACTTTGGGTGGAGTGATCGTGAATGTCAGTTTGCTTCAGCAAGTGTAATAAGGATAAAAAGCCTCTGATGGTTGTATTGCAGGTATTTAGAGATTTTTGAAAATGTTTTTTCTTGTTTCTGATGAAGCATGCTATAAAGGGAACCCTATTAAACAGAGTGAGTGCTTCAATTGCTGTAGAAGCCTGTCACATATTAAATGTTTTATAGCTGAACTTTATTACAATCGAACTTCACAGAGACGTTTATGAACCTTATTGCATTCTGACATGAAATGAGCCCAGGAAGGTATTTCTGACTTTATGAGAATGGAACTTTTCATTGTATGGAACATTCAAAAAGCTGTTGAATGCCAGAGTTCAAAGTGATTTCACAAATGTTGATTTCTTTAATGATCGTTGGGACCTTAAGAAATTGCTGATGACTTCTACGTCTTGCATCTAACTTCTTCTTTTTTTTCTTCATATTTGTAAAACATGTACCATTGCTTCAGTAAGAGGAATGTGTGGAGCTTGTGGTTTATGCTGTATTCATGCCATGGTAAGAAGAGAGACCCTGTTTATTGCTAGAGGAGATATATAAGGAAAGTAAAAGGAGGAAAATGTCATTTAATAGATAAACAGTCATGCCCAGCTTGACATTTTTCTAACCCCTTCAAGGACACACATTCCTGAAGGTCTCTGAGTCAGTCTTCAGAATACATTTGGAAGATTAACTATTAACTTGCCTTAGTAAGGGATTTTCTGCAATGCTGACCCATGCAAACTTCAGCCTTTCTAAGTCTCATTCAATCATAATTAATTCATTCCACATTTACTGAATTCTTACTTTGTCCCAGACACTGTTCTAGGTACAGAGGATAATCAGAAGGAAGGCATAATTCTCAAAGAGTTTATGGTTCAGTCCAGTTGATTAAGCAAAGAAATATGCATAGATAGTTGTCTGATTACAGATAAGAAAGATCCAATTTAGGGTATGGGAGTTGGTAGGATTCAGGGGGAACATCAGGAAAGACTTCTAGGAGGAAGCTGCCCCTGAACTGTGTCTTTGGGGATATGTAAGAGTTAGGTAGAAGGTGTGAACATTGCTGTTTGTGCATATCGCTAGGGAAGGAGGTAGGAAAGATACATATACATTCTGAGCTCAGAAAGGAGCAAGTTTATTAAAGAATTGTTTAGAAAATTGGGACTCAGAATGAGAGTCTACCTCCCCGTGGAATCAGCTATTGAGAACATAATAACCCCATTATCTCACTGTGCTTATGTTTATCATCGTAATAGTCTTAGTATTTTCATGGTGCCTATGGTTTATACATTGCTTCTATGTATATTAAACTATTTATTCTTCATCGCAACCTGGTGATAAAGGTGGTATTATTCCTTTATAGATGAAGAAATGAATCAAGTGACCTGCCCAAAGTCATATAGCCAGAATATACCTTTATTGGGCCTGAAAGAAGCCCTTTCAACTCATATTCTGAACTTAACTGTTCTACCATAGGACTTCTTAATAGTTTACTTTTATTGATTGATTCAATAAATATTCATTAAACACTGTATGTATGTATCTGTGTGCTTATTCAATGCACCTTTATGGAGCACATACTGTATGTCAGGCAGGCAGCGTTCTGGGAATACAACAGTGAACAAAACAGATAATTTCAGATTGTGGTAAGTACTATAAACATAAATACTATAGTTGGAGAGTTATTGGAGGTGGGAACTACACTTTAGATGATTGCTTTTATTTTCTTGGTCCTCTAACATTTATCTAGGGTTTATTTCTCTCTAGGTGCTTACCTAATGAATGTTATTCAATGAAAATCTACTAAGTGCTTCCCAAAATAAATCATCATATGTGACTCTTTGGTTATTTTCATCAATGTATAAGAGATGAAGGTAACTCTCATTTGTTGAGAGACCAGCATGTGCCACCTTCTTCGACAGATACTTTTTTATTAGTTTAATTTATGGGATGCTAGTGGAGTTCATCAAAGCTCCAGGGTTCTCTCCCAGCTGATTCTTTTATTCCTTGGAACATTCATTGAATACCTTCTTCCTCCCAGAGGCAGGAGACAAATCCCAGGATGACTCTCTGTTGCAGCTGCTAAGCTGTCCTGCTAATAGCTGTCCCTGCTGACAGCAACCTGCAAAGGCGGCTATCCTACAAAAACATCCTTTCAAAGTTTTTTCTCTGTAGAGCCTGGCTCCTTTCCAAAACTTAAATGTTGGTGAAAATGTCTTGCTATTTATTATTAAAACACGTCTGGAATGATGATAAAATGCTTAACAACCAAAGTCGATCACAAGTACCGTGTTTCCCCCCAAATAAGACCTACCCATAAAATAAGCCCTAGCAGGATTTCTAAGCATTTGTGCAATATAAGCCCTGACCCTAAAATAAGGCCTAGTGATGGGCGTGGCTACGCAGCGTATCTGCACAACCCATGCATTTCATCGCTGAGGGGTAAAGAAGATGAGCAGCCCTTCTCATCTACCCTGTCATGACAGCTACTATCCCAGAGGTGACCGGAAAGGTGTGGGCAACCCCACCAACAAGGTCGGCTCCCCCTGTCAGGTCCCGGCCATCCTGCGTGTGCTACAAGCTGAGGCTTTGAGGGGAAAGTCTCCTCAGTGAGTGAGGAGTGGGACACTCTGCTTTAGGTATTGTGTGTCTCCAGGGGGAAGAAGGAAAGCTGTGGCTGCCATTTTACTCAGCACTGTGGGCCTCTCTCACCCCCCACCAACACCAGGCAATAGGGGAAAGCTTCAGCAAGCAGTCTCCTACTGAGCCCAGAGAGATCATTTCT
>VBSM01001044.1:13798033-13870526 GCA_008086735.1 Cheirogaleus medius | reverse complement strand
AAGCACGTTACAAGGCCTCACTGGTCCCAAACTATTATCAGCACCATCAACCTGGAACCTAATTGCCTTTCTCTCCACCGCACCTGACACTTCAATATTGGAGTAAAAGTTGCAACACAGAGCTCTGAGAAGGACTCCTGGAGTAGAATGATGGCCCTAGGAGGAGAGGAGGGGTCTTCATCAGTTAGCTGATTATAACTTGGAAGTCTAAAAGAACTGGGATTGGATGGATTAAAGATGGACAGGTAAAATATTGCAGGATGGATTCAATAGCTGGAGCCCTGGAGGAGGTACCACCGTAAGAGCACAGGGCCAGGAGGGAAGCCCTGGGTGGTAAAGAACTCCCTTCTGCTGATCCTTTTGTGTAGGGACTGGTACAGCACCTTGGCTTTGAAGAACATGCCACTGTCCCGGCACACAGAGCCTCTTCCACCTACTACCTATTGGATGTTGGGCAGGCCGCTTAAGCCTCACGAGCCAGTTTCTGCAACTTTAAAAAGGAATTAAAATATTTACTTCATGGATTTTTTTTAAACGTTGAAATAATAGATGCTGTCTTAGGCTCTTTAAACAGATACGTGCAGGTTTGCTTCAACACTGGCAATTTGCTGCACCGAAGCACAGGAATGTGGGGTATTATGGAAATGGCTTCAGAAGCAACCCAATCTCTCTGTCTCTCAATGATACACAAATAAGTCAACAGAATAACTGCTTCATTTGCAATGACAGCCTGCTGACCTTAAGTGATCCACTGACTTTGTGTTCACCTAGTATTTATACTTCTCCAAATAAAGGATGTGTTTGGTGTTTGCCCATTTGATATGGAACACCCTCTTATGGCAGCCTTTGAGCCAGCTTTGAGCTAGAGGCTTCTCTTATTTATAACATAGGTAGACCTAGATAGGATTACTTTGGTTTTATGCCATGATTCCTGTTTCCATCAGAAATGGCAGGACTGGTTTTACCCAAAGACTCAGTTTGAGCCATTTTTCTTAGAAAGGACTGTGGGTGACAGGCATTGAGAGGCTTAAAGATGTGTTATTGCATACAGCAGGAGTGTGATACAGTGTAACTATATATGTAGACAGGCTCTGCAAAACTGAAGCTTAGCTAGTGGCCTAAAGATTAAACTGTGGGGTGTTACGGACTATATGCACCACTACAGAACAATGTGGCAAACAGCTAGACCCTCAAAAAGGCCCCAATGTGGCCACATCAATTCAGGATACTCACATGGCCCTGGGGGAAGAGCTGGGCTGTAGAGCATCCAGTCACAGTTACATGCAGACAACACCGTGGGCAGTGTCTTTGTGTTCTGAAGGATCGGCATCATTTATATACAGTGAGTGCGTGTGATTACATATACTACTGGGAAGAAAGGGACAGTGGCTGGGTGGTCCCAAGTATTTACCATGGTTAAATTATTTGGTGTCAGTTAAAAATAGCTGGCTTATAGACATAAATAACTAGATTGAAGATTTAGGACCTGATACCATTTTTGCTGTTGCTTGAAGTGGTTGTGATAAAGCACATAGTGAAATGGTTCCAGTTGACTTTTTAGAGAAATCCATAGCTGCATTTGTACAAAACAGGAAGCTCTAGGGGTCAGCCACAGAGCCTCCCAGTTTATTTCTCTCATGTCTTTAGCAAAAATAAAGAGCCTCACAAGTTGCCAAACTGTGGGACATAAACATCCTTTTTTGGGAGATGGGGAGTGGGATAAGATCTGGCTCTTATGCCCTGGTAGTTAGGAAGCCAAGTTTTAGGGCAACTTTAATTCTGCTGTGGATGTTGTGTTTGGGTTCTTCTTCTCGTGGCTGTGGCTTCGTCCTTTGAAAAGAAAACCCATGAGAACTGTTCAGTGACCCTAAGAGTCACATGTCTTGCCAGCTTCTCTTATTTGCTACCTCCCAGCCCTTGTCATTTTCCAAGTGACTGATACCACTGTTTTTAATGACTTCGTCCTTCCCTCAAACCAGTTTAATTTAGAACTCTTCAAAAAAAACTTGACAAATCAGAAATTTGGTCAAAAATCTGAAATTGTTGGAAATCAACTCCATCATGGAAAAATCCTTATCATTGACAATCTTTTGGGGTTCACGATCCAAGAAGCAGTGCAATTCTCCATCACCTCTGATAAGAAGTAGAAGGAGGGAGATTTGCTATTCCTGGCTACTCAGTTCATAAGCTATTCCAAGAATTTTTTGCTTATTCTTGTCTTGAAATGATACAAGTACTGTCCTTGGCTCATGAAGCCATCCCACTGCTATGTGATATAGCTTTCTTGGTGACTTTCTTAGAAAAATAAGAGTCTTAAGAGTTTGGGAATAAATTGTCCTGGTTTTGCATTTCACTGAAGAAAGTCAACACTGGTCTACTCCAATGTGCTAGTCGTGTGGTGGTAAAGAGCTTGGGATCTGGACTTAGACAGCTCTGCATTTGAACCCAAGATCTCCACATATTAACTGTGTGATTTTAGGCAAAGTTTCCTCAATACCCTGAGCCTTGTTTTTGGCATTTGTAAAATGGTACCACCTACATAGGGTTGTTGTAGCCTTTATAAGCATCCAGTTAACAAGAATCAATTACAGCATGAGAATATATTTTACGGAGAGCACTCCAAGCACTCATGTGTGCTATGAGAATTAAGAAAGTTAGGTTATTAGATTCAAGGTGTAAATGTGGGAACCATGAAACAAAAGATGATCTTGGATTGGGAGTAAGGATAAAGGAATGATTGCATTTTTTCTTTAGGGAAAAAAAATGAATATTTTGCAGTTGAAAAAATATTTCATGAACTAGATTGAAACTTCTCCCTGTTGATGTGAGCCAGCTCCACCGAGTGTCTGTTATTTGGGGCTGGACAGTGAGGGATGCCATACAAAGCTCTTCTGTATCCAGGTTGAGTAACAGCCATATGATACTCCCAGACATACCTTTCCAAACCACATGACACATTGCCATGCCAAGCACGGAGAGTCTGTATATTTCTCTTTCCTGTTATTACACATTCCATGCTGATTCAAATGTAGAATGAGCATTTGAATAGCCTATGTGTTGAAAAATGTACCCAGTGAGGCAAACTTTTTGGGAGTCACTTTTGATAAGAGAGAGACTGAGATGAGAAACAGAGAGAGTGATATATAAGAGAGAGAAAGAGAGAGAGAGAGAGAGAGAGAGAGAGAGAGAAGAAACCAGAACTTTGCATTTCCCTTTCCTCTCTCTGACTAGCAGTCCTAGAAACAGATACTGAGCACCCCTGGTCAAGGACAATGTACCTTGTAAAGAAGGCATGGCTATCCCAAGAGCAAGTAATAAGCAAATGGACTTTTGAATATATATTTAGAACTCATTCAAGAGTAAAAATTTGGAACATGCATGAAGATTTGGAAAAGACTGTGATTGCGTTGAAGTCAGTGTGAGAGAATCTAATGGTTTCCAGAAACAGCTCTTGATTCTGTAATAAAGCCTTTGTAGATGAAGTAGAATGTCATTCGGACTTTTAATGGTGGAAGCATCATGATCTGTTGGGTAGAGGGGAAATGAAGTCCTTTGGAGATGCCAGCAGAATAAAATCCTTTCCAATCCTTTCTGGCAGCACCCTGAAGCTGCCAGAGGTGAAAAGAAGAGTCTGCATAGATGATGATTTCGTAGGCAGTCCTAGGAGTAAGGGGCAGAGGTGGCATGGGGAGGTTGGCGTGGGGTGGGGGTTGAAAGGGTGGCAGCTTCAACACATGAATCAAAATCCACAGAGGTAAGAGCAGAAAACAATGATGTGAGAGTGAAGTGTGGAGTATATGGAGTCTGAGGGAGAAGGGACTGAGCATGATGATGAAGGTGAGGGAGGACTTTTATAGTATCTTCCTGTATGAAATTTCTTTTTTATGTTATATATTAAAGGTGTCCAACATGATGTTTTGATATACACAGTGAAATGACTGCTACCGTCAATCTAGATCTACTCTCTGTATCTATGTATTTGACTTTTTTAAAGATTCCACATGCAAGTGATATCATGCACTACTTTTCTTTCTGTGTCTGGCTTATTTCACTTAGCAAAATGACCTTCAGGTTCAGATTCATCCATGCTGTTGCAAATGGCAGGATTTCCTTCTTTTTAAAAGCTGAATACTATTCCATTGTATGTATGCACCACAATTTCTTTATCCATCCATTTTTCAATGGGCGCTTAGGTTGTTTCCATATATTGGCTATCGTGAATAATGCTTCAAGAACATGGATGTGCAGATGTCTTTACAAGGTGCTGATTTCATTTCCTTTGGGTATGCAGTTTGTTTAATGTCATGTAAGATTGAATCGGTTAGTGTATTAGCAAGAAACAGATGGCACCCTAAAATGCATAATGCAATGAGAGTTTAAGAAAGAAATGATGTTCAACTTTGTGAACAGAGTAGAGGGAATCCATAGAAGGCCATGAAGGGTAGGCAGTATTTTCATGCCAGCCTGGAGGGACAAAGGGAGGGAGAGTCACTGGAGCCCCAGTGCAGAGCAGAGGTGGAGACGGCTGCTGGACTGGAGCTGCAGCAGGGCAGGCAGGTCAGTCTCCAGGACATGGGCAGGCGTAGAACCAAGGAGAGTTGATCTTTCCATTTCTCATGGACACAGAAACTCTCTCTGCATGTGATACTACGTTGATTTCTACTACACGGATTTCTTCCTTGATGCCAAATGTTTCCTGTTGAAGGAGCAGAGAAAGAGGGAGAAAGGACCACTCTTGTGGGATATTTCTTTCAACCTCTCTCTGCCACTGAGGGGGAAACTGAGCAACCACGGGAGCGTGGTGGTGCTGGGCAGAGGTCAGGAGGGTGCCTGAGCTGTGCAGATTCACTGGACATTAGCAAAGTGCCCCATGCCTCTTTCCACAGTACTACCTGCATGTCTGTTGATTTACAGACCATTCATTTGCTTGCTTTAGGAGTGTCCACTGAACCACACATCCTGAAATACACCCGGTTCTGCTTTACATATCCACTATAAGAAAAAGCAACAACATAAGAAAAACTCAAAAGAAGTAGAAACTTTCAGACTGCATCTTCCTTAGCCAAGAAGCTTGTCTCAGCTCTTTTCACTGCATCCCCTTATCCTTGGTGAATTCTGAAAGGAAGAAGGGATAAAGAAGCAGCTCTCACTATATCTCAAAAGCCAAAAGCAAAATCGAGATAAACAAAATGCCCCCATTTCAATTTAGTGTGTGGTGGGGAAGAGGCGGGGGGTTTTAATAAGTGTAGTATTAAAGTCAGACAGATGTGGGTTTAATTGTTGGCTCTGTCTCTAGTTATGTGATCTGGGCAGGTTACTTGATCTCACTAAGAATCAGAAGTTTCATCAATAAAATTGAGTTGTTTTGAGAATTAGATATGACATTTAAAGAGCTTAGCATGCTATCTGGTATGTACCCAGTACTTAATAAATATTACCCATTTTTGTTATTGTTGTAACTCATCTTTTATATCAATGTCTGCTTTAGAAATATTTGTCTTTCTTACTTAGATCGAAAGTTGTAAAACTTCTGTCCCCAATTCCAATATGTGTACTGGTATTCTTTCCCAGTTCCTTATGGCTCACACCACCCTCCCTTCAACCCTCTGCACTCTTCCCTTCTCCAAGGCATTCCTCAAGGGCTTTGGACTTCTCAGAGAAATGGTTTCATGGCTCCACCCATTTGCAAGCCAAACAGTAAGCAACCACTATTTGGCTTGGCTATTTGCTTGACACCATCCTATTGCTGGTAGACGCCTGTGCTTTTAAAAAGAAAGATCTTTCCAAATGATAACAAACTAGCAATTACACATTTAGTGTCTTAAATTTGTTAGGCCTGTTGCAATGAACAAATTGTCCTTGTTACTTGTTTCCAAGAGCAACTCTAGTTTTTAAAAAAATCATAATTCTGTCCTTTTTCCAAATATTTGTTTTTCGTTTTGGATTTAAGAGAAAAACACATAGGCCCTTCTTTCCTAAGGAAGCTGTTTCTCCAATTATTATTGATACAGAAAATGGACCCCCCCTGGGTCTGGCCTGAAGGGTAAGTGGGTTCTTGGCTTCATGCAGGAAAGAATTCAAGAGTGAGCCAACATAGTAAAGCCAAAGCAACTTATTGAAGTAACAGAGAAACAGAAGGAAGGCTCCCTCCATAGGCAGAGCAGTGGCTATCAGAACAACAGAGTAGCACTTTGTGAGTTTCGAGAGTCTTATTTTATACTTTCTATTTAATTTTATGTCAAGTAGAGGGAGGATTATTCATAAAATTTCTGGGAAAGGGGTAGAAAGTTCCTGGAACCAGGGGTCCCTTCTCTTTTTAAACTATACTGGATAACTTTCGGGAGTTGCCATGGCGTTTGTAAACTGTCGTGGCGAAGGTAGGAATTCCTTTTAGTGTGTTAATACATCACAAGCAGGGTATCATGAGCAGTGAGGGAGGGTAACCTGAGGTCTTTTTTATGGCCATCTTGGTTCTAACTGGTTTTGGCTGGTTTCTCCACTGCCTACTGTTTTATCAGAGACCTTGGTTCGAATCTTATGTCTCCTTATTGAGCAGGGCCTGCCAGTTCCCTGACTCATTCCCCTCTCAGAGATGATATATTCCTTAATCTTCAGGGGTTGTCAAAGGATGAAGGTCTATCTTCCGTAGCTTCTGCAGGCTGATTTAGGGGCATTGACCCTGTCTATTTTGGGAAGAGTAAAAACCTCCGGAAGCCTGGTCTAAGGGGTCCGAGGGCAGGATGTTTTTATTTTCCAGGTCAGAAGGCAGGATGGGTTGGAAGCCCTGTGCCAGTATCATCTTTGTGTGGAATTTTTGTAATCTAGAAGACATAAACTTTACAAGAAAGTTAAAACAGGGAAGGGCCTAAGATTAGTAGCAATAAAATTGCAATTAAAGGCCCTAATGGGGGCAGAAACCAGGTAACAGATGGTAAAAACTCCTTTATTGAGTCCCAGATAGTTTCCACTGCAGTGGTACCTCGACCAAAACTGTCTAGCCGTTTAGCTTGCTTATATATTTTTTATGTCTTCTTTTATTTGTTCACTGGCATTGACATAAGTACAGCAAGTTTTATTGATTACTGCACAAACACCACCTTGTTCAGCCAATAAATAATCTAAGGCTAATAGGTTATCCATTTCTCTATTGGCTAAAGAATCCAAGGAAGCCTTGAGCTTAATGTATCTCTTGTAGTCTGGGCCAGAACCTCTAGCTGGGTAGACAAGTTTCTTAGAATGACTTTATGATAAATCAAACCTCCATAAGAGGTGGCCATTGCAATAGCAGCTCCTATCCCAGCCAGGATAAGACCGACAGCCCTTACCAATCAGTGAAGCCACGTTTTTGTATTGTATCTTTGCTTGTTTACAGTGAAACAAATCACCACATAGGTGCAGTGTCACTGTCATATGCTGTCATGCAAACCATGTTATGTTAACGATACTACAATTTTCTACCAGGCAGGGATTTTAGTATTACAAATAGCTAAAGAGCACTATAGGACAACCAAAGCAGCTCTAAAGAAGTCAGGGCCAGTTTGAGCTGGCTGTTTCAAGACAAGAAAGTGCTGAGGCATCTAAGAAAGTGCTGGGCACTTTTCCTGGGCCCAGTAGTTACCTTGGTACCTGCCTAGTCTACTTTACGACAATTTTGTGAGCACTGTAGGCTAGCACAGTGTTTCTATTTGTGTGGTGGGGAATATTTTCCCCTCAATCCATGCCATTCCCCACCTCTTACAATCTTTCCACCCATTCTTCTGCAATATTTCCTGAGTGGGAAGCAAGGGGACATTATACCTATGAGCTACCTATTGACTTCTATCTCATAGCAGTAACTTGTGTATATAACTGGCATCTATAATACAGGCAACAACAACACAAGCAATTATTATTATATAATAATTATGCCAATTAATAAAATATAGCTCCAATGTGCAGGCAAAGAATGTAACCATCCAGAAAAATAATTAAAGACTCCTGGTTTTTCTGTATTATTGATCTGGGCACCTAAATGATCTAAAGCATCAGTAACACTATTTTTTTAACCTGGAATGTATGTGCAATAGGCTGTTCCTACTAAGGCACAGGTTTTACTCTGTGCTGTAGTGAGATCTTTAGGGCCATTCTATTTTGTAAAACCACTTTTCTCATTTGGGTAGTTTCTTGGCTTAAGAAGTATCAAACAACCCTATCAAAAAGTGGGCAAAGGACATGAACAGAAATTTTGCAAAAGAATAGATTAATGGCCTACAAACTTATGAAAAAATGCTCAATATCTCTAATCATCAGGGAAATGCAAATCAAAATCACAATGAGATATCACTTAACTCCAGTGAGAATGGCCTTTATCAAAAAGTCCTGGGTTCGAGCTATGCTCCTGCCTCAGCCTCCCCAGTAGCTGGGACTATAGGCGCACACCACCACACTCAGCTAATTTTTTCTGTTTTTAGTAGAGACAGGGTCTCGCTCTTGCTCAGGCTGGTCTCAAACTCCTGACTTCAAGCGATCCTCTTGCCTCAGCCTCCCAGAATGCTAAGATTACAGGTGTGAGCCACCGCGCCCGGCCTAGATTTCATCTCTTGATGTAGCTTGTGGTATCATCTATTCTCAAAATTTTCACATTTTACTTATGTTCACATCACTTTCTACATCTGTATCTGTCACCTGGAATCCCAGCCCTGCATATCCAAATGATTTACACATGGACAGTGCACTGTGAACAGAAATGCAACATTTCCAAGGCAGGACTCTTCAGTTTTTCCTCATATTGCTCTTCTCTCATATTCTTTATCTGTCAAGGGCACTGACAGACTTTTAGGCTTTCAGATTCAAAACTTTAGAAACATCCTAGTCTCTTTCTCATAATCCCCACTTAACCACTGTGTAACTTAATCTTATATACAATTTCATTATAATTACTTTCATGTATGTTCTTGCTTTTATTCTTGAAATTACTTTTTTAGATTTTTTTTATAAAAGCCATTTTTATGTACATTGCTTGAAACAAAACTGAAAAACAGAAAAGCAGAAAGAAGAAAATAATATCACACAGAGATAATTACATCACACAGAGATAACTTTTATTTATGCATTTTCAGTTCTTGTTTCACATGTATTTATGGAAAATATGAAAAATATGGAATCATATTGTCTGCAGTTACTCTATTTCTCAGCAAGAAATTATAAACATTTTTAATGTCACAAAATGATTTTTGTTTGCTGTATGGTTTCAATCAGATAGATGCATCATAATTCGTGCAAATAATCATCTAATGCTGTAAATTTATTTCCTTTTTTCCTTACTAGAAGAATATATAATATGTAGCAGTAAGAAATATAGGAAAGAACTTATAGATTTTGCTCCATACAAATTAAAATGTTTATATGGCCAATGATATCAGTACAATTAAAATAAAATGAAAACTGGGAGAAAATATAAATAACATGTTTATATATATAAGAGAAAAGAGGCAATAAACATAATATATAAAGCATAATATTTAGAGAGTGCTTTCAAATAAATTTGAAAAAGAACAATCAAATATAAAAACAGAAAAACATTACAGCAGGCAACTAAGAAAGGTAAATAAATGATCAATAGATAAGAAAATAAGATAGGTGAAAAATGGTGTCTCCTTATTTTAAAACCAGTTCTTTGCTTATTTGATATATTTTCCATAGTTAAACTATAGCAACAATATAGAACACAAAATGAAAGCTCAAGGAGAAGATTTTAAAATTGTAAGTTAATGACAATTGGGAGGAAATAAAGTTTCAGTAGTAAAATTATTATCAAATTGGAATTTAGGGCAAGAAGTAAAGGCAATAAATAAAATTTAAAATTCTTTCAAAAAAAGGACCGTGTGTATAATTTCATCTGAGATTTTTAAAATTACTTTCATATATTTATCCCTATTCACTTTTCCTCATCTTAATTGCTCATGTTTTTGAATTATACTTTAGATCCTCATATAGTGACTTTGGAGCACATTTTTATTAATATGTACTTTTTGATGACTCTTCACTTAACCTCTAAGACAAAATAATATCTTTTGCCTCCATCTTGCTAAGCATTATTTTTCCTCTTTTCTAGTTTTACCCTTCCCACTCAGCCCTTAAACGTTTGATTCTTGGAAGCTCAATTATGAATTTTTTTCACTTTCTATTCTGTACTGTCTACCTAGATGAATTGAACCCCAACTTGTTATTAAGTAGGTGTGGATGGCTCACTATATTTTACTTTAAACCAAGTCCCCTGAGTGGCATATATGATTCCTTCTCTTAGTATCTCAAAGGCTCCTTGGGCTGATTACATCTAAAAGTAAACATATAATCTTTGTTTCCAGCCCGGCTCTTTTCTAGAATTGCCTCTCTCAATGAAATGTACCCTCTTCTGCCCATTTGTACAAGCTAAGAAAAGTGGCTCAATACCTCTCTTTCCTTGAATGTCTAATTACCCACCAAGTTCTGTTGATGATACTTTCTAAACATTTCTGGAATCTGTCTACTCTCCACCTCAACCATCACTCTAGGCAAAGTGATCACTACCACCTGTTGGAACACTGAAGTTCCCTAAGTGGCCTTATTCTGAGTCTCCTGTCATCTGCCACAATTCACACTTGTCATTTAAAAAAAAGCACATAAATTGGATCATGTCACAATTTTTAAATTTTTAGAATATAGAGATATAATCAATTTTATGTATTGACCTTATATTCCATGACCTTATATTTATGCCACATTCAAGGGCAATGCATTTTGTAGATTTTAGGGGATTTTCCACATGGTCAATCATGTCTGTGAGTAAAGATAATTTTATTTTTTTCCTTTGCAATTTGTATGCCTTTTATTTATTTTTAATTTGTCTTATTGTAGTAGCTAGCATATATAGTACAATGTTGAATACATGTTGTAAGAACAGACATGCTTGTCTTTTTCCTGATCTTAGGGTGAAAGAATTTAATGTTTCGCCATTATGTATGATGTTAGGTATAGATTTTTGTAGATTTTTTTTTATCAGATTGAGAATGTTTCCTTTTAGTTTGTGTAAAGATTTTTTTCATTTGTTTTTGTTTTTTAAATTATGACTGGGTGTTGAATTTTGCTTTTTCTGCATCTGAAAAGATTATATTATTTTCTTTTTCAGGCTGTTAATATGAAGATTGATTATTTTGATTAACCTTTGAAAGTTAAAGTGACCTTGTATTCTTGGAATACACTCTACTTGCTCAGGATATATTATCTATTTAATGTACTGATGGTTGCAGTTTGCTGATATATTGTTAAAGCTTCTTGTGTCTATGCTTATTGGGGATATTGGTCTACAGATTTCTTTCTTGTAATGCCTTTGATTTTAGTATCTTAAAATATTTGCCTCAAAAATGAGTTGATAAATATTCCTTTATATTCTATTTTCTGGAAAAGTTTTATATATTTTTTTCTTAAATGTTTGGTAGAACTCATCAATGAAGCTGTCTTGGCCTAGAGTTTATTTTGTGGGAGGTTTAATTTTTTTGTTTGTTTATTGTATTATGATTCATATAAATATACCGCACATGTTTAAGGTGGAAACATTTGTTCCTACAACTAACTTAACTTCTTTAACAGATATAGTGCTCTTTAAGTTATCTGTTTTTCATAGTTGATCTTACATAGTTTATGCCTTTCTAAGTATTTATTTCATATAAGTTGTCAAATATATTGGCATAAAGTACTTTATAATACTCTTCTTGTTATCTTTTTAATATCTGTAGGATTCACAGTGATTCTTCCTCTTTTAATAACTGATATTAGTCATTTGTGCCTTCCATCATTTTTTCTTGATCAATCTGACTAGAAGGTATATCAGTCTTATTTATCTTTTCAATGAGCCAGTGTTTGGTTTAATTTATTTTTCTCTGTTGTTTTTCTGGTTTTCATTTTGTTAATTATTGTTCTTACTTTGGGCTTAACTTGCTTTTCTCATTTCTAGTTACTAAGCTAGAATGCTATATTACTGATTTGATGATTTTCTTCTTTCCTAACATAAATATTTAATGTTATACATTTCCCTTAAAAAACTGCTTTGGCTGCATTTTGTCTTTTCATTTTCAATCAGAAATTAGAAAATATTTACTAATTTTTTATTTCTGATTTCTTCTTTGACCCATGAGTTATTTCAAAGTGTGTCATTTAATGTCCAAATAGTAGGGATTTTCTAAATATCTTTTATGGATTTTTTGGTTTAATTCCATTGTGCTCAGAAAAAATATGTTATATGGTTTCAACCCTTTGAAATTAGTTGATGATTGTTTAAATTAAACTCTATGGGCTATTTTCTTTGAACTATATTATTTAAATTAGACCATATGGTCTATTTTGGTGAATGATCCAAGCACATCTGAAAAGAATGTGTATTTCACATTGTTGTGTGTTCTGTAAATATCAGTTAGGTCAATTTCATTAGCAATGTTGTTAAAGTCTTCTATATCTTTACTGATTTTTTTGCTACTTGTTCTATCAACTACTGAGAAAGGAATGCTGAAATTTGGCCACAATGTCCACAAGGATTTCTTTCCTTTAGTGATTTATGTGGATTATGGCTTTTGCTTAGAAATGAAAGGTAAGTTCCAAAGTGGCTTATTGCCACCAAGGCTGGCTTTCAGATCTTCTACCTTAGTCTTATGATCACCCATGAGAGAAAAAAAGGGCAGCAAATGAGTATAGGTATTCCTTGTATTGATCCTCTCATGGAATCTAAACTGACATGGTAGCCTACCTTTGTTCTTGAAAGTTTTATTAAGATTTCAGTTCCTTTTTCTTTATTCGCTTGTATGGCATTCATCTCCATAGGTGAAAGAGTTTGTGTATTCCATTTCTCCTTACAGAGGATGCTCACCATTTGAAATTCAGATCACTAGTTGCCTTGCAAACTGAACTCTCTAATGGGCTGAAGAAAATTTAGAATGTCATAGATTAGCTGGCTTTTTCTTGTTGTTAGGATGGTATGACATTCTTACAGTTTCCTACATCTTAAATGAAAGTATAACTCAAATTTTAATGCTTCCCAAATAGAGATTTATTTAGTTCTTCAAATCCACTTACAAAGGTAACTGATTCAATCAATTTCTGAGCTTTTTCTAGGTTTTTCTGTGTGAATAGGTTTGCTTCTCATCCGTCTCCTCTTCTGGCATATGATTTAGCCTTAGGGTCTTTTAAACATTTACCTTGTGCTTCCCACCTTGAAAAATTATGTTTTTTTTTTTTTTATCTAATTCTTTTTGTACTAGTAGACTTAAGGCTTCTTAAAAACAGAAAAAGATCAAAGCCTATTATTTAAATTTAGTTCTGAAAAGTTTATCTCCATTACACTGATCAATTCAGCATCATACACTCTCTACCATTTCAAGCTGTTAGGATAAATTTCTAAAGTAGGGTCTCTAGATCGTCCTCTTTTGTTATCTTAGATTTCTAAATCATGTTTTCATGCCCTGGAGATGCTGCCTGATTTTATATTCTGCTTATGGTTCTTTAACATAAATTTTTTTTGTATTTCTCTCAACAATATTCTTAACAGAGTGTAATACAAAATATTGCAATACATAATTTTTAAATTCTTTATTGATGATTGGAAAGCATCTTTTAGGTCTTTCTGAGTGGGATTCAATGTTTTCCAAATTTCATTTTTAACTCCTATAGATTTGTTATTTCAATATTATTGGAATTTTCTCAAAGGATAATACTAATTCCTTCTTTATTTTTGTCTTATAATTCTCCCAAATTTCTTTTTACTTTTTTTACCTTTTGTTTTATGATTTTTTTTTCTTGGTGTACACTATTCAATATTTGAAACAAACACAAAAATTATATTTTATTGTTTTATTATTTAAGAAATAAACAAGATAATTTTTAAATAGAACACATAGATTATTTTATTGATATTTACATTATATGAGAATAGAGTATTTTCTATTATCTGCCATCTTCTCAGAAGTCTCTCAAAGCAATAACTTTTAACATTTAATTTAAAAATTAAACTTTGACTTAAAAAATTTATGTGTAAACCTAGCACTTTGGGAGGCCGAGGTGGGAGGATCGCTTGAGGTCAGAAATTCGAGACCAGCCTGAACAAGAGCGAGACCCTGTCTCTACCAAAAACAGAAAAAAATAGCCGGGTATGTGGGTGCACACCTGCAGTCCCAGCTGCTCAGGATGCTCAGGCAGGAGGATTGCTTGAGCCCAGGAGTTTGAGATTGCAGTGAGCTATGATCACGCCATTGCACTCTACTTGGGGAAAGAGAGCAAGACTTTGTCTCAAAAAAAAATTTCTGTATAAAGATACATTTATAGGATGTCTACAGGGAGTTTAAATTTGCACTTCTAATGCAAAGATTGCTCCATTGATTATATATTTAAATAATGCTACTTAATAAAAATTATTTTATAAAAATATAGTTTAAATAATATATAATCAGAGGTATACTCCTTCTTGTTTTTCAGAAGGCTTTTGAAATAAATCATAACAGCCTATGACTTATTTTAGGAACATAATTTCTTTCACTAGATGCTTAGTTTCAATATCCATGGAGTAGATCAATGGCACCATGAGAGGCCAGTTCCTGGATTCCTATATCTAAGTCAATTCATTTCACACAGCAATGAAGGACTGACCCTGATACTGAGTTTTGTGGATTTTGACAAGACAATCTCATATGTCATTTCTTTTTGTAATACCTGTAAGTATATTTTATCATTGCATAATTTTTCCTTTGGAAGTTTCATTTTAGATATTCCCCAATTTGGACTGTTTTGATAAAAAAGGAACAATTATAATGAATTTGCTTAGAACATGGAAATTAAAGTTGGAGTTTTAAAAATTTCTGCAGGTAGAATTTATCTTCATAGAGTAGAGCAGTGGTTTGAGGGAGCAGGGAGTTACTCTTGCTAATAGATTGAGCACAGGCTACAATTGGCATATCAGGTTGACTGACAGTTACGGGAACTGGACTCCAATGATGACGTCAGCAATTCTGTCTACATCGTATGTTTGTGGCTCCAGCTTCCTCTCTGCTTAGTTGGCAATGTTGTACCTTGCTGAGCAGAGGAGGGCATGCTGGGCATGTGGCTGGTGGGCATAGAGGAAGACTATGCTTTTTGTAAAACAGTCTTCTCTATGAGGCAATGCTTCTTTTTGTATGCATGGGTTACAGTGGCACTTTGGATTTCTCTGGATGAGCTTTAGAGATGCTCTGTGTCATGTCTTTCAGAACGATGCAGCAGTTCTCAACCTTAGCTGCACATTAGAATCTCCCAGGAATTGTTTCAAAATCTTGATCCCCAGGCCTTTCTCCAGACCAAATAAATCAAGACCTCTGGGGGCAGAATCCAGGCATCATATATTTAAAAAAAAAAATTCCTTAAATAACTGCAATGTATAACCAAGGTTGAGAACGCTAATATGAACAATTAGGAAGCTTCCAAAAAGCTAAAAAATTTCATTTCTGGTGGACAATGACCAAGGAAAATAGCACACATAAGGTGTCACACTTAGATTGAAGATATCCAAGTAGAATCTTTGCTTTCTTTTAATACAGCATTTCTCAAATATAATGTAATTTTCTTTTAAAGAAAATGAATTCTGTCGATTCTGAGTGTTGACACAAATTGGTTTTATTAAATTGTTACTTAAATATATTCAAAATAAATCTTGGAATAGATTTCCTATGTTAAAACTCCTTATGTAACTACAAAACCCAAAGAATTTTAGATATAATACAAATAAAAAACAAATAAGAGTAAAATTAGCAACATTAATTTAACATGACCACATACAATTTTGTTGCAACTAAACCACAGTGGTTTAATTTAAAAGGAAAAAGATGCAGTTTTAAGTTTGATCCTATCTACAACCCGTTTCATTTTGATTTGAGCAATGTTCATGTTGAGAATTCTTGTTTGTATGAATATGTGCTATAAATAGGAATTAATGATTTTAGCACTTTGTTATTTCCAGAGAATCAGACTTTCTATTTGCCTAAGTTTTTTCGAGGGAGCATTACCAGAATTACAATTTTAAATATTAACTCGCTTGATTCCTTGGTGACGCTGTCATTTGCCTGATATTTAGATTAGTTTTTTTTTTTTTGAGATGTAATTGAAATCTTCCATAATGGACATCTAAACTAATGGATGCTGGAATCTGGAGTTGAAAATGTTTGCATTTTGGGTTTTCTGGTACTATTAGTGAAATGGGGCAGAACGGGACCTGCAAAGAAGGCATCCAAGTGATATTAAATAAATCAGCAGAATGTTGAATATGGCACTCCAATGGCTCAGGTTATTTTGAATTCAACAAATCTATATATGTGTGTGGGTGTGTGTGTGTGCACGCACCCGCTCATGTGTGTGTGTTTTATTCACACTTAAAAGTAGGATATAAATATATTCTTGAACATGTTTATCTTGTGTTTTGAATAGTATCATTGAAATCAAAACAGAAAATAAAAAATCCTTGTAGAAGAATTGTGAATTCCTCTGATCAGTATATCTAAGGTTCCCAGGTATCTGCATATCTTAGCAAGAAACGTTTTACCTAATAGAATTAAAGATATCTCAGCAGACTGGAGAGCACTGCTGTTTATTTTCATGCTTGGTTACATAAGATGCTGGAAAGCAGGCTGTGGTGGGCTCAAATCATGCTTCTGGCCATTCGGCATGAGCTCAGCCGTGGTCAGAATTCCTTCATGCATGTGGTGAAGAGCGAGCCAGCCCATGGGTACCTTGGGGAGAGCAGCCACTGCGTTCACCCCAACACTGCAGGCCTTCATCCCTCTCAGACTCTAATTTCAGAGCTATCTGTTGTTTCTTCTGCAATGGAAGCAGGAATTTCTAGATTAGAAATGTCTAAGAAAAGCCACAGAAAGACTGTGTGCCTGGGAATACCATGATACTATTAATTAAAATGCTGCATATAAGGTAAGCAGGCCAATGACTTGGTCATGCTGGTGTGTACCCTAGCAAGATAATATAATTATGCAACTATGCTTTTTGAAATTTCCAAGATCATGACAGTTTTAATAATCTGTACCATTAACATTCACAACATTCTGGAAATCCTATCATCTTGTGAATAAGTGACTGAATTATTTGAATCTGTATTTCTTATAAGAAAGTTATACAGGTCCCAAAATGTCAAGAACCCTAAATGATAAAGAAACAGAGGCTATAGAATATAGAAGTGTTGTGATGATTTAGGGAGCTGCACCTTTAGGTCACTCTCTATTCAGTGCAACATATTATGATTTTCTGTGCAAAAATCTGTGCTGATCCTGGCAGTTGCAGCAACAAAGCCAAGGTAACTTGCAGTAAAAATGACAGTGACATTTCCAGGTGTTGTTGTACATAGTTACTTTGCCCTTCCTCCCAAGTTGTTAATATTTTGTAATTGAGCTACACATGATATTTATTTGACTGTTATAATGACTTTGAAGGCTAGGAATAGCACTCATGCTATAAATGAGGCTTTCTTTGCAACAAAATAAAACAAAGACAAAATTTCCTCTGCTGAAGAAATATGCAAATCCATAAATATTATTTTCATGCAAATTATTTACTTACAATGGGAAATTGTACAACTTTCTCACATAAATCAAAGATAGGAGCAATTAAATTGTCACCTCCACTATAGTTTTCTATTCTTTACTAAAGACAGTTTGTTATTATGGATCTGGGGTAATTGGAGAATAATTCAATATCATGATATTAAACCCAGTCCTATTTTAGATTTAGGGCTCTACCTCTCAATCAATTTCATATATTTATAAATTGCATTTTTATCATCTTAAGCAAAAATTGGAGCACATATGAATTATGCTAATTATAGGCATGCTGAGTAATATGGTGTATAATTTTTACTTATATGATTAGCAAAGATAGAAGTATTATAATTGTCAATTTTGTGAGGGTAGGGTAAAATTGGTAGGGTAGGGTTCATAATCAAGAGGAATATAAATTGCTATAACCTCTCTACAAGGAATTTCAAAATAAGTGTCAACAGCCTCCATATTTTCATATCTTCCAAACTAATTCTTTGTTTTTCTGGAAATTATTCTGAGAAAATGATTAAACATGTGAACAAATACAAATATATTCAGAAATGTTCATAGGTTAGTTATTTAACATTTTGGAAAATTTCGACATGATGTTCAGTAACTGGAGGATAAAATTTAAATAAATTTTACTAGGTTGAACAACATAAAATTGCCATTTTTTGTTGGTTAAAACGATTAAATATCAGAAATTTCATATGGATCAATCCAATAGGATAAACATACAATGGAACATTATGTGGCCATTAAGTATATCTTTTGTACAGACTGTTTTTAGTGATATGGGTAGATGTTTATGATTTAGTACAATATAAAGGATACAAAATCATATTTTCAGTATGCCTTGAAATACACACACACACACACACACCTTAGATGACCTGTAGTTATCTTTGGGCTATGGATTTTTTGTTTGTTTTGTATGTTCAACAAGAGGGTGGTATCATTTTTAAATTCAGGAAATGGGTTATTAAATAGAAACATAGTTATAAACTACCATTTTCACATAGAATGAGTACCTTTTTCATTATCTCCAATCGGAAAGAACTTCCAAAGTTAACTAATTCCTGGCAATCAACTGCGATGAAAGAGAAGTGGAACACGTGGGATGCATGGAGAAATTTAATAGTATGTCTGGAAAGAAGGAAAATCACAGGCTTCTAGTGTTTTGAGGTTGCAAACCTTCCTCCACCTTCCAAGATGCTAGCCATCATTGAGGAAGAAAGTGTTGTGGATGCTACAGGTAGTCACAGTCTTAAAGCACACAAGGCTTGTGTCAGAGAATGAGTTCCCTGCAATACTTATTCTAGACCTGCTTATGAAATCAGTAAAGTACTTCTGGAGAGAAGGTTGGCCAAGGTTATTTCCCGCCTTTGGTACTCAAAGTGAATACATTGTAAAACCAGTACCCGACCTTAATTGATAAGAAAAATAAATGACAGCGAGGAAAGAAGGTTCACTAAATAAAAAGAGAGGAAGGACACCCCTGTATGGGAAGTACTCAGGTGCCAGACTACTTTTGATTTGTTAATTTTCTCCTCCCAAATGCTTTCAAACAAGTCAAGAGCCACCTGGACCTCAGGTGACTTGTGCCTTTCGATGCATATATTTTCTTTCTGTACGTTTTCTCCACCCACTCAGGAAAGGCAAAACCTAGTCCTAGATAGTATTTTGACATTATTGGTTTCCGTATCCAATGGCCATAATCACCATTCTGATAATTTTTAAGTGCCATTTAGATATTTAGGTGTGTTTCTAGGAAAACGCTATAAAGGATTTTTATTATCCAATTAAGATTTCTAAAACTTTTATTTAGGCAAGCAAAGCTGCCAAAGGGATTTTCAAAATGAACTCTCTCTATTTCTGAGCTGGAAACTTAAATATTTTTGAACCCTAGAATGCTGGAAGTTTAGAAGAGATCCTAAATAATGCTGAGTTTACAATCTGAAAAAAAGCATCCACTTAATTTCTTTCGGGGAGGTGTGGAACAGGAGCTACCATCTCCGACTTTTTGGCACATTGAGATCTAATAGCAAAGTTTGTTTCTTGAAAGGAGATTTTTCACATTTGTGCAGACTTGGAGAAAAATAATATTTATTTTCAATTCACTTGGCTTAAGGTTTCCTTCCTTTACTTTCAGCCTTTAAACATACCAGCACAATTTTCTCCTCCTGCAAGGGGGGCTGGGGCATGTAAGGACAAGGTGTTTGTATTGGACTTAAATATGGCCTTTTTACTTGGTAGTTTAGAAAGTTGTGATAACAAGTTCAAAGTCATAGGTTTAATTCCTCCGTGGAGCTTCTACCTTCTCCTTTACTTGTCTTTGAATAAGCCCCCCAAGGAAGTGAAAATTGCACAAATAAAATTTGACTGGAGAAGGAAGCTGTGGAAGTTTAAATTAAAGATGTTGCCTTGGGTGTTACAAGGTGAGAGGAAGACCCACATGGGCCAAGGACAGCATGTGGATGCTTGGAGGAGTATCAGAAGAGGAGGGTGGGCTGCTGCGGCCAGGGAGAGGGGCCATTGACTGTACGATTTTTGTCTTAAGGTGGTTGCTGTGGCCAGATCAGAACAAATCCATTCCAATTACCAAAGAAACACTTCAGTAGGTGGCAAGACAGGAGCACCAGCTTGGGTCCGGTATTTTTTTGTTATAAAGCAAGATTGTTGGGTGGGAAGCCCAGAAATCAAATTCTCCAACAGGCAGTCCAGGCTACTGCTATCATTTTGGAATAAAAATAGTGCGGCATAAGACTTATGGGTTTACAATCAAAACGTACAGTGGCTGCTCTGTCTGGCTCTGCGCTACCCTTTTGTCAAGGATGCTGTGTACAATGCAAAGTAGCTACATCTGCACACTCATTCAGGCCAGGGTGACTCCAGGCCTTTCATCCATCCCTGGTCCATGGGGATGTCTTAATTTTGCATGTCTTAAATCTTGTCAAGAGAGCACATCTTAAGCAATAGGTACTAAAAGTAAAAACAAAAGCAAAAACTTCTTCCCATTATCATTTCACAATCCTTTTCAAGAGCCTTAAGAACTTTCATCTCATGGATGTGAGAGAGGGGATCACTAAGAGAGGCAGGAGGATGGCCCCTCCTGGGGGACCCTGGCATCCTTCTCTGCTGTCACATTCCATCCCATTGACTGTGTACCTGGATGCTTGTGGGTTTGCTACCTTCTGAACAACTTCCTAGTCTTCAAGAACCAGTTTCTGGCTCAGTGATTCTTTCTCCTTAAGTCTGATTTTGATTCCTGAGATGTAGAACTCCCATTGGAACCCAGCCCCAGACTTGTACTTTCCTGAGTGATTCAACTGGACACTAGGCTTGCCCCTAACATGTCACAGCACTTTCTACTAGATCAGGAATGATTTGGCCAGAAGGGAGAAAGACTATGGCCTAAACTATTAGCAAAGTAGTTATTAATGTTACGAGTACCCACAGCTCTTCCCCTTGGCTTCCATGGCCCCTTGACTATTGATAGGGCTGTGCAGGGAAGATAAAGTGTAATAATGACGTCATGATGCCTGGCAGGCAATGCATGCCCCACCTCTAAGGGAGTACATATGGTCAACATGTAAATAAAAGTGAATGCCTTTTCCCACTGCCATTCATAATCCTCCCAACTCTATCCTAACGGTCCACATCTCATGCTGGGTGCAGGGGTGGGGCAAAGTAGACAAGAAGGTTCCTGTCTGAGGAACCTTGCCTCCTATTTGAAGATGCTTCTCCTTGGATGTTTTTAATACAATTATTTTTGTCTGGTGGGTTCTAGGCATCCTGTGACACAAAGTAGGAGTTCATGAACCCAGAGATGCATACGTGCTTCTTTGACAGTTTGATGTCGGGGAAACTGCATTTGCAGCCCCTGTGTCAACAGCTCAGATAAACACCAACAATTCTATAATTCTTACACATTACCTAGATGAAGGCAAGGCATTTTAAGTTAAGAGGGTGAATAGGTTATAACTGAAAAGACCTAACAACACACACACAGAGTATAGCAACGGTTACTAGGACTAAGGAGTGAGGGGAATGGAAAGATGTAGGTCAAAGGGTATGAAGTTGCAGTTATATGGGATAACTAAGACTAGAGATCCAATATACAACATAATCGTTAAGGGTAATCATACTGTATACTGGAAATGTGTTAAAAGAGTAGATTTTAGGTATTCTTACTACCTCAAAAAGAAGAAAGGTAACTATATAAGAAGATGGATATGATAATTTGCTTAACTGTGTAATCAGTTCACTACGTATATGTATATCAAAAGATCATGGTGTGAGCCTTAAATACATACAATTTTAAAAAGACAAAATTTATATATGAAAATTAAGGATAATAAAAATATCTAATCATCAAAGGAAGAAGTATTATCAAGCAAATTAGATTTGACTCTAGATATCCATACCTCTCAAAAATGAACTAACTGGTCACAAGATTATTATACTTGTTCTCATCCTTAAATGAAATATTATGTCTGTACACAAAAGGAGATCTTCTACCTATAAATTAGTACAGCAACTTATGTTTTATGAAAGGAAAAAAGACACAGAGGAGCATATAACAATACACTTTTAATGAATTGCCTTATTTAAAAAATGTTTCTTTAAGTTAAATCTCATGCTATTTTTTATATGACAGAGATTATACAATACTGTAAAACATATGTGACTTTGATTTATTTATTAGGATACATTTCTGAATATTATTATCAAGGGGAATTTATATAAGGTATTTTGAACCAATTATTCATTTTATTTATGTTTTAACTTGGGAAATATAGCCTTTGTCTTAAAGAAATCATATCGACCTCACCATGTTATAAGGATCATACTTAACATTGACTCTGAAAAGCTTTCTGAATTTGTTCATTTTTGTCATGGTTGTGTATGTAGAACAGTACAATGAACTGCACAAGGAAAGTATCCCAAAGTAGATTAAGGCCACGAGTATATTAAAATGGGTCATATATATGGTGTATTTCCCTTAAAGTCCTCATAAATTTGGAGAGGCTTAATTGCGAGGTTGCCACAGTGTGAGTTCACCGAATGGAGCAGGACTTGCTCAGTAGACAGACTAGCAGACAGAAACAGACTTTTCCCCCCTCTCCCCTCAAAATGTGTTTGTGTAAATGTGTGTGTATGTATGTGCATGCGTGCACACCCATGCGTTTTGTTTTGGTTTCTTTCTTGGTCTCTAGCTATTGGTATGAGAAAGTGTTATTCACCTACTTCCAGAGAAATACTGTTATTTTAAAGTAGCAGCTGGAATTAATTTACAGAATTAATTCAAAATGATTTCCTCTGGAAAACCAGTTAGAAATGGTTTGAAAAAATTCACCTGGATATTTACAAAATGATCTTTTATTTTTGTTTCTTTGTTTTCCACTCCTAGAGAGAAATACAGTAGACTCTTTAGAGTTTCTTGACAGACATATAATGCAGGCTGGGCCCAAAAGTCAGAGAAAGCAGTCCTGACACCCATATATTTAAATCAAGCCACTGCCATGAATTATAAAACACAGAAAAACAAAATCGCTCTAGATGAGCATTTATCCAAAGTATTGTAGATTTGTATGTATATCTTCTCTAAATGTCTCCAAGTATGTGTTTTATGAAAAGTATAAATTTTATCAAGAATTGGGAAAATTACCTTCATAATTGGCATAAAGGATTTAAACATCAGATTGGTAACTTAGCTGTATATATTTAATACTTCCAACTCTGTGACTCTATGTTCTGTGTAACTTTCTGAAAAAACAGGAAAGTATTTTTTAAGCTTTTATTTATTTTTTTGTTATTTTATAATAAAAACACTATTTTAGGGCAAAAAAACCCCTCTTAATTCAATCTAGATAAGTAAATGCCCTAATTAATAAAATTGCCTTCTGAATATAATATTTCTCATCCTATTTGTCCTCATCATTTTGCAAAACTGGAAGCCAGCATTTAAAAGCCAATGTAAGCACCAGAAGTCAATGGAGTTATTCAGAAAGAACTTCTGGTCACTTCTAAAGGTGTAGCATTTTTAAAAGATTTCGTTCAGTCTGACTGTTTAAGCAATTTATAATAAAACTTTTTTACTCTTCCTTATTTATGTAGACTCACAGCTTCTGTCTAAACTTTTTTAAAAAAAATGAGTATATTTAATGAATGGACAGTTTAAATTAAAATGTAGCTTCACAGTATATACTTATGAAGTACTAGTTTAAGAAGAAAACATTTGTCTAGCATGTAAAGATTTTGTTCATATCTTTTTCATTAAAACTAATTAAGACAGGTTGAGGATTTCTCTTTACGTTTGTGTACATTTTATATGTGATATATATGCATATATTTAATCCATAAAAATATTTGCTATATTGCCTGGCACCAGGGATGGGGAGCCTGCGGCCTTAAGGCCACATTTGGCCTTCTAGGTCCTTAAGTGTAGCCTTTTGACTGAATCCAAATTTACAGAACAAATCCTTTTATTTTTGTTAACATATTTTTGTTCCTCTTTTATATTTTTATTTTATTTTTTAAATGAACATGTTTAAAATACCAAAGAATAAAATAAGTTCCAACGAAATAATCCTCCCAGATTGACCGGCACAATTAGAACATTAGTAAGCCATAGGGCTAAATCAACAGCTGCTACGCTCATGATTTAGTTCTAACTTCCCCCACCTGATTGGCGCCACTACCACATGAGGCTGGTTGGCGAGAGTTTATGGGGATTGAATACGCCAGTCTATCCGCTTTTGATGACTACGCACTGTGTTTCTGTTTGAAGTGGAATTTGTGAATAGTTGCACAGCTCCACAGTATTTTTTAATTATCTGCTTAATAGCCCATCATGTCAGAGAAGACCAAGAGAATGCTGATGGAAGAAAACAGATTTTTTAATGAGGACTGGGAATTGTAATATTATCTTGTTTCTGTTAAAGATAAGATGATTTTCTTGCTTTGTGATACTGTAACATTAACACTGAAGAAATTCAATGCTCATCAGCATTATAACACTCATAAAGACCACAGATATTTTAAATTAGAAATAGAGGCAGGAAAAGTTGTATTGCAGAAATTAAAAGATGAAAAGCAAAAGCAAAGGCAATTCTTTCAAGAAGCAATAAGACCTGGAAACAATGCCACTGAAGCAACTTATAAAGTAGCTTATATAAAGGGAAGCCATTCAGTGATGTAGAAATTGTGAAAGGATGCCTTGTCAAAGTTGTAGGATGCTTAGACCTCAATAATGCTTCAAAGTACAAACAACTCTGCCTCTTTCAAGGAGAACCAAAACTGATGGGCAGCATGAATTAGCCTTCAACTTAACAGAAAAATTTCATGCAATACATCAAAAGGAAAATACATATTATTGAATTGCTTTGGATGAATCAACTGATACTACTGACTCGGCACAGGTTTTATACTTCATTTCCTTATTATATAGTATATAATATGTTTATTGCATTATTATGTAATATATTAATTCTTTCTTATTATATAATATATTCTTTCTTATATATAATATATTAATTCTTTCTTATATTATTATATATTAATTCTTTCTAATCTCCCCAGCACTGCCCAGCCTAAATCACGCAGACGGCAGTGAACTTGTCTTCCCAAGCTGCTCTAGCCTGGCAGATCCCTCCTCTGTGCAGTTTGTTGAGGTTGAGAACACTATGTTCTAGATTAGTTTTCATGACAGACAAGGGAAGCATCAGGGAGCCATGCTGACAGGAAATTTTGTGTTGTAACCTCTTTTTTCTTGGAATCCGTAGTGAAATAAGAGACAAATCTGACTTGTTATTTTTGCCAGTCTTCAAAACTGGACTAAATTTTATGATATGGACCAGCTTTTATGAATCAGAAATTTCAGAATTTTGGCATAAAGATAATACATACTTGCATCCAGAGAAATAAAGCACATCATATGCAAAGGGTCAGAATCAGAATGGCACAGAATTTTCCAAGCAGGACTAAGAAACTAAAAGATAGTGAAGTAATGTCTTCAAAATCATGAGGGAAAATTATTTCCTTATCTAGCCACACTGTGAATCAAATATAAGAAAAATAAATACATTTCTAATATGAAAAACCTAAAAATATTTATCACTATACATCTATACTCAGGAAGAAGTTCTCCTCCACCAATATATGGAGTTAAAGCAAGAAGAGAGACATGTGATCTAGGTGGCCCAATATAGGAAAAGCAAAGGAAGCTCCCAGCTTGGTGGTGAAGTAAACTTCCAGGATCACAGCTGCTCAGCAAGCCTGAAGGGCCTACCACTCCAAAGAAAGGGAAGTTTCAGAGTTCTGATAGATGTTTGGGGCCAAATTAGTAGCAGGTCAATTTAAAAACTATTAAAATCGAGATAGTTATTAACCCCAGAAGGGAAAATAATGAGCAAAAATGGAAATTTAATTATAGTATATTATTGGACTCAGTTGCGAACAGTATTTACATGGTCACATGTATGCCAGCATTGACTATTGGTCTCATCTCGTAAGTGCTTTAACCAGGTTATAATGGCAATATTTAACTCTGGTCGGTGCCATGTTATTCAATCTTGGGTGGGCTCCATTTTCTTCTTTGCACTCAGTGTGAGGCTGGCCTAAATGGAAACATGTACCACCATGCTGATGTGTAGAAAACAATTTTTCATCCTATTGCCCTACCTGCTGCTATTTCTTGGTTTTTCCAACTGGCCTTGCTTACTGGTCAAGACTTCTTAATTGTAAAGGTGACTAATCGGAGTTGAAAGTGAGTTAGCTTCTGTATTGTCACAGTGGACATGGGTTTCTGGAGGAAACTAGCTTTGGATTTGGCTCTACTCCTTTTCCTGGGGTATTCCATTCTTATTCCTCTCCCACCCAATGCCAAGCCTTCGCCTCCAGCCCATGCTCTCTGCTTCTGTTTCCCCTGCACCTTCATGAACAAAGGTTGCAAAATAACGCCCAGAGACGCACTTTTGTTTTTTTTTCGGCCTGAATAGTGTTTTAATTTATTGTAAGCATTAAAAAAATTCAGGAGCTTTACATAAAATCCTGATTTCTGTCTTTTCTTGAAACATTCTTAGATCAAACCCCACTGGTCATGCATTCTCTTATGGCTCCAATGGATTGAAGTTGGGTAGTGATGTAGCATCATCTTTCTAATTTGCTACGGTCCCCACACTTTGCATTGACTCCTACCTCCAGCCTACTTCATTCATCTGTGCAATTCCTCACTCTTGCAGGCATTTGAGTCACAAACTCCTGTCCCAGAGTCTGATTCCTGTACTACCACTCTACCTACGGGTGCAACTTTCTTAAAAGTTAATAATGGCTTCATTTTTGCTATTATGAGTGGTGTTTTTGCAGAAGTCTTCCTTATATTTCTGTGCTGGTTGCATTTAGGGCCACTTAACCACTTCAGTACCATGCTCACAGGCCACGAAACCTTGCCCACAGCCGGCACTCATAGTCCGCATGATAGTTTGTGCTGTGCATTGACGACGAATCCGTTTTGCTCTTGTGTGATGAGGAAAGCTTTAAAGCACTGAAAGCTTGTTTTACTTTACAGGCAGCTTTAGGAAAATAACTATAATAACTCTTACTAAGGACTTGTTAAAAGGTCACAGATTCATAGTAACTTATTAGCTGAATGTACACACTGCAACTGCAGAGATAAAAGCAAAAGCTTTTGGCTGTCGGTAAAGTCGACGCTCGCGTTCATCTGTGGCTGTCAACTATAGTTGACGCTGGTACCGAAGTGGTTAAATGAGATTCCTGTTCTCTGAGCGGTAATGTACCTCCTATTACCCCAGGATGGTCATCCCATGAATTTCTATGTCAAAGCAGTTCTGGCTGTACACCGCTTTGCTCGCCACTGATCTCGATCCAAGAACGTTAATTTTGCCCTCTGTAAATGTTTGATTTTTGTGGCTCTGTTTAAATAGTGGTTTGTGGCTATTCCTTGATTTCACTTTGAGTTCCATTAAGCACCTGGACTTTCCCCAGTCATTACAGGGAGCGGGGGGTGTGACAGACAGGCACTGAGGTGGGGATCAGGAGACGTGAGCATTGGTTCTCCCCTTTGCTACTTAGTGGATGTGCGACTTTGGAAACGTCACAACCTCTTTGAGATGTAGAATTTCTTCATGAGCTTCAGGCTTTATAATTTTCATTGAGATTTCCTATAGGTTAACTAGTTTGATGCCAATGTTTTGCAAATGAAGAACGTTCTGGAAGAAGTGATTTCCCCTGGATCATGGAACTAGACATGGAACTATGACAGAGCAAGGGCTGAGAACTTGGTCTTCTAGTTTCCACATTAGTCCTTATTCCACCATAAAACATGGCACTCCCCCAAAGACTCTGCCTTCCTCAAGGTACACTTTTTACAATTCTCAGTTTGAGAAGCCAACAATCTCTTTTGTGCCAGCTTCAACCTCTTTCCCAAATGGCATTGACAATCTGAATAAGAAACATTGTGAGGACTGGGCTTTTATTTATTTAAGCTTTGCTTCCTCCATTGTCATGTTCAATTTTATAGTCAGAGCCTTATCAGGTTTCACTGTGTCACCACTGGTTGAGCACCTAGTTAGTAACACACATCCACTTTTAATCTGTGAATTAATTATATATGGGGTGAGCATAAAATTTGCAATTTAAACCTAGAAACTTTTGAGAAAGGAAGGAGCATTATTAATAATTACTCTTGAACAACATGTATCAATTTGGACAATGACTCTCCTCATTACATAGAGCATTGGCACAGTGCCCGGCACATAGTAAGTGTTCCATAAATGATAACTTCTAAAAGGAGCCTTATTAAAAAAGGTGAAAAAAAGTTGATAATTTACTGACGAGTATACTTAAGAACTGTTCCCTTAAACATTAACACAGCAATGGGTACTGGTGAGAAAAATGTTTTTTTTTTTCTTGTACTATATGTGATGTGGAATTTGAAGTCTACTAGAGTTTTCACCTAAGAACCACACTAGAAGTATGAGGAATTTTTGTAGGCAATCTTACAGGTGAAGATATTTTCTAAGGAGATAAACTTGGGAGACAAAGAGTCAGGGCCTCAGAAAAATAATCAATGTACAATCGTGGATATTGAAATGAATATCTTATACCAAAATACTAGAATTCAGAGAAGATTCTACTTGTTTTACAGATTTTCTGAGATATTTGTTATTATGTAGTCACGGAGGTAAAGACTGAAGTTGAGAATGTTTTTAAAGCAGTTTGTCACAGGTGACATTCCCAGGATTAGAAGACAATGCTCCCAATTGCTAATGCCATATCCCAAGGAACACACCACTTGCTTCCTTACAGGGGGCTCTATAGGATTATCCGTAGCACAGGCTACCTTTGGAAGCCATCTTTGTCCTGGGGAGCAGGCATGCTGACAGGCAATCCATCTTACTCCCTCCCTTCCAACTTGAGACTTGCCCCCTGATCTCTGAGGTCTGATTGTTAATGTTTCAGCACCAGCTGCAACCCAATCCTTCAGTGAGCACAGCTGAGCTAAATTAATCTAATTTTTTTAGCCTTTGCACCCTAGATATCAATCTCTTGGGCAGTTAGCGCTCCCTGAGCCAGGCATGGATTCCAGAGCCCCTTATCACTGTCCCCTTTGTATTCCAGCCCCCGAGCTGCAGGCAGCCCTGTGGGCACCACGGAGCTACAAAAACATTTGTCCCCACAGCCGACAGGCTTGCTCAGGCCAGCGCGCCTAATGAGTTGGCTGTTGCCCGTAAATCTAGTCAAGCACACACAGTCCGGCTTTCATCAGGTGAGCCCCGTTCAGCAATGCCTTTGAAGGAGGGGCCCCTGTGGGCTGCAGAGGCTGTGTGCTGCCCAGATAAACACCCCATCTCAAAGATGTTGTTCTGTTTTGCAGACAGGTTTGTCGTTAGTGGGAGGAAGAGTGCTGGGTTGCCAAGTACCAGGAGTGGACTGATTTGACTTGGGAGCCAAGGAAAAGAAACACACACACACACTCACACATGCTCACACACACTTGCACACACGCTGCCAAAGAGCCTAACTGGAGACATGAGGAAAACAGAAGGCCCGGGAGGCTTCCATCCCGTCCTCTAGCCCAGGGACGTGTTTGCACCAGTCAGTCGGCAGAGATGTGGCACATGTGGCTTTGGTGGGATCTGACATAAGGCCCTTGAATGATGTTTTAGACAGACTGGGGACAATCCTCTAGTGCCTTCTTTTTCTTCCGTTGCTGAAGCCTTCCTGGGCTCCTCTGTCTCTTTAGTGTCTTCTGGGCCCTCCTCCTATAATTATCCTCCAGAATGATCTAGAAGGATTCATAAATTAACTTTCAGTCAGAAAACAATAAAAAAAAAAGGCAAATGCTACTTCCTTATGCTTCTACTTTCTTTACCCACTAGAGCAAATTATTTTTTGCATTGGCTTCAAATGTCTCTCCACTTAGTACTTAGAACATGTTCAGTAAATTCCGTATTGATGTTTCAAAATTCCTTTGGAATTACTTCATTTCATTCATTCATTAATAATAATGCTATTCAGCAAATATTTACCAAGTACCCAATATGCATTGGTTACTTCTAGGTGCCGAGCACATAAGGATGAACTGAAGAGACAAACAGCTTGTATTCCATGGGGGCAATCAAGGAGAATGCAAATGCAATTCAATTCCAGATGGTAATCAATAAATTATAAATAACATTTAAATGAGAGAGAAGATAAGAATGATTGGTGCTGGTGATGGCTTTGGGAGTGTTTTCAGTAAGACATCAGGCAAATCCTTCCTGGAGAGATCATGTTCAAGCTGAAGATTATTTGAAGTGAGGAAGCAAGATACCTGACGTAAGATTATACCAGGCAGAAGAGAAGCAAATGTAAAAGTCCCCAAATGGGATGACAAGGTGATCTTGAGGGACTGGGAGAAGGGCAGGAAAGATTGATCATAGGATGGAAACTACTGGACATTAAATTATCTTTTCTTGCAACCACATACACACACAAAAAGGTAACAGCTAATTATCCAAGTATATAATGATTAATGCTATGTCCATATTTTCTTCATGTAGTTTTCAACACTTATACTTTAGGAGTTTAGAAAAACTTAACTTAATGCCCTTTTAATTTATGCAGAATATTAGGTTTGTATCCTGCACAATAAAGGTAGTCAAGTGCCATAGTATTGCTTTCTTCTGCCTGAGTCAGTTTTAGCACAATTGCTCAAGACAAGTTGGAATTGTGTGATTAACATTTTTATTAATTAACATATTGTTTAATAAATATTTTCTATTGAAATCAGCTTCCTCTGCTTTTCTCCTTTCATATTCCTTTTTAAAGACACATCAGTAGCTCCCTTAGTTTTCCTACTTTTAAACTATGAAGTTATTTTTGGATATAGAGAGGTGAAGGAAGACATAGATCAGAGGAGACAATTAGATCAGTGGTCCCCAACCTTTTTAGCACCAGGGACCAATTTCATGCAAAACAATTTTCCATGGACGGGGGGTGGGGGTTGTGTGGAGCTCTGCTGCCTGGTCCCTAACAGGTGGGGGCCGGAGGTTTGGGGACAGCAGAATTAGATAGTTGTAGTCTACAACCACGAAGACCCGTGCCCCTCCCTTTTCTTTCCATTGTTACCATCTCTATTTAAGTCCTGATCATTTCTCACTTAGATTATTTCAAAAGTCCTCAAACTGGATGTCTGACTATTGACTTTCCTCCTCCAATCCATACCATGGCTGCCAACATGTGGTAAATCTCCAAAAATATCATCCTGTTTTTAAAATTTCAATATTTCCTATTCCCTTCTGAGTAAAGAACTGACTTTCCCCTTAGACATCAAGATCTTCCACAATATGATCCAATCTACATTTATGTCACACTTTATACTCCACTGCATGTAGACATTGGATGTTCTGAATCAGAAAATCCTCATACTTTTCCATCTTGAATCTGTATTTAAAGATTATTATTGACTTCATTTCTATTATATCCTCATCATCTTTAGCTCAAAATTCCACTTTAGGCACATTTCAACTACTCTTCTATAATTCATTCATATGGATTCATGTGGATGCAGATATATAATCTCTGCATCCTTCACTTTATACAAAATTTTGTTAAATGTTATAAAACAGATTTTTAAAATAAGTGAAAATAGGTCTGTTTGTAGACATACTGGTTCTGCTCCCATGATTCTGAATTATATAGGTGGGTATGTATTATCCATAGCTGAATCTGCTGCAAGACCTAATAGCGTATTTGTATTAATAACAAGAATTTGAATAGCTGTGTTCTATTTTGTTTTTACTAGGAGGAGAAGTCAATGGTTGACAGAGTAAAATTTCAGTGTTTGAAGGGCTAGAGAAAGTTACTGACTTCATTGCTAACTCCCTGGAGAAAAGAGAAGAAATGAATTTCATTGGCCTCTGTTCCAGAACTTCATTAATCACCTTTACTGTCAAATATCACTTCCCTTTGTAGAATTTACAGAGACTCTTATTAGAAACTTTTCTAATTACAACTCTTTCATTGTATATATTTCTTAAGACCATGAAGTCCTTGATAATAAATGAGTGTTCTACTACCTTGAGATTGTCAGCCCTAAAGAGAGACTCACATAAGTGATACAAATTTCCTAGTAAGGGAGAGAATTGCCTGTGCTTCTCTGAAGTGTGCTCCAGCCTGGATGCACGTGACCTTCAGTCATCCTTGCCACGGCCAACTGCACTGAGATGAGAAACGCCTGGAGGCTGCAGAGGCTGATGTGAGGGGAACCAGTGAGACAGATGCTCCTTGAATCACATTATCAGAGGCTGGAATATATTTGGTTTCTCTTAACAATCTGTTAGGGCTAAAACAGGAAGTTCAAGAAATATCAGGGTCTCTTGCCACGTTAAAAAAGTCATGCTAAACTTGGGCTTTAATAATTACAAGATATGTTTACAGTTTATATTTAACAGCTTAATTCTTAATCAAACAACCACAATGAATTGTGCTAGTCACAATATGCAGAAATGCAAGGGTGCAGAATTATCATCATTGGAGTCATTGATAAGGAAGATATGCTGCACATACCAAACATTGTACTAATACTAATATAGGGGTGACATTTCTTATCACTGTACCCACTAGACATTGGGCTCATTTGGAATTTTAGAGAAAATGCATGAAAAAATACCTAGGGAGATATTTTCCCATTATAAAAATCACCACCTGATTGGCTGGAATGTTGTGGAAACCACTGTGGCCCTTGGCCTGAAGTGGCAAGAGGCATCTATGACCTGTCCTTGTATTCTCCCATGCCCAGTCCTTCTCCTTCCTGTCAGAGCTTCTCTTCCCTTTCAGTCTTGGATGTGTGCTGACAACTGGCTTTTCTCTGCTAGAGCCAGGGCCAGTCACTGGGTTCCTTTCGGACAGATCCCGAAAGGAACTCCACCTCCCATGGCACGTGGGTTTCATGCTCAGTTCCTGCTCAGGCCTTCTGGGCATCTCTGTCAAAGACCGCTTGTGATAGGACTTGAGAAAAATAACAAAGCAGCTCCCCCCTCAAGCCCTCCCAGGAATGCGAAAACCTGAGCAGAGACACATGGGCTCTTTGTAACCTCAGTTCCACAGTGTCAGCTCCCTTCTCTGGCTGGCAGGGCTAAGTCACACAGTACAATGAAATGCTCAATTGGGCTGTGTTGGGCGAGTCAGGACAGAGGATACATTTTATTTAAAGAAAGTAACATTGTGCCTCCTGCCAAACTGAGGTCATTTCCTTCCCTTTTCTATACTTCCTAGTGTTCCAGATTTATACATTTTTACAGCGCTTGCCAGAGCTCACCTGAAGAAAGCAATTCTCAAATAAAAAACTTAAAGAAATATTTTTGTTCAGGGCCCAGACTCATAAAGAATAACTACCATAGGCTTGAAAAATCCCAACCTAATTTTACAACTAATTACTTAAATAAACCAAATAAACAGACCAGGTTTGTCTCACTGAAAGGCCATACGCTTATAACCCACCCTCAGGTTCTATAGAAAACGCCTCACCCCACCCCATCTTCCCAGCGGCTTTATATTTAGTCAATTATTTTGTCTCTCAAACCAAAACGCTTGTGTAAATTTCAATATATATGTTTATTTATCAAACAAGAAAGTGATCGCTTTTTAACTACTAGAAAAACAAAGGGTCTGTTTAGAAAAAGTCAGAAGTTTCTCTTTAATGGTATATGAGCCAATAAGAACTTTAATATGATTCTAGACATTTTTCTAAAAATCGATAAGAACAAATAACCACCTTTTTAATATAACTTGCCTATTTAAGAGTACCAAACAGGTCCAAATAATAACTAACATCTGGGGTGAGAGAGTTAGCATTTCTCCCGAGACTTACTCTGCTGGTTGCAAAGTCACTAACTCATAGGTGCAGTTCATACAAGGAACAAAGGGGCAGGAGAAAATGACATTTATCACATCCATTGTGTGTTGGGCTTTCTGATGGGCCTTTCACAGTCATAAACTCACTTAGTCTACTCTCCAGCTCAATAGAACAACTCATTTTACAGTTTAGGAAACCAAAGCTGAAAGAGATGAAAAGACCAAGATTCCCATAGCTAAAAAGTGGTCCAATATATGTACAGTGATACTATTGTTTTCTTTATTGATCAGTTTTTTAAAAAACGTTCAATCCATTCAATTCAATAGACATTCACTTTTATATTCTCCAGGACCTAATGCATATGAGAGAGTCTATCATGAGAAATCACTGGGTTTTGAAGTTCATTCATTTGTCCACATAGCCTTCCATGCTATAGTTAATGGTAAATCTGAATACTAGTGTGCAGTTGGTGGTACATTGGTACAGAAGAGAGAACAATTTATTCTACACTGGGTGAAAGGTATTTCTGTCTGTTTTGAAGCAGTGGTTCCAATCTTTTTAATGTAAAGATCTCTTTAATTTGTCAAAAAGAGGGCCGGGCGCGGTGGCTCACGCCTGTAATCCTAGCACTCTGGGAGGCCGAGGCGGGCGGATTGCTCAAGGTCAGGAGTTCGAAACCAGCCTGAGCAAGAGCGAGACCCTGTCTCTACTAAAAATAGAAAGAAATTAATTGGCCAAGTAAAAATATAGAAAAAATTAGCCGGGCATGGTGGCGCATGCCTGTAGTCCCAGCTACTAGGGAGGCTGAGGCAGAAGGATCGCTTGAGCCCGAAAGTTTGAGGTTGCTGTGAGCTAGGCTGACGCCACGGCACTCACTCTAGCCTGGGCAACAGAGTGAGACTCTGTCTAAAAAAAAAATAATAATAATTTGTCAAAAAGATTTAAGTGCCTCTCTCCCCTCCCATAATAGTACTTATTTATTCAACACCTTTTCATTGAGAACATTAATATCCACCAAAACTTGATAACCATTTGAAATAAATGTTTCATTTCACTAACCTCATCTACAAATATTGGCAAAACGTTAGTCCGTATCCTGGAGATGGTGGAGCGCCTGGAAGGCTCCAGACAGCGGCTGCAGGAGCATCCTCTCCCCTGGCACCGATGACCCACAGGTTGAGCACCGTCGTTTCAAAGACCAGGAAAGAAGGGAAAGTGCGGAGTAAGGAAGTGCTGATCTGCTATCAGCCTTGGACAGGGAGAGCTCTAAGGAGATACAGTATCTTTTAAAAAGGAAAGGACACAGTGGGCTCACTTGTTGCTGACTTTGGGAAGAGAAGTTATTTCATTGGGTTGATTTCCTCACAACCTGTATGAGTTTGCTGGAGCTTCTATTAATACAACAAATTACCACAAATTGGGTGGCTTAAAACAACAGAAATTGTTTCTATCTCAGTTCTGAAGGCCAGAAGTCTGAAATGCAGGTATTGGCAGGGCAGCTGTCCCTTGGAAGACTCCTTCTTTGCCTCTTCCAGCTTCTGGTGGCTCTATGTGTTCCTTGGCTTGTGACTGCTCCCTCCAATCTCTGCCTCCCTCTTCACATGGCCTTCTCTTCCTCCCCTCTGTCTTCTCTTTTGTCTTTTATAAGGACACTCTTAGTGGATTTAGGTCATAATCCAGGATGATTTCATCTTGAGATCCTGAACTTAATTACATCTGTAAAGACCCCCTTTTCAAATAAGTTTATATCTAAGAATTCCAGTGGGTTAGGATGTGGATAAATTTGGGGGTGGGGCACAATTCAACCCACTACACAGCCCAACAACTTATTTAATTCCCCTAGATTGTTTGTTTGTTTGTTTATTTCCTCTCCCTGCCCCCAATTCCCCTAGTTTAGTACAAGGAAAATTATGGTGTTGTGAGGATTAGAAAGTGATGGTTTGTGATCAGCATTGGTGTAGGGGACCAAGTCCATGCAATCTAGTGACCAGTAAGGTATGCTTGTTTCATCTGTAGACTACACTCTGAGGCTTATATTATAGAAAGGTACTTTACCTAGAAATACACTAAAACATGAGATAATTTTAATTTATTTTTTATAATTATAATAGCAATGCAGCCATTGAAAATATTAAAAATTGCAAAAAGAAAAGTGAACATAAAAGAAGCTACCTCTTCCATAACATAGAGATAAATTTCAGAATGTTTTCTACCTCTGCTCTCCCTGTTAATATCAGACTCCATCAATTAGATTCTACTAATTTAACCAAGTTAAATTATTTAAATGTAATCTAGCTCTGTTTAATTTTTAAATGATATTAACACTTTAACATAATACCATTTAATATCTATTAAAGAAAAGTCAAGATTTATAAATTTCAATTTCTAAAACAATACTTGTATTTCCTATAAGATGAAATAATAGTTTCCCATAAAACATTTCAGACCCTGATCATGTCTTCATTGTAATGCTGCTCTGTGGTCAGTTTTTGCTGTTCAAGACAAACTGATAAATGTAATCATGTGCCCTAGATTAGAAATGGAGAGGGAAAGTGATTTTACATACCTGAAAATAAATCCTTCACCTTAATCATCACACAACACCACCATTACTGCTATCACCCTCAACACGCTTCCTCCCTTCCTCTAATTGTTCTGATTTGCTAGGAAACTAAGTGCTTTCTATAGCATATATAATTTCAATTAATATCACCACACCCTCAGAACTAAGCAGATCTCAAAAAATAAAAATAAGACCTAAAAAGTATAAACCAGTTTGCCCCAGACAGCACAGTTAGTAAGTCACAGAGCCAGGATTAGAGCTCAGACCCTATAACCGCCAAGGCATGAAACTCATGAAACTGTCTGACTTCTGGGAATAGCATTTACTGGTTTTTTTTTTTTTTTGATGCTTGGTTTGTTTCATGCACTGTATGCATACCTGCTCTCATGTCTTTCCTCTTCATGTACTTAGATGCATATGTTCTGACTTTACTCTTTATTCTCTCATTTGTTTTTTTGACTCAGTTTACAAAGTAAGTTTTCACATTTTCATTTTAATGAAAAGGAAACAATTCTTCCCAATGCTCCTAATCCTGAGATGTTGCCACTCAGCAGAAGACTGTCACAAACTAATATTCCAGTGCTTGTTTGTCCTTCATTTTTCTTTCTCTCTCTTGATATTTCTAAATAGTGGCAACTACAGCTAATCTCACAGTGGATCCAGAAAAAAAGTGTAAGGTAATTTAGTGTTGTCTTTACAAAAACATTTGGTGAAAATATGTTGTGAAGATACACTAAGTGCATTATATAAACATGCCATTCGTTCATTTAAAATTAAATTTCATCCATATGTAGCATGTATTGTTTCACTGTATAGCTACCTGACATGCTTAAAAAGTTAGAAAAGGAATGCTATTCTAGTACATTTTCCTAAAGAGTGTGTAGTGTGTGTGCTCTTCTTTTTATTACATACATACATACATGCACACACACACGCTTTTAGTTTTTACTAAATATTAGATTATGAACATTTTTCTCATGTCTCTTTTTTTTGAGATATATACCTGGCTGAGTAACATTTCCTTTTATATTATTACCGTGATGTATTTATCCATTTTCCTTTAGGCTGCTTCTTTTTTTTTTCTTGTGATAAACAATGAAGAAAAGGACTCTTTTTGTATAATATCTGTCACCATCTCTGATTACTCCCCCAGCATACATACTTCTATGCTGAAAGTTATAAACATTTTAATGCTCTTGATAAAAACTGCATACTTGCTTTTCAGAAAGAGCTTACCAATTTAAACTTCTAACAATTCTTATTTCTCATATCATTGCAAGAAAGGAGTATTTTTTTAAGTGTTTGCTACTATTTAGGAAGGAAATTATTCTTTGATTTATTTTTTATTTTCTATTATGGAAGATATTTAAAAAATGTTTCTTAGTCTTTGCATATTCTCTTTTGTGATTTATTCATGCTTTTTATTCCCTTTTCTACTTGGATCTACATATTTTCTTATTTATTTGAACACACTCTCTCTCTCCTCTTTGTGTGCTGTTTTAATACATAAATATGATTTTGACAGGATAACAGTTTCTCCATTTCTCCATGGTGATAAAATGCTGCATTTGACTTTCTCATAACATTCTATGAGAAAACATGTTATGAATGATGGTGTCCCCAAAGGGCAGTACTATGATGTTGACAGCTGTGGCTAATTGGACAAATACAATAATAACATGACAAGTAGCTTAGCTATCTTGGATGTCATTCTGAAACAGTGGAAATAAACACTGCCTCAGAGGAAGTAATCCCAAATAATATTTTCCAATATTTTAGCCATTTCCCTTTTTAAACTAAATTATAGAGAGCATTTAGAGATGGTTATTTTAACAGGAGAACATTTTCCTAAGTGTGCTTCAGTACATTTCCTCTAAAATTCCAAGTGATTTTTTAACCTTCTGGATATGGTGATAAGGAATGTCACCCCTGTATTAAGACCATATTTGTTATATGCAGCAAATCTTTCTCAACAATGATGCAGATTATGGTAATTCTGCACCCTGTGCCCTTTTCAAGTGCAAAGCTCAGGCTTTCATGTATATTCAAGTGTGAGGCCCTGGCAGTGGGAAAAGCTTGTTGGGTCAGCCTGGGTTACCCAGTGGTCCCTAGCTCCTATCCATGTTTCTAAGTGTGTCATTTGCAATGGATCCAATGGGTAGCTCCCTTCCGTTAAAGCATGGAAGTGGCAGCAGTAATGTATGAAATTTCCTCCTAGAGTAATCATCTCCATGTTTCAGGGATCGGCAAAGAATTGAACAAAAACTGGCTGGAGGGTTTAGGTATATAATAAGGGGTGAACATAAACAGTGTCTGGACCAGAAAGAGACTAGAAAAATATTGGAACTTTCCCAACAAATGATTTCATCCTGGGGTCACAGGGCATAAGGCACAGAAGACAGATCAGAGCACAGGGAGTAGCAACCAGGGCCCAGCAAAGAGAGGGGCTTCTTCTTGAGGATAAATTAGAGTCTGCTCCTTTTTCGAAGGCTCTTGATCTCTACTGGGGCTAACGAAGGGCCCTTAGAAGGTCTGAGCTGGTCAGTATTATGAATATGATGACAATTGGTTGCAATGGGATCTTTGACACACTGTAAAATACTGAAGTGCTCTTTGAATTATTCCAAATATATTTTATTACTATGCTTATATCATGATGCATGAAGTTAGAACTCTTCTTATTTCTAGTTCTCTAAAAATGCATGGACTCTTGACTGCAATATTTGATTGTCTAGAATTTACCAACCATGAGGGATAATAGATTGTACTGTATAGTTTCTGTCTCTTAGATTTTCATCACTTTAAGAGCAAGAGACAGATTTTTCTACTTCCTTTGGCCTCCTAGCAGGCCACATTTGGAAATGGATTCTGATGGCTTGGAAAAGTTAATCCATCTCTGAAAGGCATAGCAGACCAGCTCACTAAGCAGGGTCTGGCCTTGTATTTCAAATCCTGTGGTGAGAGACTCAATCTTGACTTGGTGTACCTTGAACTAAGCATATTTTTGGCACTGGTCTTAGTAACAGCACTGATGAATCAAGTCATTGCGTAGTTGAGTCTCTGATTTGACATGTTAAATGAATAATCATGAATTGGCTAACCTGAAGTCCATTTCAGGAGCCAAACTTCAACTTACTAATAACCCTAGGATCAAGCTTTATACTGCACAGAGATGCATGTCTGCGGACAATAAACAATTCCATTATTCTTTGGTCTGGTATGGCTATTTATGATTGATCTTAACCTTTTGGTGAAAATGTGTTTTATGCCCTTCCATTTATTTTCAATCCATTTTAGATATGTAAATTTCAGGACTCCATAGCCTTAGTCTCCTTGTTCGGTTAATTATAGGTTTCATTTGAAACAAATCTGGGTATAATTCTTGAGGGTTCATTTATCAAACTCTATGGCCCTTTAAGATAATTTTCAATGTGATTAATGAAGTTCTATATTAAAAATATCAACTTTTTAACAGCAATAATTTTGCAAGAAATTCTTTTCTCATTAAAATTTATTAAAATGTGTTTTTCTTGACTTTTAAAAGTCAAAGTATTTTTGATAATGAATTTGCACCCAAAAGACTGAGAAACGTAGACTTATAGTAAATTGGGTTTGAATTGGGAAAAGGGAAATACTTTTTGGAGTATCCTTAGCATTCTCAAAAATTTTAACTACTTCCCAGTGAATGTGCTTAAGAACTGGCTCATCATATTTCCTTCAGTACCTACGAAAATATTTTCATGGAAATTTTGCTATGTGGCATTACTCTTGCCTTAAAATCTTATTTTGTCTCACAATGTTTCCCCTTCAGGAGTGGGCATTTCTGGGGAGTTATGGTATAGGGAGAAAACTTGGTATTATATGTAATAATTAGTGTGAATACTTTTAGTAGGCAAAAGAAATACTTTAGGTTTAATTTTGAAACTAAACAGAAAAATCTCACTCACCTTATTGTAACTGAACAATTATACACATGATTGCATTTATAATCTGGGTCCCATTTCAGGTTCAATTACATTGGACCATTTTGTTCTTTTGGTTTACAGATTCCAAAGAAAAAGTTTTTACATTTTATTATGTGTTTATTTGTGTTCTTATAATATACATCTACATGTTATTATAATTGGTTGGAAGTCAGGGAATTTTGTCAAAATCAGTCACTCTTTTTTGTTTTAATTGTGATACTAAACAGTTAAGAGGATAAATAAAAGTCTATTGTTTAGTCCTGGAGAACATTATGTTAAATGAAGCAAGTCGGTCACAGAAAGATAAATACCATCTGTTCTCACTCATATGTGGGAGCTAAAAATGTTCAGCCCATAGAAGTAGAGCGTAGAATTGTGGTTATTAGAGGGTGGGTAGTATAGGAGGGAGGGGAAGGTGGGGAGAACTTAGTTAACAGATTAAAAAATACAGCTAGGTAGGAGGAATAAGTTCTAGTGTTCTGTAGCACTATAGAGTAAATATAGCTAAGGGTAACTTATTGTATATTTTCAAAAAGCTAGAGAAGATTTAGAATGTTTACAATATAAAGTAATGATAAATGTTTGAAGTGATGGATATTCTAATTACCTTAATTTGATCATTATACATTGTATTCATGTAACTAAATGTCACTCTATATCCAATAAATACGTACGGTTACTACGTGCCAACTAAAAAGAAAAAGAAAAAACCTATTATTGATTGAAAATATTATTTTAGGACTTTTTAATATATATGGGATGTGAAATTAACCTATACAAAATGAAGAGCATGAAATAGCCTGCTGTTTTGAAATAATTAAGCAAGATAAAATTTTTTTTAAGGATGTACCCCAAAAGCCTAGCAATGCCTGGCATAGAGTATTCATTTAATGAATATTTGCCGAATCCAGTTGCTATTGTTTATAACAGGGTAGTTAAGGTTCTTAATTTTTAAATACTATTCAACCCATAATCAAAGTTATATATGAATATAAAGTTATATAAAATACATGAATTTTATATAAATACATGCTATAAACTCTTTTATAAACTCTAAAAATTATATGAGATTGCATAATAATGGTTTCCTTATGCTTAGATATCAGAAAAGAGAGAATCTTGTTGTAATACTTACAAAATGTTATAACTTAAATTTTAAGTTGATATCAGTTAATTAACCTTTGATCATTTACATTTTAGAATTTGTCCCATGTTTTCTCAAAATTATCCTTAGTTCAGGAGAGTTGATACCAATTGCTTCAGAGTAGTGCTGTGTAACTTAGGTAGACTCTAAAGTAGCATTAAGGAAAATGGAGGGGGCAATGTTAAGCATAATCAAAATTTTCATCATAAATTTAAAAAGTATAATTTAATAATGAAATTGTACTGAAATAGCCATCAGGAGCTGATTACTAAATTTTCAGAAATTTGAAATCTGATTCTCAACACAGCCATTATGAAAATTAAATTATATTACTTAAAATTAAATAAGTTAAATTAAAAACAAATACTAAATATTTAAAACTCACCACTTCCTAATTATTTTACTACAATTTACTAGCAACTATGTTTTTGAGGTTGTTTACATCTGCTGTGCATGTATGATGGAAATACTATATAATGGAGTGCAAGTGCCCATCTCCTACCAACTCTATGTTTAATGATGTCATATTGGTACCTTCAAACGGATTGGGAGTATTTACACTATGGAAGTCAGCAAATGCTTCAGATCTGGGCTTTATTTATTTATTTTTTGATAATCTAGAATTTTAAAAATAGATATAATGTTAATAATGCAGTGTACTCTTAAAACTGTATCATCTTTAGCCATTACATTGTGAATAGCACAAAAATTTGAGGAAATGTTCTTCCAATATTTGAAAGCTATTATCCAATTCAGAAAAGAAGTTGTTCATGTCATGAAGAACAAATGAAATATCTACATTCATAGTGCTGAGGCTGAAAAAGGATTCAGTTTAATGAATATCATTTGTACAAAAGTGAGAAATTATTTAACAGTAGATAACATGTTAGATTTAATGACAATACTTTTTTTTTGGAAAAGATACAGCACATTAGGATGCAACTCCATTGTCAAAATAAAGTTGCTGTGAAGCTATAGATTGACTATGGGTAAAAGAGTTTGGCAAAAATTAAAGAAAACATTCAGGGAAGTCAAATGTTAAATGGGGTTTATAATAAAGATTATTATATAGTTTATTTTCTTATTATTTTTAAAGTATATGTTATATGCCCTTTATATCAATAAAATTTATAATAAACTCATGTACATGTACAGTACACACATTCCATACTGCTTGTTACATTTACCAACATAACACTGCAATGATGCTATAGACCTTAAAAGATAATAAAAAGATACTTATATAAATGAAATGGACAACTTCCTAGAAAATCACAAATTATCAAAACTGACAAAAAATAAATAATCTGAATAGTTCTTTATTAAAGTAATTTAAAAATCACAACTAAAATCTTTTCCACCAAAAAAGTTACAGGCCCAGAAAGATTCACCAGTGATTTCTACCAACTTTTATGGAATAAATAATACCAGTCTTACATGAATGCTTTCAGAATACGTATGTTATATAATATGTATAATATATTAATACATATATATCACTTTCTACCTTATTTCAATAAATGCAGAAAAAATGCTTAATAAAATCCAACAGCCGTTCATGATAAATACTATTAGCAAATTAAGAATAGGAAGGATCATCCTTAATCTGTTAAAGGTTATCTGCAGGAAACCTATAGTAAAAATGATCTATAATTGTGAAGTTTTAAACATTTCCTCACTATAATTAGAAACAAAGTTGCTTATTGTCACTATTCTTATTCAACATTGAGCTATAGATTCTATCCAGTGCAATAAGATAAAAAAGAAATGAAATGTATAAATACTGTAAAGAAGGAAATAAAACTATCATGTTTCACAGATGCCATAATTTTAGAAATTTTAGAAAAACAAATTAATGATAGATTTAGTAGGGTTTTTGGACACAATTAATATGCCAAAATCAATTGTATTCATATTACCAGTAACTATCAGTTAGAAATTATATTTTTAAAATGCCATCCATAATGGCATCAAAATGTGGATTAACAAAATGTGATATATGTATACCATGGAATACTACTCAGCCATGAAGAAGGATGACTTAATGCCTTTTGCAACAATTTGGATAGAACTGGAGACCATTATCCTAAGTAAAGTAACTAATGAATAGAAAAGCAAACACCACATGTACTCCCTATTAAATTGGAATCAACTGATGAGAACACATGTACACAGAGGGAAGTAAAACTCAATGAAAATTGAGGAGAAAAGAGGATGGGTGAAAACCTACCTAATGGGTACAATGCACACTATTTGGGTGGTAGACACACTTTTAACCCTGACTCAAGCATTACAAAAGTGATCCATGTAACCAAAAACATTTGTACCCCAGTAATACTTTGAAATAAAAAGTAATAAATAGACAACAATCCAACAAAGATGTGAAAGACCTTTATACCGACAAACTCTATAATTACATGAAACCTCAAAAAAAAAAAAAACCCAAGAATTTCCAAGATAATCTGAAAGAACAAACTTGGAAGACCTCTACTGCCAGATAATCAGGATTTTTTTTAAAGATAGAGTAATTAAGACAGATTTATTTTGTGAAAATAGACAAATAGAATAGAGAGCCCAGAAAGAGACCTACACATATGTGAGCATTTTATTTATGGCAAGGATGTCACTGCAAAGCAGTAGAGAAAGAATTATCTCTTTCATAAGTTTGCTGGGTCAAGTGGTACCCATGTGGAAAAATGATATTGTGGATCAGAAATTAGGCAAAGTTCATCTGGGCAATTTTTCTGCTCCACACAGCATTAGCTGGGGTAAATCCCTTGGAGTTACATGATACACTTCCAAGAAGGATCATTAAAATTCCTGACAATTCATTTATGGTTTGTCAACTGAGAGCTCTGCCAAAGATTTGGCCTAGGAGCCTTGGTTTACCTCCATGTGAAGCTGTCCATGGGGCTGCTTGGACTTCCTCACAGCATGGCTTCCAAGAACAAAGGTTTCAAGAGACAGGAAGTAGAAGCTGCTCATCTCCTAACGTCTGTGCTCAGAAACTGGCCCTTGATTACTTTTATACTATTGTATTGATCAAATAAATCACAGAGCCCATCCAGATTCAAGAGAAGGGGATATAGAATACCATATCTCAACAGGAGCTATGTCAAATAATTTGTGACCATTTTGAATCTTCCACCTAGTGTGCCTCAAAAGAATTTCTCTCTGCTCCTCTTTTCATCCCCAGCCTTTAATATATGATTTCGATGCACTCAGTGTAGGTCTATGGGAAAGGCTTAGCAGATGGGTACAGAAATCATATCCTGAGGCTGCTTGTGATTCTAATTTCATGCTAGTTCTCACTTCACCATTAAAACTTTATAAAAAGTTTGGCCGATGTCTTCTTGCTAGTATGTATAACCAATAAGTTATACTGGTTATTCCTTCTTCTCTGGCAGCTCCACTAGGGATGGGAAAAGTCATGAGTCTCTTTTCTCCTAGGAAGGGCTTGTCACTTTATGGAGTTTAGTTCATTTAGATTTATTTGCATCCTTGGCTCTTTGATGGGTTTTGTCAAAGCTATGATTGTGTAGCTTGTTTGGCACATTCTCATTGTTAGGGTAACAGTGACAATCTCTTATGACCTTTTATGTCCTAACCCAAAGCAGAAATTTTCCCTAAGTTCTTGATTTGCATATATACTTCCTATATTTTTCTTCTTTCTGCTTTGCTTTAGAAGTTTTTAAGGCCATAAATTTTCTTCACAGTATGGGATGTAAAAGTGTCTCATAATGGTTATTGTATTCTCAGTATTATTTTTCTTTTATATTGGATTATCAATACAGACTGAGGGTGGAGTGGGGAGTTCTTTCCTTTTTCTAGGTCAAAGGACCTTATCTAACATCTTAATTTTATTTATTCTTTGTACTTACAATGCACATCATATTTTTTTCCAAAATTTTGGTTCTTCTAAGTAGCTATATAACATGCTGTTTTGAGATTTCTCTTTAAAAGAACACTAAAATTATGTTTGTAGTTTTATTCTGAGTCCCAAATAATATTTTATCTTTTAAGTCATTCTCCTTGTGATAAATTTTTTCTCACCTCTTTCCCATAAATCTTCATTTATTTATTATTTCATTTATAATCATCATAAAATTTAGAAAGCCTACAAGGACCGTATAAAAATTAGGATAGATATAAAAGAGCCAATATGTATTTTTATAAAACTTGTTTATGTGTTTTAAAATATTGGCAGAATATTTCCTAGAGTTCTTGATGTTTCCTTTTACCGGTAGAAATCTATAAAAATTATTTGCATGGTTGACACACATCTTAATATGTGGTTTCATTTTCTTCTTAATTATGGTAAGAGGATCAGGAATTGTTTCTACCTATTATCTCTCCTCCATATTACTTGAAGTAACTTTTAGGATTAAAAGTGATTTTTGCTACATTATTAAAAAGTAGAATAGCATTTCTATGCTTAAATGTATTCAAGTTGAGATAATAAAAACAGATTTAAAAGAAATGTGATCCATTATTTCAAAAGTGAGAGAGTGGTCTACCCATATAATAATGTTTTGGGACCGAATACCTGAAAAGTAAACCTTCCAGCTTCTTTTCTCTTTGCCAAGAAAGGGTGCCTGTCTATATGCTAAAATTTCCAAAGAAAACCTCTCCATCAGCAGCCCAAGAGAGAACGCAGTCAAGCCAACATCTGCCTCAGTGCTGAAGAGAAACAGAAAATATCACCTCTTACCTAATGAGTGATGCTGGTGCTTTTATCCTTGACACTACAGGTGGTGTCAAAGGACAGAAGGCAGGCCAAGTTCTTGTTGTTCACAGAAGTCTCTTTCAAAAGAGAGCTACTAGCATCTTCCATTTCAAGCAGGTGCCAAAGGCACAACATTATTATTTTGCCCTAAGCTGAATAGGAACTTTTTGGTAACCATTCCTCTGTATTTGAAGTTTGAAGGGAAGTTATGCCAGTGAGTGAATCCAAGGGATATAAAATTTGTCTCCACTGGGACTATTTTTGCAATTCTGTTTTTCAGTAAGGACTATCATCTACGAGAAGCTCTTAAAAATTACTGAATTAATTTCATCATATAAGTAGCTCCTATAGTCAGCAACACACTTTTCCTAAAATCTTTCTTCAAGATAAGGACATGTTTACATGTGGTGTGTATATGTGTGTGTGTGTGTATGTAATGTTGAGAGGTATTGAGTTATGGAAATGGAATGGTGAGGAGCGACTAAGAAGAAGAAATGCTATAGTTCTGGGTCACTATCCTAAGGAACCAAGGCTACCATAGTTCTTCAGCGACTTCATGTCTATGTGCGCTACTCAATTCTCAGTCCCAAATTCTACTCATCTTTCATGTGCAGCACAAGGCTCACATCAAATGCAAACTCTTCCTTTTTGGCTATTGCCCACTCTGATGTCTGAATCCCTAAAACACATTGACATTCCACACTCATCTTAGCATTCAATTACAAACCACTCAAAGTTGTCTATCTGTCTTTTTCTCAATGTGATTCAAGACTATAGTTTTTTTCCTCAGAGAATCCTGATCTAAGGGGAGGTCCATGTTTTTTTTTGTTGTTGTTCCATGATGAAAAGGATAAAAAGAAAGACTGTATAAATACAGCCAAGGCTGGACCTAGACACGTGGGTGTCTCCAGACTAATAATCTGGTACCATTTCAGAATGAATTTTAAAATATTTATTTAACATTTAATTAAAGAGACAGGAAGATTCTGATTTTCTATTAATTGAAATAGAAATATTTTTATTAACATGAAGGAATTAGTATACAGAAATAGATTAATTTATTAATTCATTTTGCTGCTGAAAGGAGAGTCAAAAGTCTGAAAAAAATAGCAAACATTTCCTGCTTTCCTATAGCTCTGATTCTCTCCTCTGTTCTTTTGTGATTATCCAAACCAGACAACTTCTTGGCAAGCATATTAAAGATTTAGATAATGAAAGAAATTCCTCAATCCCATGAACAGCATTTTGTTCCGGGCCATTTTTTGGTTTTGAAGTTTCAGCTGCCAGCTACTGCTGCCTTTTGGCTGACTGCAACTGCACGTGCATTTTGCAAAATTATTTGATAGTGGCATATCCTTGCTAGTGAGGACTCTTTACATTTATGTCTGAAGCACTGTCTGCTTCAGCTGGATTTGGACCAATTTGTATTTCTGTAGTTGCATAAAAAGCCATGTGAGAAAATCTGACTCAGTGGGCCTCCCGTTTCTAATGTATTCCACAGCTATTTTAATTCCCCCATGTCAGTACTTCAGGTGACAGTCTAGATGGTCTACCCCTTAGTTAGATTCTGTACCCACCATTTAGAAATTCTTCTTCCCAGTGACTATCTTTTTCCAAGAACCAGTCTCTTTGTTAATCTAAATTTAATTTGCCTTTTAAAGTATGAAGTTTTTATTTTACTTTCCTCTTTTATTTTGTGAATCCAGCTATCTTTTAATAAGTCAGACATTAGAGTTTCAAAAATATAAAATAATGCTATTTTTCTCACTATATTTTTTTGTTTTGACAAATGTATTTTTTCTTTTATTTCAGAGTATTATGGGGCTACAAATGCTTTGGTTACATAAATTACCTTTGCACCACCCAAGTCAGAGCTACAAGCATGCCCATCCCCCATATAGCACACACCAAATCTTTTAGGCGTGAATTTACCAGTCCCTTCCTCCCTCCTGTCACCTGCCCAATACCCTATGAATGTTACTTCCCATATGTGCACATTAGTGTTGATCAATTAGTACCAATCTAATGGTGAGTACATGTGGTGTTTGTTTTTCCATTCTTGTGATACTTTACTTAGAAAAATGGGCTCCAGCTCCATCCAGGATAATACAATAGGCAATTCACCAATTTTTATGGCTGAGTAGTACTCCATGGTATACATATACTACATTTAATTAATCCACTCATGTATTGATGGGCATTTGGGTTGTTTCCACATCTTTGCAATTGTGAATTGTGCTGCCATAAACATTAGAGTGCAGATGTCTTTTTTATAGAATGTCTTTTTTTCCTTTGAGTAGATGCCCGGTAGTGGGATTGCTGAATCAAATGGCAGTTCTACTTTTAGTTCTTTGAGGCATCTCCATACTACTTTCCATAGAGGTTGTACTAGTTTGCAGTCCCACCAGCAGTGTGTAAGTGCTTCTATCTCTCTGCATTCATGCCAACATTTGTTGTTTTGGGACTTTTTGATAAAAGCCATTCTCACTGGAGTTAAGTGATATCTCATTGTGGTTTTGATTTGCATTTCCCTGATGATTAGAGATGTTGAGCATTTTTTTATGTGTTTGTTGGCCATTACTCTGTCTTCTTTTGAAAAGTTTCTGTTCATCCTTTGCCCACTTTTTAATGGGCTTCTTTGATTTTTTCTTGCTGATTTTCCTGAGTTCTATATAGATTCTAGTTATCAGCCCTTTACTGGATGTATAGCATGCAAATATGTTCTGTAGGTTGTCTATTCACGATAGTGGTAGTTTCTTTGGCTGTGCAGGAGCTTTTCAATTTCATCAGGTCCTGTTTATTTATTTTTGTTGCTGCTCGGATTGCTTTTGGGGTCTTCTTAATAAATTATTTGCCTAGGCTGATGTCTGTAGGAGTTTTTCCAATATTTTCTTCTAGAATTCTTATAGTTTCATGCCTTAGGTTTAAGTCCGTTATCCATTGTGAGTTGATTTTTGTGAGAGGGGAGAGTTGTGAATTCAAAATAATATTTGAATGTAGTATAAGATAGAAGTCAAGGTTTATTTTTAAAATATGGACATCCAGTTGTTTCAGCATCATTTTTTGTAAAGACTTTCCTTTCACTTTGAATTGTTTTGGTGCCATTATAAAAAGTTAGTGACCATGACCATATATGTATGGTTCTATTTCTCGACTTTTGATTTGGTTCCATTGATTTGTATATCTATTCTTGAGTTAACATCACATTGTCTTATTTACCATAAATTTACAGTAAGTTTTGCAATCAGAAGTATAAATCTTTCAACTTTGTTCTTTGTTAATATTGGCTCTTCTAATGCCCTTTGAAATTCTGTATACATTGTAGAAATCAGTCTGGCAAAATTTCTTTCAAAAAACCTACTAGAATCGTTTTTGCTATAGAACTTTTACACATTATTGTTAAATTTATCCCTGAGTATTATATATTTATTGATTCTATTATAAATGCTATTGTTAATATCTTATTTTTACAACTGTTCATAGCTTACATATTGAAACATAATTTATTTTTGTATATTAACCTTATTTCCTGAGACCTTGCTAAATTCACTTACTAGGTTTTCAAATCTTATTATACATTCCTTAGGATTTTTTATGTATGCACACCATCATGTCATCTACAAACAAAGACAGTATTCTCTCTTATTCCCCAGTCTTCATGTTAGGTATTTATTTATTTACCTGATTGTGCTGGCCAGAAACTTCACCACAATGTGGAATAGAAATGGTAAGAGTGGATGTCTTTGTGCCGTTTCTAATTTTAGGGAGAAAGTATTCAATTCTTCACTATTAAGTATGATATTTTCTGTAGGTTTTTAAAAAATTAATAGACTTTTTATAAAGCAGTTTTTGGTTTACATTCCTACATATGCTCTTTCCCCACTCCCAGTTTCCCCTAATATTACTATCTTGCATTAGTGTTATATATTTGTTACAATTGATGAGCAATCATTGATGCATTCTATCTTAGTCCATTCAGGTTACCGTAAGAGAATCCCATAGACTGGGTGGCTTGTAAACAATAGAAATTTATTTCTCTCAGTTCTGGAGGCTGGAAAGTCCAAGATCAAGGTGTCAGCAGATTTAGTGTCTGGCGAGGACCCATTTTCTGGTTCATAGTACAACCCTTCTTGTTGTGTCCTCACATGGTGGAAGGGACAAACAAGCTCCCTCTGGCCTCTTTTGTAAGGGCGTTACTCCCATTTACGAAGTCACCACTCTTAGGATCTAATCGCCTTCCAAAGGCCCCACCTCCTAATACCATCACATTTGGAATTAGGTTTCAACATATGAACTTTGGGTGTCGGGGGGCACAAACATTTAGACCACAGCACATTCTTATTAACTAAAGTCCACAAATTTATATGAGAGTTCGCTCTTTGTATTGTACAGTTCTAGGGATTTTGACATCTGTCTAAGTCATGTACCCACCATTATAGTATTATACCGAACAGTTTCATGGCGCTAAACATCCCCTGTGCTCTGCAGGGTTTTTTATAGAGACCTTTGATCAGGATGAGGAATTTCTCTTTATTTCGAGTTTGCTGAGGATTTTTATCACGATTGAGTGTTGCATTCTGTTAAATCGTTTTTCTGCATTTATTAAAAAAAATCATATGGAGGTTATTTTTGGCCTTCATTTTGTTATCATGGTGGTTTACGGTGATTGATTTCCAAATGGTAAACCAATATTGCATTCCAGGTAAAGCTCACTTGGTCATGATGCATTATGATTTTTATATATTACTGAATTTAATTTGCTAACATTTTGTTAAGAATTTTTCTGATTTTTACGTGAGGAATATTTCTCTATAGTTTTCTTTTTTTTCTTATGTTTTCTCTGGCTTTGGTATTAAGGTAATCTTGCCCTCATGAAATGAGTTGCAAAGTATTTCCTACTCTACTATTAATATTTTCTAAAACAGTCTGTGTAGGATTGGTTATTGGTACAAAACAATTCATAATATTCTCTTATTTTTAAAATATCTTTATAATCTGTATGACATTCTCTTTTTCATATGCATTCTAAATATCTTTTCTACTTTCTTATTTTCAACTGTCTCTGTCTTAATACAGTTGAGTTTTGTTTTTTTATCCAGTCTGATAATCTGTGCCTTTTAGTCAGTACTTACTCCATTGCATTTATGTAATTGTTAATATGATTGAGTTTTAGTCTACCATCTTACTATTTTTCCTATTCATTTCATTTGTTTTTTTGTTTTGTTTTTCCTCTTTTTCTATTATCTTTTAAATCAATCAACTATTTATTGTTGCTCCATTTATCATTTTTTTTTTTTTTTTTTTTGAGACAGTCTCACTCTGTCACCTGGGCTATATAGTGCTGTGGCGTCAGCCTAGCTCACAGCAAACTCCAACTCCTGGGCTCAAGTGATCATCCTGCCTCAGCCTCCCCAGTAGCTGGGCCCGCAGGCACATACCACCATACTCAGCTAATTTTTCTATTTTTAGTAGAGACAGGGTCTCCCTCTTGCTCAGGCTGGTCTCGAACTCTTGACCTCAAACAATCCTCCTGCCTCCGCCTCCCAGAGTGCTAGGATTACAGGCATGAGCCACTATGCCCGGCCCATTTATCCATTCTTTTTGCTTTTCATCTAAACTTCTTTGTTTTAATTTTTAGTGATTAGTCTTGTGATTATAATATGCATTATTAAAATATCACACTATAATTTAAGTTAAAATTATATTTCTTTACAAATAATGTAAGAACTTTGCAACATACCCCATTTCTTTGTGCTTGTTGCCATAATTTTACTTCCATTTATGTTAAAACTAAATACTTCATAGTAATTTTTTTCTTTAAACAGTTAATTGTTTTATAAAGAAATTAAGATAGCAGATGAAGAAGTCTTTTTATATTTTTCCATATATTTACTATTTTTGACACTCTTCATTTCTTTGCCAATATCCAAGTTCCTTTTAGTATCAGTTATTTTGCAGACTGAAGAACTACTTCTTCCAGTTTTTGTAGTGTGGTTCAGCTAGTTATGAATGTTTTCAGTTACTTATCTGAAAATATGTTTATCTTCATTGTTGCAGGATACTTTCTCGGGCTATGAATCCAGGTTGAAAGTTTACTGGTATTTTCCCTCCCGGCACTTATAAGATGCTGTTCTACTGTCTTCCAGTTTTCATTGTTTCTCATGAAAAGCCAGTGTTTATTTTTATTGTTGGTCCTATCTATGTGTTCTTTCTCTGGCTGCTTTAAAAATTTTCTTTTATCTTAGATTTTTTTCTTTATCAATTTGATTATGATTTGCCTAGATGCAATTTTCTTTTTTGCTTATTTTGCTTTGCTTTTGTCAAGCTTTTCAATTCTATGAGTTGACATTTATCTTAAAATTTGGAAAACTTTTTAGTCATTATTTTTCAAACTTCTTTTTTTGCCTCAATCTGTCACTCCTTGAAATCCAATTGCACATATGTTAGGTTGCTCAATATTGTCTCACAGCCACTGTGTCTCTATTTTTTTCAGTATTTTTTTTCCTCTGCACACTTTATTTTATATTGTGTATTGAACAATTTTCAAGGACTTTACTTTCTTCTGGAGTGTCCAATCTTCCATTAAGCATATTTACTATATTTTTAATTTCAGATATTGTATTTTTTCACTTTGGAATTTTTGGAAGTATATCCCTTTATACTCTCTTCTGAGATTTTCTACCTATTTCCTCTTTATATTTATATTTTTTCTTTTCTCTTTTAAAATTGTTTTTTCCTAAATTCTACATCTGTATCATCACTGAACCTGTTTCCATTTGCTTTCTTTTTATCCAGTTATGACTCCTATTTCCTGCTTTTTCACTTATCTAACATTTTATTTTATCACATGTTGGATACTAAGGATGCTATTTTCTTGAGGATAGGTTTTTGTTTGTTTGTTTGTTTTTCCTTTTGAACAGTGCTATGTTTATTTTGAAAATTAGTTGCTTTATTGGAGGATCGATGTAATCTCAGCAAAGTTTGGTTTGGAGCTTTGTTGAGGCTACTCTGAAAATTAGTTGCTTTATTGGAGGATCAATATAATATCAGCAAAGGTTGGTTTGGAGCTTTGTTGAGGCTACTCTGGGATTACTTTTATGCCGGGGTACAGTAGCCCTATGCTATGGTACATCCTTTGTGAGATCTTAACTGAATGCTCAGGGTATTTAGCAGTGTCTCTCCACTCTGGCTGGTGGGAACTTCAACATAACTCAGCATTGTGCAATATCCAGAATTCCATCCAGCACACAACCCTTCAGTAACTATTATCCCAGATTTTTCAGAGTTTCACACTGTATATGCACACCTTAGAATTCAAGGGAAATATATATATTCTGTACAGCTTCCTCCTCTCCTGTACTTTGTCCTTCAAATTGCACCTTCCCCAGAAGCCTTACATGTTGATCCCTCTTTCACCCAGAGAGATTGCAGCTCTCTCATCTGCACTTCCCTGCACCATAGTTGGTAAGGTTCCTTGAGCTGAAACACCATGGTGACTGTGGAGCTTATCCTTGCATTTCCCTTTTCTTAAAGATCATAGACAACTCGGCATTGTCTACTGTCAAGTTCCTGAGCAGAAGTGCTTTAGACTATTTTGTTCATTTTTATAGTTATTTAGGAAAGAGAAGGTAAGTCCGATATATTACTTTGACCTTCACTGTTATATTTTTTATTGAAAATGGAGGTTCTTACAAAGCATTTTAAAAAATGCAAATGATGTCTCAAAAGTTGCTGTAAACTGTTTTTTAAACAGTACATCTTAGAGACATTTTCATATCAGTACCTATGGATCTGTATCATTTTAAATAAATAATTGCATTACATTTCATTGGATGTCTTTACTGGATTTTATCTAAACACCCCCATGAATAGATATTTCATAATTTCATCTATTATAGGTGATGCTGTAGTAAAAATTCTTATGTATAACTGTTGGCCTATTCGTGTGAATAAACCAATAGACTACGTATATGGCAGTGGAACTGATAGATCAACAATAGAAATATTTTCCCCTCTCCACAAAGATGACTAAAGAGGAAAAAAAGTAGGAATGTTTGAAATTTTAATAGATGTTTAGAAAGTACCCTGAGAATGCCATTCTACTCCTACCAGTAGTGAAGGAGGGTTTTTTGTTTTCTATACTCTTTCCTACACAGGTACTATATGGCAATGTTTTAAAAGAAAAAGAGCTAAAATGATGTATATCCATTTGTGTTCATGGAAACTTCACAGTGATATTTTAAGCTGAGTCCTTTGTGTGGTTTCCCAAGTGGCACCTTGTAATGTCTGAGGCAGAAGAATTTGGTGAACAATGACTGAATTAATTTCAATGGACATAGTGAATTTTTATACTTTTTTTCAAAAGCAAGACAGAACAGCTAAATTATTAGGAGGACTGAAAAAGTAAAGAGCTCTGACATGAAAATGGTTAGTCAAAGTTAAGAGATACGCGTCACTGACAGGAGCAACTCCGGGGGGAGTTCCATGGAGGAATTGTCAGACTAGCTCACTGAGGTCCTATAAATCTAAACTCTGATCTATATTTAACCACTTTCCCCTGATTATTTACTCCTTTCTGTTCCAGTGGTCTGAAATCCTGAGGAGCATGTTTTCACAACTGGTTGGAAGTGAGAGATTAGGTGGGTTAGATCAAACACTTCTTCCCTGTGATCTAGGGAAGGAAATCGAGACCTTTTCAAAACATACTCACTAGATTAGCCATACAGTTTGGGGCTTGTTCAAGGTGGAGAATACAACATCTCCTTTATAGACTCTGTTATGTCCACTCAGAGCCTTCAAGAAATTAACCTACAGAAATAGAAAGAAAGAAAGAAAAAAAAAGACAGACAAGGAGGGTCACAGAACCTAAATAATTTCTGCATTAACTCTGACATAGCTGGAGTCAGTGTCCGAGACTGCCATTTATATCTAGTTATCATAAAGTCTAAAATAAAAATGTATAAGCAGAATTACTTAAAACAAATATCAGAAAGAAAAATATTCATGGAGAACACATAAATAAAACGTATGCATCCTTTGGGTGATTTATCACACTTTTCTGGGTCTTTTAGTTCTTTACGCATAGTTTTAAGAGCACTTGTCTTTTTCATTGTTTAAGAAAAAGTAGCTACAGAGAAGGGATGGGCTTTGAGCTTAGCCTTATGAATAAGGGGAACTTGCTAGTTAAATAAGAAAAGAAGGATATTCCAGGCAGGAAAGAGCATGTCTTTCAAGTGTCTCCCCTTACTCAAGAGACAGAGTCAGTCTCTCCTTCCTCTGGGCTTCTGTTGTACTACATATTTATTTATAGCATTAGGATTTATTCATTTGTATATTTCTGCACCACAAATGTCTAACCCTAAGCCAGGCACAGGTGGTCAGTCCTTGAATACTTGATGAATAAGGAAAAGTCCATCATTTTCCTTATTCTTCCTTATTCCCTATTCCCATTTTCCATTCCTTAAAAGTCCATGGAATCATGAAATGATGCAATTGGGGAAAGCTAACTCCACTATTATTTTGGCACAGTTCTAGGTGGTATGGGGCTGACATTGAGGATTTAAGAGAAAATCAAAAAGTCTATGTTCTGTGTATTCAAACATCCTCAAACACATGATACAAGTGAGAGCATACTCAATGCCCTTAGATAGAATTGTCCTCGAAGTACAGGTACAATAAGCATTGGGAAGGGGAGAATTGGCTTGGAGGAATTTTGAAAGGCTTGATGGAAAAGGGAGACTGCCAAATGGGCCCAGAGGGATAGGTAAGGTGGTGTGGGGGAGAGAAAGGCAGGACTCAGGAAGGGTGACCAGAAGTGACAGTGATGAAGTGAGTGGAACATGCAGTGGGAGTGTAGGTTGTTGCATAAAATGAGCCATGTCAGGGAATAAAGGGGAACAAGGTGGGACAGATTGGAGCTTTTCCAAGTAGAAAAAAATCCACAAAAACCAGACAAAAGAATTTGTACTTAATGAAGGAAATACAGGAAGCATTCCAAGTTCTGAAGGAGAAAGGTGACGTGATGACAGTGATGTTTAAGAATGCCTGGTATCAGCCTAGCAGTAGCAGCCAAGAGATTCTGAGCAACTGGATGTCAGGGGTTGGGTCTTGTTCATTTATGGTGTTTACACTATGACTAGTAGAGTGTCTGACATCTAGCACATTCTTAATAAAGTTTTAAGTTCTCCTCCTGCCTATAATTTCCCCATCAGCTGAACCAGGAATAAAGGGGGTATAGCAGTAATTCAGGTATAAGGTGATAACAATCATGAATATGGTGGTCCCAGAACAAATGGACAAAAGGACCAATCTCAGTGACATTTCAAAGGAAGAAATGACAGATCCTATTGACAGATTGAAAATGGTGGATAAATAGTTTCAAAATGTTGTCTGTATTTCTTGCCTGAAGAAATGATGGTAGCCCTATATGAAATGGGAGTAGTTGAGAAGGATCTTGACTTTAGGCTTGGAAAAGATGAAGAGTTTGGATGATGCAAATGTTGAAATTGATAGGGCAATTAGATATCCAAGTTGAAAGTTTCTTATGAGCATTTGGAAATGTGGAATAAGACTCTAGGGGGGAGGGGAGGCATGGGCAATATACATAACCTTAACATTTGTACCCCCATAATATGCTGAAATAAAATAAATAAATAAATAAAAGAATTCAAGACTGAAGGTTGTTCCTATGAGTGAGGATGGGGAAAAGAAGAATTAATGTGGGGCTTTGCAGGAAAGAATATCTTGACTTCTGAGTAGATTTCTAAGCATGTTAAGGAGTGCCTAAGATAAGAATCAAAGCCTGGAAATACTGGCTGCAGAACAAATGCAACTGGAGCCTTCACAAGACAAATGTTCATTTATGTGATTACTCTACAACTGTGAAGGTTTGATGGCTTGTATACATTTATGTCCCATATGAGTTGGTGTGATAATTGAGGTTGGAAAGAAAGTGTGTTAATAGAGGTCAACTAGACATTCCTTCTTTGGGTTTTCACAAAATGGATATTTATTACAAACAGGAAACTTAGTGACATTGCTAATGAAAGTTTCATGAGTTTTACTGCCCTTTTTACACTGTTAAAAAGAGACCTACACATTTCCCCCTTGCTCAGGAGACATGTATGTTAAGACTTTTGCTTGAGGCCATTTATTTTGTATGGCAAAAATGTACATAAAGGGCAGATTGGAGTTTTTCAGACAGAACATTGGAATGTTTTGGGGTAGCACCTGTTCTCACGCTGTTTGCTAATTTCTTTGGCTTCCTTAGTCACACCTTCAAAACAATGTTTTAAGCCCATTTGGAATGTTCTCGGTAGTAGAAAAGATTGATTGTTCTGTTTGCTTTCAAAGAAAACATTTAGCAATTTTAGAAATCTTTATTTCCAACATACCATAGCACACTTCATCTGGCTTTTCACATAAAAGATACCACAAATGCCTCTTATATAACTTTAGCTATAGGGGAATGATCGAAATGGAAATTAGCCTCTGCTTCAGACATAAATAGGGTATTTATACATAAGCCAGGAAAATTTTCAGAAATGTTTGCAAATGTCCATAGCTAACAAGAAACAAGAAAAAGCAACTGAAGATTTCTGTGGAGGTGTGGCCTTCAAATATTTCTGAGGGTGACCCAGAGTAAGAAATGCATTTTATATCATTGCCCGGCTCTGCATGCACATGTCCATGTGTCACACACGAGCACACGCAGTCACACACACAACCAGGACAACTAAGACAAAGTTTGAAGAAACAGTACTTATCCTTGCTATCTGGGGAATGCACTATTCTATTCTATTCCATTCCATAAAACAATGCTGGTTGTGAGTTATTAAAATGATTTTGTATCTGTAGGCTGAAAAGCATTGCTAAATCATTTATAGGCCTATATGAGCAAATTTATTTTTATAAGCTTGGAAATAGGCTATATGTTTTCATCCTAGGGGCCTTCTCTTTATAGATCATTTACATCTTTTCATCATAAATCAGCCATTAGCCTTACTTAGAGAGGAAATAGGCACTTTGTCGTGGGCAGTTTTACTCCCCACACACCGTCCAGGAGGATTCTTTCTGCCAGGTCCCTTATAGCAATCTCCACTTCTCTGTTCTTGATACCCCATCACAGTCATGGTAAATTAGGGAGTGGCTCTGCTGACCTATCCTACACAAGCCTTACTACACATTGCAAAACAATGTTCCCTGAAAGATTCTGTGCCAAATGGTAGACTGGTGTTTATTTTGCCTGCCTCTTAGTCATGTAGCTCTAGTGACTCAAGAGGCAGAGTCTAAGAAAGATGGGAGGAGAGCAGTGTTGGTCCTGGAATTTCGATTAGAGAGGTCTGAGGTGCTGCCTTCTGATTGGAAGTTGGCTAGGGGACTTGTCCTAAACTATCTTGGTCTAACCAGATTACAGATTTATCTCAGGAGACCTGCCATGTTGAAACAGTGGGAGGTTAAGTCCTCCTAAGCCATGCTACAGCAGAGTCAGGAAACTAAGTGAGTTCAGTATAGAGAGTTCAGTGAGTTCAGTATAGAGTGAGTTCAGTATAAGTGAGTTCAGTATAGAGAAATGAGTCTAAATTAGACTATTTTAAAATAAATGCTTTCTCAGAACCATCACTTGGTTAGCAACATACTAGCACACAGAAGTTGCTCAGGGATCAATTTTTAGTGATTATATAAGAATGATACAAAAGTGCATAATTTCAAGAATTTACATGAAGAGTAAAAGAGACTGAACACAGCAATTCTACTCTTAGATATATACCTGAGAGATTTGAAAATGTATGTCCCCCCAAAACTTATATACAAATGTTCACAGCAACATTATTCATAATATCTAAAAAGTATAAACAACCCAAATATTCATCAGATAAACAAAATATGGTATATCCACACAATGAAATATTATTTAGCTATAAAAAATGAAATACTGTCACATGCTACAAAATGGATGAATCTCAAAAACATTAGGCTATGAGAAAGAAATCAGACACAAAACGCTACATACTTATTTTACTTATATGATATACTTAGAAGAGGCAAATGCATACAGACAGAAAGTAGATTTGTGGTTGCCAGGGAGTGGTGGAAGGGAGCAAATTGGGGCTAATTGTAATAGGTATGGGATATTTTTCGGGGGGGATGATAGAAAAGTTCTGGAATTAGATAGTGGTAGTGGTTGCACAACATGGTAAATATACTAAAACTTACTGAAATGTATACTTTAAAATAGTGAATTTTGAATTTATTCAAATGATAAATTTTATGCATCTCAATAAAAATACTATCAAAAAATAGAGTTAGGTAAATTCTAGTTTATTTAACTTCTACATTATCAAAATAGCTGTTATGTGAATAGATATCTTTAAAGATCTTTAAATGATTTGTTCTTTTACATAGATTAAATTTATAAAAATATATTTTTTGCTATTTTATAATTTGCAAAGCTCTTCCTTATTATATGTCTTACCGCAAATTCTAAGTTAGACAATTTCAAGTAAAGGAAATTTCACCGATAGCTATAACTAATCTACTCTAAGCAGCATGTTGGGGTGTGTGCATCCATGTACAAGCTCACGTACGTGTGTGTAGTAGTATTTTCACTACTTGGCGTGTACCTAAAAAATATGTACTTGCAGCATCATAATTTTGCTGTTATTTATTGAACACTTTGTGGTTGCATGACACTGTTCTAAGTGCTCAAGAAACATGAATCTTGATGTCTGTTGTAAAGAGCCATCCAGCTCATTTGGGAGACAGAACATGGCATAAAAGCATGCATCCAAGTGAAGGAAAACCAAGGGCCATGCCAAGTAAGATGTCCAATGGTGAACATTATAGGCATTCAGAAGAGGGGGAAGATAAAGTGTCCAGGAGAAGATGGGTCTTTGGATGTGAAAGAGGAAGACATCTGAAATAAGGAGGGTAGAGAGAAGACTCAGAAGCAGGAAGGTCCGTGGAGAGTTTGCTTAGCATCTGGCCTCTGTGAAGGTCAAGGCAATTTCCTCTCACCCTCATTTCTCTTCATCCCACAAGGGTCTCAGCACATGCATCCTGTTTAGAGTTAGGACAACTACGGTGCTGAGATTTTAAGGAGGGTCTAGTTAAAAGAAGGAGGGTCTAGTTAAAAGAAAAGCCTTAATACATTAATACATTAAAGAGATTTTTTGAAAGAAGGATTTGTGGTTTCCCTGGGATGTTCTCTTGCTCCCAGGCTCCAGCCAGCTGTTGGTAAGATAGGTCACTAAAAAGAAAATTTAAGTTGTTTTTTAAAGGACCAAAATCTCATTAGAACTTCTCTAAACTGCAGTACTAGCAAGATAGAGGGTTTGGGGGGCCTGTAGATTTCTTTCTTTCCAGTGAAACTGGAGTTTTAAGTAAACTCCAACCAAACTTAATTTAGAAAGTCAAATAATAATTAAGGATAATATAACTTTTAGAATATTTCCTGTTTTCCCCTCCAAAAATTAAAATGGTATACATCAGAAAACTGAATCCAGCCGGGTACAATGGCTCACATCTGTAGTCCTAGCACTCTGGGAGGCTGAGGCAGGAGGATTGCTTGAGCTCAGGAGTTGGAAAACAGCCTGAGCAAGAGCAAGACCCTGTCTCTACAGAAAATAGAAAAATTATCTGGGCGTGGTGGTGCATGCCTATAGTCCCAGCTACTGGGGAGGCTGAGGAAGGAGAATTGCAGGAGCCTAGGCTTTTGAGGTTGTTGTGAGCTATGATGATACCATTGCACTCTAGCCAGGGCAACAGAGTAAGACCCTGTCTCAAAAACAAAACAAAACAACACCCTCCCAAAGAAAAGTGAATCCAAATGTAGAAATTAAAAAGTTATTTGTACTCAGACATAGAAGAGCGGTGGTTTTATCTTATGTGGTAGCCCCAGTGGAGAAGCAATTGGTTTGGGAGTACAAGAACAAGATATCTCTCATCCTAAATCTGTTTACCACTTTTGTCTTTGGCTTGGCCATGTCACTCGGTTCGGTTCAGTTAAGCCAACAGTGCATACCTACCAAGTGTGAAGCATTATTCTGAACACAGAAGGGTAGACAGAGGTGAGTAATGCATAGTATATGATATCAAGCTACTTACTCCACAGATCCACATTTCCCAAAGTTTGTTCCATGGAACATGGTACTGGAAGTTACTCCACAATAAAATAGTTTGATATCTAAATTGGTTTGGGAAACCTCTAAATCCTAGAGCCTCCACTTGAAAACTGACAGTTCTTATCAGCATAATAAAGACACCAACCTCTTCTTCCCCTGGACAAAAACCCAGCAAGAAAGAAAAAACGTGCTTAACTCAGAACTCCCTGTACATTATCCCTAATAAGAGCCAGAGTTAGTGAACTGCAGAACACACTAAGGAAAGTTGCTTTAGATCAGAGCTGTTCAATGTAACTTTCAGCAATATTAGAAACGTTCTTCATCTGTGCTGTGCAACGTGGCACCTAGCAGCCACATACGGCCACAAAGCACTTTAACTGTGACTAGTTTGACTGAGGAACGTAATTTTTAACTTCACTAATTATAATTAATTTAAATTTAAACAGCCACATGTGGCCAATGGCTACTATATTGGGCTGTGCCTCTGTAGATCATTAAATATAAATCTTTTAAGAAGTCTTTTAATGGAAATTTAAATTTTACAATATTTTTCATGGAGAGAAAAGTGAGATGTTTTAGGAAGTTTGGACAGAGTTGGCAAAAACACGACTGACTCCGTGATTTTTGAAAGTTCTATCATCTGAAAATGCCTTTCCAAAATCTCTGGACACAAACTAATTTTTTAAACCCACATTAGGATCACTTTTTAATGTCCACATTAGATCTATCTCAATACTTGTGCAACTCTTAGGAATAATTGTACCTCCATGGCTCTGGGTAAGTTATCTCTGCTGTTCTAAGCTTTCAGGGTGTGACACAGACGCTGGGCTACACTCAGAGATGAGCTTCGTACCTGACAGTCCTGAGGATGCCTGGACTCACTGCTGGATCTAGTCAGGTGGAAGACATTGCCAAACGGCTTGATATACAGTAATTCCAAAATATGCATTATCAAAGATTTCTTTTCTCAAAGGTTTTATTTTACTTTTACATTTATTTTGTCTAAAAAATATGCTTTTATTACTTTTATAGTTACAAATAACATTAATCCAACGAAATATTTTCCAGTTAAATGGAATAGGTTGTGATCCTGAGAAGGCTATAAAAATGGCAGTTTTTAATTCCTTTTCTTATGATGCTTGGATTTTGATGTCTTCAGAGAGCTTTAGAACACCCCCTGACTTTTCACACGTTGGCTCATTTTCAACTTATTTTGCAGACGTCCAGAGCTCCTGACGCCTGCCTCCACAGGCTCCACTCTTTTGTAGCCCTGGCTTCACTTCCTGCCTGCAGAGCCTTTCTGTCTGTCCTACAGATGGAAATGGCCCTGAAAGAAGTGCCATATCCAGAAAGAGGAGTGCAGAATCCCCAATCCTGATCATGGCTAAGGCTCCCATCTCTTCCATTAAAAGTCCTCAGGAAGAGTTGGTCATGTGGGCAAGAAGCTGGGCATTTTTATATGAGTCAATTGTCTTGAATAACCTAGAGAGAGCAGCTGCAGATTTCCCCCATTTTATAAATGTATAGATGTTATTAACAATAGAAATTCACAAGAACCCAGAGTCTCCAATGAAGGAGTCCTCTGAAAGTCTATGGATTTATTAGACACCATTTTATCTACTTTGTGGTTTAAATAAATAAGGTCAACTTAACTTCAGAAATAACACTAACCCTTGCCAGGCTGAGTCACGACGTATGCTAGGCAACCATGAGTGGAAAGCCTGGTTTGCCTTCACCAGGTTTAGTCAGTTAGACCCTGGTATTCCCTGGAAGAAATAGAATGAATGATTCATTGCATTGTAGACAAACTTGTGGATCTTCTAGTTGAACTGCAAAATGGATGCAAATATGAATTCAATCAGATGTTACTGCTGATTACCGTTAGCAAACTATTCTTCATTTTCCTCTTACATAATAATATGTTTACTATTCTATAAATTAAAATCTGGGAGTATTGTCCAGGAGGGGTGGCCCAAACTGAACAGGTCAATTCAGTTTGGACTGAGTCAGGATTTTCACTTATAAGCTTAATAGAAATAAAGTCTCAGCCAATTAACTGCCTGTGTAAAATCTGATGGTAGAAAGGAAGATGGTCTGCATTGCATATGCCCTGATAAATGTTTGGTTTTATCTATATAAGCCTTAGCTTGGGGAAGTAGCCCTTGAGGAGCAGTAAACATGAATTTCAGGGTGCTACTGAAATAATAGTCCATAGCATCGTTAACATTTTCCCAAATCCCTGGCAACCTTTTTTTTTTTTTTGAAGCAGCTCTCATGGCTGCTACAGACAATCAGGATTTGGGTAACTGGTTTCTTATCCTCCTAAGAACTTAAGGAAAATCATTCTACGTCAATTGCATAGTCCAAAAGGTCAATAATTTATGTGACATTTCTCTGACTGTGAAATACAGGGATGGGTGTTCATTGATACAAGTCTTAAAACATTAAGTATGTTGTCCAAATCCCTCAACAGTCTGCTAAAAGTGTACCATCTGCAAATTTATCTCAAAGTTTATATTACCCTGTGCTATGGTCTGAACATCTGTGTCCTCCTAAAATTCACATGTTAAAATCCTACCCCTCAAGGTGATAGTATTAAGAAGTAGGGCCTTTGGGAGGTTATTAGATCATGAGGATAGAGCCCTCATGAATAGAATTAGTTCCCTTATAAAAGAGGCCCAGAGAACTTTTCCCCCTTGTACTATGTGAGGACACAGCTAGAAGTCACCATTTATGAACCAGAGATCAAGCCCTCACCAGACAACCAATCTACTGGTGCCTTGATCTTGGACTTTCTAGCCTCCAGAATTGGAAGAAATAAATTTCTGTTGTTTATAAGCTATCCAGTTTGTAGTATTCTTTAATAGTAGGTGGAATGCACTGACACCCTGATTTTGCTTTGTAAGTTTACTTCTTACTGTCTGATGTATTGGTCATTTATTACTAATTCATTCACTCAGGAGGCAATTGCAATAATCCGTGAGAAAGACCTTGGTGGCCTGATCTGGCCTGCTGGCCATGGAGATGGAGAGATGTGTTGAGTTGCAAACACATTAAGAGGCCAAATTTGCTGTGTTTGTTGATGATTGTCTGTGTGGCATGAAGGAGAAGCTTACTTCAAGGCTACTTGCTGGTTTCTGACTTGGGTAACTAGCTCAATGAACTAGAAATAGGATTTTCTGGAATGGAAAGAGGTTTTTGGTTAAAGATGAGGAGATTAAAGATAAACATTTTTGGAGCTGGGCACGGTGGCTCACACCTGTAATCCTAGCACTCTGGGAGGCCGAGGTGGGCAGATCGCTCAAGGTCAGGAGTTCAAAACCAGCCTGATCAAGAGCAAGACCCCGTCCCTACTAAAAATAGAAATAAATTAATTGGCCAACTAAAAATATATAGAAAAAATTAGCCAGGCATGGTGGCACATGCCTGTAGTCCCAGCTACTCGGGAGGCTGAGGCAGAAGGATTGCTTGAGCCCAGGAGTTTGAGGTTGCTGTGAACTAGGCTGATTCCACGGCACTCACTCTAGCCTGGGCAACAGAGTGAGACTCTGTCTCAAAAAAAACAAAAAACAAAAAACACATTTTTGAACATGTGTTGCATGGATTATCTTTGTAATATATATGCAGGAATGTCCAGTGGACTAGTGTCTTTCCAAAGTTTTTGACCATGACCTAGAATAAGAAATATGTCTAACATCACAATCCCATATTCCCACACAAATGAACAAAAAAGTTTCATGAAAAGATAATCACCTAAGTATGAATCACTTTGGTATTTCCTATTCTATTCTATTTTATATTTAATTTTAAAATGTTTGTCTCTACTCATACAACTGATTTCAAACCCACTAATGAATTGAAACCTATAGTTTAAAAAACACCATAGTACCTATTTTTAAGTACATATCTATGTATAGTAGACATCCGGTTTTAAGGTATAGACGTAGATGAAAAATCAGTATATAGGTGGTAAGTGGACTACAGAAGTAGATGAAATGACCTAGGGAGAGAATGTAAATTGAGAAGAGTAGAAGACCAAGGATCTAATTCTGAGACGGGAGGAAATGGCACAGAGGGATGGCAGGGGAGTGTGTGCTACAGAAGGTAATAGAAGAGATTGTTTTGAAAAAGAAGGAATAATGTCCAATGCTGCTAGGAGGTCAAATAACCACTGAAAAGTTTCTATTAGATAGGGATGTCTAGGTCACTGGTCAACTTTGTGAAAGAAATGTCAAGGTATAAAGGGGAAGAAGTTAGATTTCTGTAGATTGAAGAAAGAATGGGAAGTGAGGAAATAGGAATAGAGTTAAACACTCCTTCAAGAAATTTGTCTCTGAAATGAGAAATTGAGATCAGTGGGAGCTGGAGAAGAAAATCAGTAGTAGAATAGAAAGTAGAATGTACTTTCACTTATTTGTCATAAAACTCTCTATTTCAAGGTCAGAGCAATTACTTGGGGCAAGTTCTAAAATTACAAGACCAAATTAGCAAATTTGCATTTGTCTGATGCTTGCTCTTTTGTGTGATTATGTGGCCTTTCATTCTGTGTGTTTGTGTATGAATATATATTTTAACTATTATATATATATATTATATGTACATTATCTATTCATCTAACTACCTGAACTAGTCTGAACAGAATATATTTAGAGAGTTTATCAGCAAAGTTTCTAAGTTGACCCGTGTGCAAATGCCCCACGGTGCCCCTGGGGACACCTTTAGCTCTCACAGAGTCCTGGAGCTTTTGCTGGAGAATGCTCTAGTATAAGACATATAATACCATTGAGGGCTGCCAGTCTTCCTTCTGGTATGACTCAAAGTACAGACTGTAGACTTTCTTTCTTTCAGTGGCAGAAAAGTCATCCAAGGCTTTATTTGAACATGCTAGGGGTTTCAGCTTCAGGAGGTACAGAGTAAGAGAGTGATGATATTTCAGTTTCAGTATCGATCCAGTTATCAACTATGTCAAGACACATAATTGCCCCATATTTGAGTCACTGCCAATGATTAGTAATAACCTACAATATCCTTGACTCTCTTCTCAAATACAGTCTATGTTTTATGAATTAAAACCTATCAACTTTAAGAAGCATAGGTAAAGGAGATACCTTAATTGGTCTCAGTGGAATGATAGTTTGCTTTAGAATCCAGTTTCCCTGCCAGGTGGGCAGAGTCCATATGTTAAACCCTTTCCTCCCACCAGCCTTTGGTTAAAGATGGAGTGTTTATAATCCACTTTGTGATTTAAGGAGAACTATATCAACTCTCAGTGAAAAGTTATTATAAATCATGATCTTTTTATATTGCTTAATTAATACTGTGAGGGATTTAAGAGAATTAGGGAGTTGTTCCTATTGAAAGCAAACTCTCATCATTTCCAAATTTCTTCTTTTTGTCTATCTCAAGATATTCACATCTTTTAAATATGGAAGTATATTCCATACAAAAAAGGACTCTGTGTCAAAGGGTCTGGTGACTCAGCTTCTCAGCTTTTCCTAGAAATCAAAGATTGGTCTTTTCCAGGACTGGGGAGCCAAAGGTATCACACGGTCAAAAATGCTTCCATCTGCTGGTCAAACTCAGGAATACACTAACTGTTCCCCTGCCTAAAATGACTAGTTGAGGACGCAAAACAGCACAAATAGAGCAGAGATTGGCCATGGAGCGCAGAAGCTCAAAATAGTGGGATCTTGCTGATGGCGACGGTACATTCCAGTCAACAAGCAGGCTATTTGGAGAGATCAGAGGTGGAGCAGAGGGGTAAGATTAGAACTCGAATTCCCTGAGGCTCCATTTGCATATTATCTCAGGGCCCTTGCCAACCTAAAAACAGGCAATAGGTTGTGAGTACTTTGGAATATTCGGGCAAAAATTGCTCTGCCTCTTGCATTACCAGACTTAATAGGCTATGAAATTCTAAGTCTGGAACCAGTAAATGAAATGGCTCAAGAGGTCAACTGACCCTTTTCTCAATGTCCCCTAGTTAGGTCAGTGGCTCCTTCATAGTTATTTTAATTCATTCCTACGGTGAAAATACGTGACTATTTCCCTTTCTGACAGTCACAGGGGGTTGATTCGTTATGGTCCAGATAGGACAATGGAATTTGTCTCATTCCCGATGACTCCAGCTATGAAATGCCAGGCTGTTTGGCCTAGGGGAAGGCGCTCTGAGTTGCAGGCACTGTGGCCAGGTCTCCCAGCCCCCTTTGCTTCCCTTGACAGCCACTCTCCCAGGCTGTGATCTGGCTGAAGTAATTCACAGCTGCCAGTTCTAGTACTTTATCTGCATTGTTAGCATTCCTCCTGACCTGCAGCCTCTATTCATTTAATGGTTATCTGATGGGGACTGATATTAAGTGAAGAGGAATGTTCAAATCACACTGGCTTTGGCAAGTGGGAATGAAAATAGCAGAATTTCAGTTTGGGAGGGGAATCTTTGCTCACTATTATGAGACTTTTGTTAGTAGATTTGTGGAATGGAAAGGAAAACGATTCCAGGAAAATGTTCCGGCAAAGGACACTTGAAAGAATGATTCTCCGTGTACTTTATTTATTTGACCAAAAGATGAGAAGAAAGCAACACAGGAGGCAAAGAATAGATGTGATAGGAACAAACTCTTCCCAATCATTTTTGGCCATTTTAAGAAAAATATTCTCTACTTGTAGTCTCATTACTATACTCTGCTGTACAATGTATTTGTATTGAACAAATTCGAGAAAGAAATATTAAGAATTTTTAGAAGACTCGGCTTCCAAGGAGCAGTTTTCTTGAGGGTATATTTTTTAAGCACATATGTTGAATTCATAGCTTTCTGTTTGGAATCTCAGATAGACAAGAGGGCTCTGAATGAGTTGCATGGAAAAGAACAAGACTTATACAGACAATTTACCAACCTAGCAAACGCAGTTGCAACTGCAACTGACTTTCTTCAAATTAACATACTGCGTGAGTGTCCTTTCCTATTGAGGGCTTGCAGCAGGCTCCCAGGGCAGTGAGCAAGATGACAAAGAAACTCAGAAGGCCAATGAGATTCCTAAGGGCAGGCAGAACCTCTAAGCATTCTTGAGAGAGAGAGAGAGAGAGAGAGAGAGAGAGAGAGAGAGAGAGATATCAATTTCACAAGTATATCACACCAGGCTGACCTGAGGCATGTTACGTTACACTTTATCTTTTTAGAGAACATGTAACTATGAAAAGGCTTAACTTTCCCTGCCCTAAATATGTTTCCAATGTATTCACAACACACTGACCATAATAATTAATGCCCATTTTAAAGAAAATCTAATCTATGTAACCAAAAACTTACAGTAGTTCTTTCAGCGCCTTATGAAAAATGAGATAGGGAGAGGGCTGAATTCATGTTTCTTTCTGGTTTTTGAAAGCAGGTACAACTTAAGTTGAGTACTCCCAAGGAGAGTGAAAACCCAGAGTGATGAATGTGGTAAGACTGACCAACCGATAACCTTCCTTGATGCCTCTCTGAGCACTATAGTGTTGCTGGGCTGGCTTGAGACTTGAGCATTATTTGAACAAGAGAAAAACTAAAACCAGGCAGTAGAAGAGGAAAGCACGTGAACTTTGGTCACAGCTGCTAGTTTTACCACTGAGGACGCCCCTTCCTTCCCGTATTCCTGCCTGCCTGGGACCCTTGTGTGTGGTATTTGAATTGCTCCCCTACTTCACGCTCCAGTTTGGGTCATGCCTTTCACCTTGTCAGTGCCACAAAGACTTTCTGATGGAGACATGCTCCTCAATTGAGAAAAGCCCTGCCCAGTCCCAGGGAGCAGAGCGAACTGAGCAGCCAGGGGGACTGGGTGCTCTATCAGTGGCTATACCCTTCGCTGCCTAACTGTAGACTTTTAGAGCAGAAATTTCTCCAGAGGTGGCCTCAGACAAGTGACAGGTAGCAAAATGAGCATGGAGCAAGGCCTTAGCACGTTATCTGAGACTGGAGCTTCTCATTTGCGTGTCGTGTCTCAGCCTCTGGCCTGAGATCTCTCCTTTATGGCAGAGAAGCAGGGAGCTGGTTCTATTTGGTTTTAAGCCCCCATTTGTCAGGGAAGCAAGAAATTCAATCTCAGTCACAGTTCATGTCTTGACCCTTCATTCCCCGGGCTGCCTGGAAATTTAGGGGCTTAAGTAGAATTCTGAAAATAGAGAAAGGGGCCCTAGCCTTCCCAGCAAGATAACTTCCGTGCAAATGGTCATTGTCTCAACTGCGTGGTCCATTTAGAGTGGGTGCGTCCATTGGATGAGACCGCAGAACAGACTGGTGAAGCTGATGGCTTCCAGGGCCAAACTAACCCAGTGTAAAATTGACATTTCCTAGCCGTGTGGGAAGGTTCTCTACCCTCTCTGTGCCTCAGTTTCCTTTCGTACAAAATGATACCCGCCTCACAGGGCTGTTGTGTGGATTGAAAGTGTTAAAGCACGTACAAGGACTGGAACAGTGTCTGGAGCATTGCAAGGGCTCTATAAATGTGGCTGTTTGCTCCTTGCTGCCTGCGAGCATGAGCATCTTTGGTTGGCTCCTAAGGCTCCTCGCCCTAGCGTGGCCACTCTGGCTTCTGTGTGCCATTCCTTCAGAGCCTCTGTCACTCCTCAAACATGTCACATGTCCTCACAGTTCACAGGAATAGGAGGGATGTACACATCTCAACACACGCCATAGCTGGTGGCCAACCTCCCAGCCTCCCACCCCTGACCCCAAGGTACATGGCCTTCCCCAGATTAAAAAAGACAAACTAGCCAGCACATTTTCCCTGTGAGAAAGCCAGTTCTGCTTCTCCACTCTCAGTGGTGGCCTCTCTTATTCGTCCCTTACTCCCCAACAAAGGCTTGTTCCTTCATTTGTTGGTAGTAGGGAGATTGTCTTCAGGAAACCTTGCATCACCATACTTATTGAAGATTGGAGAGCCCAGACACAGATACAGCTTCTCAGAGTAGGAGAAGACAAAATACTATTCTTTCTTTTGAGTCTTCTATGGGAGTGAAGGAAATTATAAGCGAATGTGAGAATAATTTGCCCTGCCATGTTTCTGTTCATTATCTGTCTCTACCATTAGATTGCAAGTTCTATAAAGGCAGTGAACTCGGCTACAGAGCTTTTTCTGCATTTCACATTTATTAAATGAATGAATAAATAAATGTGAGTAAGGATTTTACTTCTTAGCTGTAAAAATGTATTCTTTTTACTCTCTCACCCTTTCCATTGGAACACATAAATAGGCAATTGTGTGCTGGTCAATGTTTAATAACCAGTTCTTTTCAGAGGTGGGGGAAGCCCTGATTTGTAGCATTTGCCAATTTCTTTGGTGTAAATTTTCCTGTCATAGGTGATTTTAAGCCAGTGTAGCTCACACAAATTCCTAGAGATTTAACAATTGGTTCTTGTAAGCAGGTAGCAAGAGGCTCCAGCTCACCACTAAAAAAAGGTATTAGATTAATTTTATATTATTCAAAAAGGAAGATCTAGTATTCTTTAACATGAGTTGAACCTAAAATATAAATTCAACAGCTACTCCTCTACATATAGACACACATGTAAACAAACAAATGAGTGGCTGTGCAGAAACAAGTTACTGTAGCAGGCCTACGACTACTATCCACAAAAAGACCTGCTTGCAAGGTTGGCCCTTGATTGGCATCAGGAAACTTGCATTTTGGGAGGGTTCCCACTATTCCCAGAACTCATAACAGTGGCTCACTGTGCCTAAACCATTTATACAAACAATGTGGTTTGTGCTGCATAGCTGAATATCTGTTTTCCTTCTTGGCTTCTGAGATTTTGGTACTTGCTAGGTGCCTACATGACCAGCCCCTAATAAAAACCCTGAGCAATGAGTCTCTAATGAGCTTCCCCGGTAGACAACATTTTACATGTGTTGCTACAATTCATTGTTGGAGGAATTATGTGTGTCCCGTGTGAGTTGCTGGGAAAGGAACCTTGGAAACTTGTGCCTGGTTTCTTGTGGACTTTGCCTTATTTGCCTTCTCCCTTTGCTGATCTTTCTTTGTATTCTTTCACTATAATAAATCATAGCCATGAATATGACTACATGCTGACTTCTGTGAATCCTTCCAGTGAATTATAGAACCTGGGGTTAGTCTTGGAAACCACAAACAACAGTAGGTAAATAAATAAATTGATCAGTGCTAGATGCAACTGGAGCCATTTTCATTTCACAGTATTCAAAAAAGTCCACCTGGAATCTCTTCTCCTCTCTATTCTCACAGCATATTGAGTGTGCTTTCATCATGGCACTTAAATGCATTGCAGGGTAAGTCCAGCCCCCTTTGCAACTCCTGTTTTCACCCCACTCCAGGGAAACGAGCTCCCCCAGGACAGGAGCCATTGTTTGTTCTACTCGTCTTTCTAGAGGGAAATATAATGCCCAGCATTTAGTAGGGCATTGGGTTCTCTAAATAACAGTGTACTACATGGGACTGGGGAAAATTTTGAGTCAGGAAAGGGGTTGACTGTGGGATTAAAAATAAAAAACGTATGTAAATGATGGGCAAATTCTGAAACTTTGTTGACAGTGGAGACAAAAACAGATATCCTTGCCCCATGTTAGTCTCTTCCCCACATTGTTTCAGAGAATGGAATGGAGAGCCCTTTCCTCATTGTGTTCCGGTGTGCACAGTACTATGGATCCTTGAAGAGCCTCCAATGTGCTTGCTTTTCCTTGCCATCTCAGGTGGCTGGTCACTCTCCCAATTCCCATCTCACACAGGGCAGCAGAGTGGACAGGTTGAGGCACAAAAAATACCGACGAAAGGTCATTGGAGAAGGGTTTCCTTCATTAGGAGATAACTTCAAAGACTCAACGAGGAAGACATGGAGTCCCCAGTTCTCTGAAATACCAGATTTTCCCCCTTGTTGACTATTATTTCCTTAAAACATGGAATTTAAAGCCTTGTCTTCCATTTTCACTCAGTCAAGCATGGTTAACATTTTACCAGTAGACTGAAAGAATGCAGTTCACCCAAACAGGATAGATGACTGGAACAATTTGAAATTATGCCTGGTCTTT